>RCIC01000060.1:0-393116 GCA_018883505.1 Ceratosolen fusciceps | reverse complement strand
GACTAATTTTAATAAATTTTTTTTAAATTGAATATCTTTATCAGTCTATCTTTTATTGGGTTGAAAAGGTATAAACTTAAACTCTAGCATTATTTTAGTTTTTAAATAACTTTTTATGTTTTTTTTAAAATTATTAAGTACCTTAGAATTTATTTAGTATACAATACTTTAAAAATTTCATCGAATAAAATAATCTTTTATAAAGAACGGTGAGGAATGATCAGTGCTTTATGAAAATTGAAGGCAACATTATTATACTTTAATATAATAACATTGTAAGTATGTATGTAAATTTAAATGGCATCTTAATGCTTCATATACCTTATATTTAATTTCATAATTTTTTTCTATTTTTGAAATAATGGAATTAACAATCGAATAAATAGAATAATTTTAGTCTTCTTTTTTCGAGAAGTTATTTGCATTATAAGTTGTTCTTCTTAAAAAAATTACTTCACACGCTAATTTAAAATTAATGATTTTATTTTTTGTTAAATTATTTGCTTATTTGTTTTATAAACCTTGATACATTTGTACTCATATAACTTAACCTTTGTAAAAGTAAGAAATTTCCAAATGTGTTTAGAACATATAAATACTGATTTATATAATAAGTTTGATAAGGTGTGCAATATAATTATATTACAAATTTTAGAATGTTATCAACAATAAATTTTAATAATTACTATTTAATTTTTGTGTTAGACAAATGTATACATCTGTATAGTTTAAGAATTAAATATCTCATAATTCAATATTGTAATTTAATGAAACTCAATCGAGATTTCTTAAACGAAAGTAATCAATTTATTATTATTATTAAATGGTATAGTTAAATTACCCTAAGTTTCCCCGCTACTGTTCCACCCTCATCCCCCTCTCTTTGGCTCCCATCCCTCTGGCTGCCCTTTCCGCCGTCCTATTCAGCCATCCGGTGCCACCGCCTCTGCGAACCAGCCACACTAACTGCTTGCCTCACCCTCCTCTTTCCCCACACCAACCGTCTTCCTCTTTTAATCTCCTCGTCCTCTTTTCTTTGTTGCCTTCTCTTTGTCCCCTCCCTCCATGTTGTCAGTTCTTACTGTCAATTTTTTGTACTTATTCCTTTGTAATTACTTTTTTTTTATATTTTTTTCTATTTTGGGTACGATCTTTTGTCTGCCCCCGTTGCTCCACGCTCGCCCCTTCCCCCTCCACGTTTTTTTGTTGTTACTGTTTTTTTCCCGACCTATTCACTCCTTTCGTGGTGCGCGCCCACCTCCCTTTTCTTTCGCGTCCCTTCCTTTCTTTTCCCCCTTTCTTCCGTCTTTTCCATCTCCCATGTCCTCTCTTCTTCTCCTCCGCTCCCCTCCATTTGTCCCGTCCCTTCTCGGGCGACCCCCTTTTTGTTTTCTTTCTGTCCTTGCCTTCCCGTCCCCTTTTCCCTCCGCCCCCCTCCTGTCTTATTCCCTTCCACCCCCGCTCTCCCCTTCTCGCCTTTCTTCCGCTCTCTCCTCTTTTCTCCCCTTTCCACCCTCCTTGCTTTCATCTCTCTTCTCCTCCCCCCCACCCACACCCGCGTCGCCCTCTCTGGCTCTGCTGGGTCACCTTCGACCCACGACTCATTCCCCCTCCTTTTTGGTTCTCCACAGTGCTCTCCCTTCTTCCACGCTTCTCTTCCGTTTTCTTCCTTCTTTATGTTCTCCTCTTCCCTTACCTCCCCCCCCCTCCTTCCCATCTCCCCCCAATCCCGTTTCTTTCGCGTTGCCCCTTCCTCCTTCCCTTTCCTGGTCGCTTCGTCCCTATCCCTCTTTCTTTCGCACTTCTTTCTTCTCTGCCGTTCTCCCGTTCGTTAAATTTATATGTTTCAGTGTGTGTCCAGTGGCCAGAGGGTAGGTGTATCTATAATGTGTCCGACGAGGCACTCTTGACTCTTTATTTGATGAAGCACTATTGAATCTCTTTCTTAATGGAAAAAGTACCAAGGGTTCTTATAAAAGAGGTGATCCAAGGCATGATAATTTGTTTAATTTTACTTTGTTTTATTCTTAATTTACAATAATGTTATTCAATTGAAATGAAAAAAAGCATATTATATTTTTCGATACAAATTTTCCATCGCCGCTATAACCAAGTATATATTGTAACCAAGCCAAACTTTTTGATATAGGAATCTGATGCGAGTATAAAAACTGATAAAAGGGTTCGATATTTCTATAGTATTGATAATATATAAAACATACTTTCTTTAAAATGTTATAAAAAATACTTTTTTAAAATATATAATAAATTATTATTCTTATTTTTTAAAAAATGTTTTTATTAAAAAAAAAGTAAATATGAAAGTATAAAACAGTAATTAATATAATTTTTTAATATTTAATAAATATAAAATAAACTAATGAATAGCAGTTTTTGTAAATTAATTTTTTTTATAAAGCATTTACAGATATTTAGGTATATATATTTCATTTGAAATATAAAATTAATTTATGATTATCATTGTTTGTTGTTGTTTAGGTATCAATTAACGCAAGAATATGAATAAAAAAATTTAAACGAAAGATGATTATCAATATTAATGTTAAAAATCTATAATGAAATAAAAATAATATTAATTAATAAGTAGAAACAAATCTAATAATTTTAATTAATTTTTATTTATTTTGAAGCAATTTTGAAAAATGCCCAAATATCAAAATAAATCAAAACTTCTAATTTGTCAAATTAAAAAAGATATTTAAAAAATCAAGTAAGTGCAGATAAGATTTTTTCGATTTATTATATAGTTTAACGCGGCCTATAATCTTTATTTTTTCATTTCAATAATAAAATATTACCGTCTAATCTATTTAGTTGTAAAATTAAATTTTTATTATTATATAATTGATTTTAAATCATTCAAAAAACATTACCCATCTCTAACAAGTTTTTTTCCCCTTATTATTTATTTAATATTAATTTGCATGCGATGACCTTATATTGATAATTATTTCCTTCATTTTTACTTTACATTTTATAAAAAAATTTAATAAATTTTGAGATCAATAATTTTGCAGTTAAATTATTCACAATAATAAGTGCTTTGTTTCCGGTTAAAACTAATATTAAATTAATAATGAATGTTTTTTATTTTTCATTATAAGATAAAAATAGATATTATTGCAAACACAAAAGAAAAATAAATACAAAAGAATACGTATTATTACTAAATACATATTTGTTTCTGGCTATTAAAACTTTACCTTTATTTAATTATTTATATTCTCTTTATTAAGCAATAGTTAGATGATTTACGAATGAATTAACAACAGTACTTTCTCGTATAAAATGGCGTTAAATTACTCTGAATAGTTAACTTTATGCGGTTTTTTCTTGTTAAGTTTTAAAATAGTGTCTATATACTAAAATAATTTTATATAAGTAATCAACAAACACAGGAAATAAAAAGAATGGTTGAAGGAAATTATTGATTTTATTACTATCTATACAAAAACGCTTTACAATTGATAATTTGGAAATTTCAATCGGATTATAGTATAAGTACCATGGTTGCCGAGGATACTTTCATATTATACGGGACATAGACTTTCTATAAATAAACTGCATTCTACTTTAATATCGAATACCTTTCTCTATTCTCTTACGCTTTGCAGTAGTATTATTTGTTGATTTGTTCACTTGTATTTTTTTCACTTAGTAGTGGCCTTTTAATGCAGCAATACTTCTAACAACACACTCTTATGTTACCCAGCAGTTGTTTTTTAGAGATTAATTTAATTACGATACTATTGCTCTAATTCACTCTAATTATAGACTCGCATATAATTAATTTCTATATGAAAAATACCTTTTTAAATAACTAACAAACTACTTCATGAGAATATTTGCGGAATTAGATTATGAAGTCCAAATCTGTTCATAATAAATACTGAACTACGAACAAATAATAGTATATTTAAATTTTTAAATATTATACCATTGAATTAATTCATCAAGTCTTTATTATTAGATTTAAATTAATTATTATATTAAACAGTTTTTTATTTACTTATTTGATATAAATCAATGAGTTCTGTAATTTGAATAGTTTCTTATACAATTCTAGATAGTTTCTTTTATAATCAAAATTAGATCTAACTCAACTACTGTGGCTAATCAAACTACGATTGTAGAAAAAAGTTAGTTACAAAAATAAACTTTTAATTTAACTAAAACTTAAAAGAAAAATTCTTGTTAAGACAAATTTTTTTCACAGTTATAAAAATTGTATTGATACCATGTATGTAATTAAATCATGGGATGATATAGTAAAATATTTTTTAAAAATGCAACAAATTATATAATTATATATTCAATCAATTAATAAATTTTAAATATATAAATTGTAGCGGGATTGTCTTTCTGCAGACAGTTCGGATAAAGAAGAATTATAGCTAAGAGGGGTGCTTTGAGATAATGATGGTAGAAATAGGAATAGCGAAGATTAATTTATTTTCTCCTTCAATAGTTACATAATGTGATGCAACCGCGTTGACACTTGTTATTGAGCACATCGGTTCAGCACGAGTTCAGCGTCAGTTACTTATCTCGGTACTGTGTATATCTATTTTCGGATTGAACAGGAAACTTCCGTTTCCTCGAAAATTTAATAAATGTTTTATCTATTATTCTATTACGTTTCATATTATTTATAGACTTTAAAATGTGTATCATATTTTAAAGTCTATAAGTATATTTATATAAGATTATCGAACATAATATAATGATGATGTGAGAGCCAATATTCCTTATATGGACGAATAAATACATTTTAATATAAAATACTAATTAAAAAATAATTATTTATCATATATTGTATTTTAGATATCTATTATTTTATTTTAAAGTGTTTATATTATTAACATTATTAGTAATAATATAAACACTTTAAAATAAAATAATAGATATCTAAAATACAATATATGACAAATAATTATTATTGGTCAATATAATATTAATTATATGAGTAAATTAATAAAATTATTAAAATTTAAAAAAAATTCCTTTATTGTACAATAAATGATTTGAATATTAAAATGAATTGTATAAAAAATAATTTCAAAATTATATAAATTTTGGATTTTTTCACTTTATAAATTTAAATTTATAAAATTTTATTTAATTTTCCTGCCCCCCCTCTTCCTGTCGTGACCTCAATCCTCTTTATAGTTATTACACCTACTTCTTCAATCTTACCCTCTTAATCTTTCCTACAAACTATTATTCTCTTATATAAATTCCATCACCTCTACCCCACCAAGCTTTTAAACCGTTTCTTTCTTGCCTCATTCACTGCTGTTCTCCCCCTAATACTTTGCTTTTCTCCTCCTGCATTCTCTTTCTACCATCTCGGCGAATCTCCATCCATCCCTCCACTGCGAGGTTGGCGTGGGCTTTTCCTTTTGCGCTGCATCCTTACGCCGTTTCTTCTCATGTCCCTCGTTTTTCACTCCGCCCTGCGCCTATCCTGTTTCTTCTCCATTTTCACTCCTCGTTTTGCCCCCGACTCTTTTCTCCTCCTTCTTTCTTCTTCTTCTCCGGTTACTCCCCACGTGTTCTTTCCCTCCTCCTTTTTCACCCTAACCATAAATCATATTTCCTGTCCTGATTTCAGGAAACACCTATTTTCCACCTCGTTTCTCACCATATGTTTACTTGCGCTCTTATTCCTCATACTAACGTCTTCCATCCATATCCTTCTATTCTCGTCTCTCCTTCTCTTCCATTCTATTTCATAGCCCCCATCCGCACTGACCTCCTCTTTCCCGTCACTTTTTATGTCCGCCCAGTTCGGTATACGCCAGGCTCCCCCCTCTTTCCTCCCCTCGTTGTCCCCTTTCACCCCATTCCCCTTTAAAATCATATTATAAAAATAATTAAAAAAGTTAAAGAATTAATAGGAATATTGAACCTTGCGTTATCCTTCCGCAATATAATAATTCAGAATAATAGTAAAATTACATTTTTTAAAACTATTTTTATGCTAAGTTATTCTAATATAAAAATTTAAATTCATTCATACTTAACCTTTTTCTTTCATTATACTTTAATTGTTTATTTAATGTTTTTAATTTTTTATCATATCGTTTTTTAATAAGTAGATGTTTTTTCATTAAATTTTTTAATATTTGTATAAGCACATATTTATACATTTAAAAGCACATTATTGTCCTTTTTAACACATTAATTCAAATTTGCAACACTGGAATCTATCAATAGAAATTATCAATCCAAAAATGTTTTATGTGATGCATACGTAATATTCATTGTAATAGCTGAAATTATAATTTAAAAGTATTATTACATGATATATTTATAATGCTCCATATTTATTGATTGAAAAATATCTAATTCAGAAAGGCGTCTAACTTGCCTGTGGCTGTGCTTGGTTGTGGTTGGAGCGGTTTTGGAAGAAAATTTTTAGTTGCTTTTTAATATTATCTTATTTATAATTGCACGTCTCACATCATTGCCTTGGCTTGTCCTGATATGAGATTTGCCTATCAAATGTATTGGTCGTAATATAATACACTCACGCGCGCGCATTTTCATACATCTGCATCAGTACATAAGAGAATGGGTGAATAAGTGAGTAAGTGACTGAGTGACAATTTAATAAGGCGCGCGCAGAGTGTAAACAACATGCATTAAAATATATTGTTAAATACAATGTATTTATTTAGTTACAAAAATATTCTACTTCAATAGTCCTATTTAATGAAAAGCGATTAGTTATATTAGTGTACTTATAATATCAAAATAATATTATTATTTATATATATATATATATAAACACATATACACACATATTTATGAATATTATAAAATTTGCATATACTCAGTAATGAAATTATATGAAATACGTAGCATATTACTCTCAATAATTTTAAAAGTTTGAATAAAGTTTCGTAAAAAATCTATAAGAATTTATAAAAATTGATTTTATGTATAATAAAATGCAATCTTTATCTAGTTTAAAATTTTTTGCCAATGAATTACATTGAAACTACATATAATTTTTTTACTCATACACATGCGTATTCATATTACTCCGTTTTCATAATCTTTATCTTTTTTATTTTATGTCTATCGTGATTCTAGCAATTTTATGTTTCCCAATTATGGATTTTTTCATTCTTGATTAAATGAAAATCTCTAATAATTTTATTAAAAATTCTATCACATTTACTGACTAGAATTTTTATATATATGTATTTTAAATATCTAGAATTGCAAATACTAAATATAAATAATTTTAATTGAATTATAACGAGAGAAATATATTTTTTAAATTTTGAATATATTCACTAGCTTTACATTTTAAAAAATTGTAATTTTTTATAAAAGTATTATCAAATTATTATTTCAATTGCATGATATTTATTAAGTAAATAGATTCACGATGGACTAAAATTTGTAAATTCAATTTATACATATCATCTTTTTGTAAAGTAATGTTTACGAATAGTGGCACGGTGTTTAGTTGATTAGCGAGAGAGCCGAACGAGGTTGCTGCATGTTCAATTATAATTTATTACCTTAATTTAGTCGTTCTTTACTAATTCATTATTTTTCTTATTCTATTTATTTATTATATAGACAAATTATTATTTTTCTAAAATTATAAATATTACTGACTTATCATAAAAGTATTAAAGAAAAAGTAAATTAAATAAAATGTATATGTTGATATGGTCCCAAAAGATAATTTAAGTTTTTCTTTGTGTTAGTATAAAAGTATTCTTAAATTATATTAAATACTATTATTTACTATAAATTTAAATGATAAAATTTTATTCTAAAAACAAAATTTTTTTATAAAATAGTGTAAAATACTTAATCATTTACAATTAAGTTACAATTAACTTAAATTTCTTGTATAAGATATAGATTTAATAAATTACACCCTAATATTTATAAATTTTATTTGAAAACAGTAGTTTCATAATTTTGAAAAATTAAATTCATATCTATAGTAAATAATAGTCGCTATTATCAATATTTATTTTTTTTAATCTTAAAATAATTATCAATATTTCATTACAAATTAAACTATTAATTGAACTATTAATTATTGAAATTAAATATAACATTTAATTAATATTTTAATACATTAATTTAATAAAAAAGATATAGAATTACAAATAAAATTTTTCTTAAATAATATTAAACATATTTACTGAGTAACTTTAGTTCGCATCCAGAAATTGTTTCTATATTTAATAACTTTATGCGAACATTATTTTCTTTCTGACATATTACTTACTCTAATAGTGATTACATAGTTACTACATTACTTATATTGTTTTATTGATTTATAATTGTTATTTTAATCTAGACCTTTTTATTTATACCACAAGTAAACTTAAAAATTAGATCTAATTAAGAATTACAGTTTTTGAAATTATGTTTTTATTATTTTTTTTATATCTATTTCCATGTATCCTTGAATTTTATGAGAATACAAATTAAAAAATTCTTATGTTCTGTACATTCAATTCAATAAAAATTAAAAAAAGTATTAATTAGTAACATAATTATTAGCATTCAAGTTGTATTATTTTGATTTCATTTATGAATTTTTCGTACTATTGTAGATTTTACTTCTCAATATTGAAAAAATACATAAAGAGAATTTTTTACTTAAATTGAATGAAACCGTAAAAAAAGTAATAAAGAATAAAAATCTAAGATTATTTTATTATTTAGTGGTATTTTGTAATTTTAAAATTAAATATTGTTTTGATCACTCCAATAATGATTTGAACTAATGATTTAAAATAGTTTATTAATAATTGTAATAAAATACCAATAATCCTTTTATTTTTCCACCATCTTTTTATTAATATTTTTTAAAATTCTAAAGGCAAATATTTGATATTCTACAAATCCGTAAATTTTAACAAATTCATAATACATGGTGTTAAACCAGATACCGAACATTTTCGATCTACAACGATATGTACATTTTCTTAAATCTTGTGTTTACTTTTACTATTATAATGCGTATAATAAATTTATCAATCTTAGCAGTGCAAACATTTCATTATTTATTTTTTTCAATATTTTAAATTTATTCTAAATACGATATTATATGACACACTTATAATACGATGCTTTCGTTATATGATTAGTACACGCGGTACATATATTGTCAAAAATAATAACTATAATATTGCAAAATATAAAAAAATAATATTAATAATTGCGTATTTTAACACATTAATATTTAAATACAGTTTTTGATAAAATTTGTAATGAAAAATTATTTGTCGGTTATAATACTGTTGGATTTAAATCAATCTAAATATAAATAATTTAAATTAATCTATATTAATATTGGTTTAAGAAAAAATAAAATAAAAAAACTAAAAATAATAGAACTGAAAAATAACAGAAAAATTTGAAATTAAAAATTACAGAATAAAGAAAAAAACTTCAATACAATATTTATTACAATTTTAATATTTCAAACATTTTGTTTACTTATAAAAAATTTTATTCTTAAAAGAAAAGTTTAAATTTAAAAAATGATTAAATATAAATGTTTATGATTGTATAAATGTTCTTATATATATATATTTTTTTTTTCTCTAATCAAATTGTATTTTCCAAATCAATTTTTTTGATACAGAAATATTGAACAGTACAAAAATATTTTTAGATAGTTTTATTATAATTATTTGTTGTCATTAAAGTGTTTAATTAATTTATTTTTAATATTATGATAATTACTCAATTTTAACATAATTATAATATGAATTTTGTCTTTAATAAATTAACTAATATTTATAGTCTATCTAACTATTCAATACGCTAATATTTCATTAATAAGTAAGTTATTTATTGTTTATATTATATAAATATATTATATAATATATATATATACTATTATATATATATTATCTATATATATATATATATATATATATATATAAATATATTAAAGTCCTTTTACTATTATCATTCAAATGCTTTTTCTCAATTAACTATTATGTTTATAAATAAATAGAGTATCATATTTTAAATAATGATTAATTTATTATTATTCCACATAATGATAAGTTGATATATTATATTTCTTTTATTAAGTACGAATAATTTAGAATTCAAAGAGTATATGTTATATCAATGGTCTAAAAATATATATAGTATACTAAAATATTTCTAAAAATGAGATCTGTTTTTATTTCTAGAAAAATGAGAAATTATATATAATAATATATACTGTATATATATACTGCATTGAACAGGGTCCTACAGAGTTAAGCGATAATTATTTAAATTATAATTAAATAATTAATATATTTGTTTTAATGTGTAAAAACTATGCTATGATACAAAGTTCATCATAAAATACACTAGAATACGTGCGCTCATAATGGTGGTTGCTAAATTTGTTTCATTTAATTCTATAATAACTAATGTGTTTTAATCATGACGGTCATAATATTTATCAAAAAAAATTTGTATAATGGTATTTTTTCATTCCTTCATTTATTTATTCAGCTTCATAGAGATAAATAAAAGCGAATGAATGGACTCGATTTTAAAGCTTAGATCTATGAAGTGAAATTCAATAGCTAAACTTTCTTCAAAATTAAAAATACTATGTTATATTGACTTGCAGCAAACTTAGGGCCAATTTTATTAAACATCGTGACCACAATAATTATAAATAATTTGATAACTAAAAATCAATTAATAAATAAGCAAATTTAATTGTAGCTGAAAAACGCATAAAATTTATAGCGAACAATTTGCAATAATGATCTTAAAATAGGATATAGGTTACCAACAATGCCCTGGAGTTGGCTCGGGGCAGCTTCGCCATCGGCAGCGGCAGCAGCAGCAGTTGCAGCAGCAGCGGTCACACCATCACCGGCTGCTGCACCTCTTGTACTTGCTCCAAGATCCACAGCGAGACGGAGGTATATCAATTCTCTCTTTCTCTCTCTTTCTCTCTCTCTCTCTCTCTCTCTCTCTCTCTCTCTCTCTCTCTCTCTATCTATCTATATATATATATATATATATATATATATATATATATTCCCTTTCTGCTGTCCTTCCATCACTCACTAAACTAATTTATATATCTGAACATGTAAATAAATATTGTAATTCTTTTTTTTTATATTACACAATTCAATCTATTGTTTTTAATTTTTTTGTTTCTGTTTTTTTTATTTTGTTACAGTATATATAGTTACTAATACTACTTTTAAAGTTTCCACTAATTAAAGCAGTTTTCTGGAATACGAGGAATCAAATAAATAATAATTTAAAAAACTCTTAATATTCTTAATAGCGTATACTAATGTTTTTTAGGTCGAACGTAAATTTGTTATAATAAGTTAATCTACTAACTATCGCCTCTTACAGTGAGTTATACCTCCGCCTCGAAAATTGTAACTCGAAATTAATGTCGTTACATTGATATAATCTTTATAAGTCATTGCATATAATCTCATTTACATGTAGTCCGTTCGAATTTTACTAGTTCTTGCATACTATTCGCATTTTACAGCTTATCTACTGACACTGCCGTACCTTTTATAATTTTGTAAAGCTGATGTATGTTATTAAAGGCTGATTCACATTAGAACGTGCCTATCCCTATTTTAGTCAAGTTTTTGTATAGAAATAAATTTTTGTTTCCGTATTTTATTATTTCTTGGACCTTAATTCTTGTGTGTATTAACGGATTTTATTCATAAACATTATCATTTGTTTAGTTTTTAAGGGAACTATCTCCAAAATCTCCTATCAATCTGAAAGATACTTTATATACTAATGCTGCTCTCCAGATTCTCGTGAAAATTTACGAAGAATTAGTAATAATTTTATTAGGAAAATAAAGTATAAATATGAAATATATTTATATAAAAATAAAATAATTATAAAATAAAAGTTAGAAAAATTTTAAGATAATTTTTTCTTTTTAAGTAGAATTTATTCTTCATAAAAAACTTTGTAAAATTTCTGTTATATAGCTGTACGTCAATTTGAGAAAATCGAAAAAGCAACAATCTTCTGTATAAAAATGCAAATCTTTTTTTGAACGGGATTAAATTTTTTAAAATGTTTTAAAAAGATATTTGTATTTTAATAGTAAAAAAAATAAGTATATTATATGTAAATAAAAATGAAAGTTGCTGCTGAAAGATTTTCAAAGAAATAGAGGTTAGTATAAAGTTGATTACTTTAACATAATTATAATCCACTTAAAAGTATAGAAGTATATATAAAATTTCAATGTCTTAAGTTCCAGTTTTAGTTTTATTAATTACATTATTATTTTTTATTTTTATTCTTTTATAGAACGTAAGTGTGTACTTGTTTAAATAAAATAATGTTAGATCTAATATTTTTTACTATTTCAGCTTTTTATACTTTTTATTTTAGTTTTTTTTTTCTAGCAATTAATTATTGTTGTTTGTCTTTTCATGATTTATTGAATTACTAAAGCATAAACCCATCGTTCATTTCAAATTTTAATTATATAAGAATGTAAAAATTACACTTTTAAATAAATAATTGACCAGTGCAGGATGAAAATAAAATTTATAAAACACTATACTATATAAAAATATATACGAGAAATTGTTTAAATTTCTTTTTTACTAATAAAATTTTATTAAATAATGAGGTAAAATATACCGAATGATTTGTAATCGAAATACAAATTTTTAATTTATGTAACTATAAGTAATTTTATAGATGTGAAAATCCTTTCAAAAAATAAAAGCTTCTTGGGTTTAATAATACATATAAAATAAATGAGGTTTTTCTCGGATTAATCAAATAAAAATATCATTAAAGTTACGGGAAATCAGCAATGTATTAAAACAGCATCTCAATATTTTAATATTAAATCGAGAAAATGAAGGAGTAAGGCGACTGTCTTAAAATAGCTTAAAATTTGCTTTTGCAAATAGGCGTTAATGCCTGACGTAGATAATACATCTTATGTATATTTAATCTCTCTTTTTTAACTTTCGTTTCCGAAACACGTCCATTACGTTTTGCGTATCGAAGATAAGCGATGACTCGTTATGGTGCTTAAATTACAATATATAAGTATTATAAGTAGTATATGGGAAACGGCGTTAAATATAAATTATATCATTTTCATTGATATTCATGACTGATATATGTTCAGTTTCAAGATTATGTTTTTTTTAACAAAGCAATTCATATTACAATTGCAATTAGTATGTCTTATTCTTTATTATATAGTTTAATAATATTCTTTATTTATGATGTATAATAACATTATTTATTAGTTAAGATTTATCTATATTTATTTATATTAGTTTATTTATTAATAAAGATTTGTCTTTATTTCAAAAATGTTATAGATGTTTATATTTTTAATATTTGACATTTATTTATTGAAATCATATTCAATACATATGTGAATTAGTAATTTTCAATGTACATCTAATAATTTTTTTAGTATACTTTTATTTGTCCTTCATTAAAAAAATGAAAATTGGATATATAAAAATTATGAATATTTATCCATTGTGTATAAGATTCGTATTTGTAATTACTTTTTTATAATTAAATTATGTATGTTACATGTTCTAGATTTAAAATATTAAATGATTTATTTCGAGTAAGTTTTCTATTTTGTTATTTAATTATCTATTCTTCCATTTAGAATTTAGGTAAACATTCTTTATTTTTGTCTTTATTTTGTCTTCTTGAATATTTTAAATTTTATACCTATTTAAATCTTATTACTTTAGAAAAATTTTTTGTTGGATAATTTTTTTATTTAAATTGTTTTTATTCTGAAATTTTATTTAATTATCTGATTTACTATATTCCTGGAATGAAATGAAATATTTTATAGTTTTTAAGTTTAGAGTAATCATTATACAGGAAAAAAATTTTTGCTTGACATTATAAATAAGTTATTTTTAAGTACATTTACCAATATAAAATATTTTGATAGCTTGGGATCTATAAAAAGATATCTCGTTATATTAAATATAAAGAGGATCTATAAAAAAATACCTCTATTTATATTAAAAAAATGATTTTTATAAGCAAATTGCAACAGCAGAACTATTTTCAAATATTAGCTTTTGTGACATTTTATTGACATATGATAATTTTATAATTTTGCTGATATTTTATTGAAAATAAGGCCTATAAATTAAAAATTTATTCTTTGGCTAATATATTATTGTTGTAAGTTTCAAATATTTCTTGCTTAAGTACTTTTAAAACTTTTACAGGTATTTTATTAGATTATTTTAATTATGATAATTATGTTATGAATTGAATCATTATGTTAATAAAAATTATTAGTTAATTAAAATATATTTTATTAAATAATCATACGTATATATATTAGATACATAACATATATAATAAATAATATACATAAATTATAACAAAAGCTTAAATCCTGGTTTTATAGATGAATGTTTAAAAGTTTATTGGCTACTTCATTAATTGATTTTCATTTTTGTTTCAGTGTTTATTATGACCCTTTTTTAGCGGCACACGCAGCTACACAAGATCCTAACTACAGATTGCAAGTAAGATATGACATTTAATTTTAATTAAAGTTTTTTGAAAGGCGATTTCATTTAGACTTATTTTTTTTATATTACTTACCATTGAATAAAAACTATATGTAATCATATAATAAACGAAGTTATATTATATTTAGAGATTTTAATTCTAATTGCATTAAGAGAAATATAAAAATAAAATAAAAATATATAATATCAAAATTAGTTTCATAATTTATAATTAAAATAACGTTTTCAGAAAAATTCTTTTATCAATAAATAATTTACAAGTTCTGCAAGTAAAATTGTTTCGTTTATTACATAAAAGAAAATTTAATAATTTAATAAATTTAATTAATTATAAAGATGTATTTTATTATAAAATAATACTATTGGATTGTATAAATAAATAAATAAATATATAATATATGTATATATATATATATATATTTATTTATTTATTATAAATTTCAGTGTAAATGCTTGTATTATTTTATTATGAGAATGTATGGAATTTATATATAAGGTGTCGGTGATAACAATGATGTGTCTATAATTAAAAATAGGAATAATATGGAAAATTAAATTCTTCACGATATAAAGAATTAAATAAAAAAATTTATTAGGATACTAAATCTGATTGCAATTTTTATATTTCTACAAAAATTTAAATATTTTGAAGGGTAAGCAATTTAAATAAATTCGAATTATATCTAATTGTAAGAAATATTATAAACTTTTTTTTCATTAAATTAAGCTTTACTCGATGAAACAGTAAATATTTTCTATTCAACAAATGATTTTTTTTTTTAATTTTAAAAGTAAATATAAATTGATACGATAAATTACAGTACGCTTCTAAACAAAAATATACTATAGTGCGCGTGTTACATGCAAATAACTAACTTGAAATCTTGAAATAGAATTTTTTAGATTTAGATAGAATTTTATATATAGAATTTTTTTCTATTCCTTTTTGCGTAATAAAATATTTGTAATATTTGCAGCTTTCGAAATAGTAACAGTAATAAACGTTAATTAATGTGTCGATGAAGTTCTTCAAGCTAAAATAAATATAAAAATTTTATTTTTGACAAGACTTCTACAATTCGCATTCTACAATGCGAAATATATCGAAAATAATCTAAACAATATTTGAGAAAAATAAATGATATATACTTATTATAATTTTATATAATATATTCTAGTAATTTTAGAATGGAAATTCGAAAAAAGGGATAAGCCGTTTTTTAGCTTTCAATCTTTTTTTATTACTCATTCATTAGGTTTTAAAATTCTCATTATTGCATATTTACATTAAATTACATTTAGATGTAATTTTCCACTCTGCGCTTTCTTGCTCATAATCGTACTATGGCAAATTTCATTTATGAATGATCCGTTGTTCCTTCAACTGAAGTCCAAGTTCAATTTTCCCGTTGGATTTCACCATTCCTTTATTACCTCATCGTCTGTTTCCGAAATAATTAAATAAAATAAAAAATGTACATTCTGCCTTCAATTTACACAGAGTAACTTTGTTATATAAAAAATGTTTATACAGAATGGTTAAAAAAAAAAAAAATTAATATTTTCACATGCTTATACGTTTTAATTCACAAATATGTACCTATAAACATCAATTTAAAAATTCATCCATTTAAATCCATTTAAAAATTAATTACTAATAATATTTTTGGTTTAGGCTGCCGCAGTAGCAGCAGCAGCGAACTCACCTCTTTTAAAAACACCATTGTCAACGGCTCAACAAGCAACATATGCAGCTGCAGCCACTTACACGGCTGTTGCAGCCAGAGCTTATGGAGCTGCAGCAGCTGCGGCTCAACCCGTTACTGGATACACTGCAGTAGCAGGGCAAGTATCATTATTAATAAATAAAATTAAGGCTATTCGAATCGAATTATACGTTTTACTTATCACATTTAAATGTTAAATGATTTATATTTATATTATTTTAAAAATATAATATTTTTAGCCATATAGTATTGGCTAAACGAAGTGATTGACTAGGGTGCGATGTACGTTACTATCTACGTACTTTGTGACGAGAGAACACACTTCTCGTCAAAACACTGTCTTAATTTTTAAGCATTTATAGAAAAATAAATTTTATTTATACTGAAATAAAAAATATTTTCAATTAAAATTTTTTTGAATTTTTATCTTTTCAATAGAAAGTCTTTATTATGTATAAAAAAGATCTCTATTTATATTCTTTATTAAAGTAAAAATAACAATTTTAGAGAATGTTCATTTTGGTAAGTATTTTACATATTTGAAAATATAATCTAAGAATTCTTCAATATTTGTTATATCTATATACCAGAGCGTGAGAGAGAGAGAGAGAGAGAGAGAGAGAGAGAGAGAGAGAGAGAGAGAGAGAGATGTTACGAAAATATGATAACGAATAATTTATTATTAATTACTTTTTTAATATTAATAAATTAATATTTATTTATAAATTTCAAATTATTTAATAAATGTTGGTCATTTGTATACACAAGATAAATAATTAAAATTTTTCTTGTAGTTACGGACGTGAATATGCAGATCCTTATTTAAGCCACGGCATTGGTCCTGTGACAGGATATGGGGTAAGAAAATTTATAATTTTCCGCTGATAAAAAATTTATTTAAAATAAATTTTTTTTCAAAATTAGGTTGCTTTTATTTCAAACTATAGTCTTTTAAAATAAAATGTATATGTATTAAATACGGTTTTAAAATACAAAATATTATTTAAAATTGTTTGCTATATATTTCTATTAAAACGTTAATCATTATTCTAAACGCAGATTTTTTCTAAAATTTAAAATATTTAAAATTATATTTTTATTTAAAATAATATATTATTGCTAGAAGAAATATATCAAACAAAAACAATTTCATTTTAAGTATAATAATTGACATTTTCATAAAAATACCCTATATAATTCACATAAAATCTGTTCTTAAATATATCTAATATTAGAAATAATATTTTAATTAAACATAATATGTTAAATTTTTTAAATACTATTTCTTTCATAGTATTACATATTATTTAATTTTAATATTATTTAATAATATTTCTATATTTTTTTAAAATATTTTTCTTAAATTAGTTGAATGACAAAGTTTTTTTAATGAAAAATTTTATGTAAATCAATTTTATAGAGAGCTTTTAAAATTAGTCACTTATAATATTAAATTAAAAAGAGAGGAAGTATATAAAAAATATTTCATTTTATTATTTTAAATCGTTAAGTACTAAATAATATAAAATAGTGACGACCATTCTTGTTATGAAATTTAGTTTTAGAATTTTTCTTTAAACTACAATATTGCTCTATGAATTTAATAAATACATATTGAATGTACTTAATATTCTAATATGAATACAATAGTATTTCTGTAATATATTTCTTATTGAATGTATAAGTTGTTTTGGGCAATCTACTATAACTGCGTTTTAAATGAAATTAGTTTTAAGTGTCCATAAATAAAAATAAGATATTATACACAACTCTATAAAAGCTAAGTAGAAAGTATTTTTTAACTTCGTTTTTGACAATTTGCACACAGAACTCTTCCTGTTTGATAGAATTTTTCTCTTGATTTTAAAACTAATTAAAATAAGATATAAGTTTATACCATAGGAATTATATATAGTAACATTATGTGTGTGTCATATAAATCATTAATTAATTAGGAATAAGCAAATTTGGAGACATAAGTTTTAATTTCAATAGTCTACATACGCAAAACCAACATCATTGTGCAGTGAAAATATCTTTGCATTGTGATACAATAAGCTAGTATATAATCCATGTTTAAATTTTTTTATTCTTATAAAAGTCTTCTACAATGTTAAAATTATATTTAAATTTGTTTATTATGAAGTCAAAAAATTGAAGAGATAAAATTTCTTGAAATTGACATTTTGAAATATTTATTCATCATAATAGAAGTTATTTTAAAACTTTATTACAAGTTTATTTAAAAATAAATCTTTTAAATATAATTTCCTATGATTAAAATCGTATATAATAATATTTGATAAAATTAATATTATTTTATTAACTTTATTATAATTTGTTTCAGGCAACAGTTTATAGAGGTGGCTATAATAGGTTTACACCATATTAAATTTAAGATTATTTTCAAGAAAATTATACTGTAATGTTATGTTCATTGGAGATATGTCATATAAATGTATGACAAAATACTGTTCCAAATTCAAGTCATCCATATCTTTATGATTTAGCTATAGTATCGCAGTTGACTTTTTTTTTTTTTTTTTTTTTTTTTTTTTTTTTTTTTTTTTTTTTTTTTTTTTGTAACGAATCTAAATGACTAGAATGTATTTTTATTTTAATTTGATCGATCAACCATGACAATTCTTATTGTATATTTATTAACAAGAAAAGACGTAAACATTTGTTTTTCCATTTAATTAAAAATATAATTTTAATCTTGAACAATAAAATACGTTTTACAATCTTTTTTCATTAACGATAAATTAACAAACAATATGGTTCCTTTATTTTGCTAATAAACTCATCGTTTTATCTAAATAGTTATATTATTTGAAGTAAAACAAATAATAATATTTTAAATAAACATTACTTGATATATGAGTAGTATTAGTTTTCTTACAATAAAATGAACTGTTTACAATAAATATTTTATGTAATTACTAGACCAGTGTGAATCGTAACATTGTAAATACATTGTAAAATGTAATGTCCACAAGCATAAAATTTAAAAAATTAATATTTTTTTTTAATTTTATACATGGTTATAAGATAAGCTAGGAAAATATTAAAATTTGCAAACTTTCAAAATTTCGACATTATTTTAAATTCAAATTAATGTACAATATAAAAATATTAAAATATCCAATCTAATTGATAAAAATAAATAACAAATATTGATAAAAAATTAATAAATAATTGGACAGTATATATTGTATGCCTATCGGAGTCACATATTTGTCACATACGCTCAAATGATTGAAAGTGATTCTCTAAGAATGCAAAATATATGAGATGTTAATTAAAATTATTTTTTGAAACTTGTCTAAAATATAATAGAAAAAAAAAATTTTTATTGAATTATATTATTAATAGTAAAATTAAATTACTTTTTTAAAAGTATTTTATTATTAATTGTTACGTTTATAACAATTAAATGAACTAAAAAGTAAATTAGGTAAAAATTAATCAATTATTCAGTTATGAAAAAAATTTCTAATAAACATCTAAAATGATATAGCTCTGGTATGATGTATTTATTTATTTTAATGTTTTGAGGATGTATTTTCACTTTATTATAGATAAAAGTATGAATGACTCACTGATTACTAGTAATTATTTTCAATGCATTGACAATTTACTAGTTTCACTAGTCAAAAATTGTATAATTATAAGAATTTTTAGGATGAGCTAAGTAATTTAATTCCATAAAATAATGTAATAATAATGTTTTACCTGGTTTTACTCATTTATACATAGTAATATTAATTTCACATAAAATGCATATTTTAACACTATATGCAAATATATGTCAAAAATGTTAGACATGATTTTTATGGTACGCATACAGGGCCCATGCATATTATTTACATTTTTTTATTTTATTTAGCATATGTAATAGTAAAATATATCATGAAATTATTGAAAGATTAGTTGATCAGTTAAGACAATGCTTATAATTTATATGTTTGAAAAAATGTCGAATCAAAAAAATCATTTATAATAAATATTTTTTATCTTTTTTAAAATTTTAAACATATATTGAGAGTTTTGTTAACAAAGTTCTGAATTAGAAATTTCATATATATACTTGATATGAAATTAAAGAATTATGTAATGAATATACGCTTTTGATATACGTATCTAATGCATTATATCATCGACAATTATATACTGCGTGACTCAAATTTATTTACTTAGCTGAATTTTAAAATGAAGTAATACGCACATAAACTAAAATAAGAATCCAACAAAAGGACGTTTTTAAATAATACAAAATTGAAAGAGTTGAAAATTTCATTAATAAAAAAAATATAACAAATAAATGTAAAAGATATCGATATCATCTCTATTTTTATTTTTATATAGGTAATACACATTTTTCCTTTTAATAATGAATACGATTATATATATATAAAGATGTAAGTGTGTGCGCGCGCACGCGCGGTTCTACAAGAACTATTTTTATTTAAATATATTAAATGTATAAAATAATTTGACAAAATAACAGTTTTATTTTTTAAATCATGTATTTCATTTTTTTACTAAGGCACAAATATAGTTTTATAACGTATTATCATATTAATAGATAAAAAAAATATAATTAATTACAATATTATATTTAAATTGATTTTAATTATAATTAAAAAATCTAAATTAGTTAATATAATTATAGAAGAAAAAATATCTCAACTCTTAATAAATAAAAGTTATATGATCAAAATATGATCCTTGCAAAGCAAACAACTCTTAATATAAGATATTAACAGGAATCAGTAAATTTTATTAAATAATCGTATATAATAAATATTTTATAATACAATAGTTGATTCAATAGTCACATCATCATTTTCTAACTTAATCATGTTAGTTTAATGGTAGTATAAGTTATACTCTTTTAATAGTATCTTAAGTTTGTTCTCATAGGTGCCAGTAGTTGTAAATAGGATAAGAATCAAACATAAGTAGTGAATAAAAATCAAGTAAAACTTGAATAACAGAAAGTAACAATAATTTTTAATAAAAAAAAATTTCATAGAATGTTTTACGGTTTTAATTATCTTATAAATAGTAGAAAATATTTACTTATATTTACATTAAATTATCAAGTTTAAAAGTTTAATATTTTTTAATTAATTTTAAATATTATTTATAAGAAATTTTTCAAAATTTACATATATCAAATATAACAATCAGAAATTTTAATATATTAATAATATTGCATAGTAATGACATTTTATTATGACATTAAAATTTAATTAAAATGTATTTTTAATAAATTTAAATTTATACAATTAAAATTTATCAAATAAATTCTATGATTTCGAACTAAAAAGTACAAATTCATAACATTGTATATGCTATTAATATATTATATTTTTATTGATTAAATAAGATTTATATAAAAATAATTTATTTATAACTAATTATTTATTTTAGTCGCAATATTTTACTTTGAAATACTAAAACTTAATTTAAAAAATTCAATTAAAAACAATTGTTTTGAGACTGGTATTTTATAAGATAAATATATATTTTCTAATATTAATCATCTTTTTATGTTTCTTGAGTATTGTTACAATCTAAAAACCAATATACAATTTCAATATTCACGCCAAAAATAATAAACCTTTATAATAAACCAAAGATCATATGAGTGTAAAATAATTGTAAAATTTAATTGATTGAAATAAAATATATTTGGTCATTTTGTAAAAAAAAACTTTTATTCAATGTAAGGTAATAAAAATCAATTATTAATTGTGTTATTACATATGTAGTACAACATCTTTAGTGAAAAATATATAATTTAAAATTAGAACTATGAAGTAGTAATTAAAATTATAAAAATTTGCATTTTTTTATGATGCATTACAATTGACAAAAGTTTTTTAGCACATACATTACGAATGTAAGTTATACATTAACGATGAATAGAAAAATATTTGATAAATGACGCATAAATATATATGTTTGTTTCATTATAATTTATATGTGATAATAATTTAATCTCAGAATTCATTTGATAAATTTTTTAATAGAAAATAATTGAATAAAATCATTTATTATATTTTAAAATTGTTGCATTTAATTAGAAAATATTTTTATTTGTCTTTAGTAAAATGCACATAGATTTATTATGCTAATTTATAAAAATTTTTAATTGATTTAATATATTAGCTTTTAAAAACATGTTATGTTTAAAAATTAAAAAATTATATGTAGAGAAAGAATTTGGAAGTTTATTATCATTTGAATAACAAATATTTAAATAGTGTATATATATATATATATATATATATATATATATACACTATTTAAATAAATAGAGAAACAGTCTATATTAAAATAAAAATTTATTTAAAAACGAATTTTCATAATTTTGATTACAATATGTAATTACTACATTTAAAAAAATATAATTACTGAATTATAAGATTAATTGCATTAGTTTTTTACAATATAAATATCTATTTTACAAAATTTTATTAATTTAATTATTTACAAATTTATTTGTTTAAAATATTAATTTAGATTTAAAAGTGAATTCTTAAAAAATAATTTTCTAATCTATCTCATAAATAACATTCAAAAATCTATAATATTGTAATAATATTCACTGCTATAATGAAGAAAAGGTTAGATCTCAACTTCGGAACCTAGAATACAACTATATTTTATACTTATAAATATAATATTATTCTCTACTTTTACATCAATAAATATTCTTTTTCTGTTTTCATAATTAAATCTGTTTAATGTTAATTATTATAAAATATTTGTTATAAATATACATGAATTAGAATATATTATCTATAAAATAATTTTTTTATTTCGGTCCATTTTGTATGTTAAATTATTGAATCTTTAAAACTAATTAAAATTTAAAATACTTTTAGAAAAACATCTTTATAGTTTTTAGTTCTGAATAATTAAATTTGAATTATAAATTCTTTTATTATATTTATAATAGTCACCTAGAGTGTTCAAACTTATTTAGTAATAATAATTATATTTCTTCTGTCATTTTTAATAATGATGTATATATGAATTAAAATTTGAGTTTTAAAGAATAAATTTTATTTAATGTCATCATACTTAATACAAAAATATTTTTTATACTTATTTAAGAATATATAATTATGTATTGTAATCAAAGAAATGTAAAATACTAAAATTATATATAACAATGATCACGTATTTCTTATAACTGTAAAGTTTTTATTAATATTTAATAATAAATCATACAAACAACATATCTTATACCATAATGTGCATAAATAAATATATATTTCACAAACAGCATTATTTTGTTTATTTTTAATAATAAACATAAATTTAAAATAAACTATGTAGTAAATGCATTTCAATGGAATTAACAGAGCAATCCTATGCTATCTGTATTAAATAAAAATTTTTTCATTTATTTCATTTAATGAAGTAAAAGTAAGTGCCTAATATTGACACTATAATTATTTATAACAAGTTTAGAATTAATTGAGTTCGATTTTTCTTTAGATATAAATAAACATATTTAAAGATATTTATTCAATATATTCAGATAATGGAATATTATTTTGAAATTATAATTAGGAAAACAATAAATTAATTTATAAATGTTCTTAATTAAACAACTTTTTGTATTAACCATTTTAAAATCATTTTAAAATTTTAATTCAGAACGTACCAGGATATTAAAGATATACGTATTTCTCTAAATTCTTTGGTATATTCTGTATCACATATTTAAGTTATTTAAGTATTATCTTAAATAACATAGATACTAAATGAAATGAAGCACAAATAATGTAATTTTGTAGTCGTATAAATTTAAGTTTATGAATAAGAAAACCGCATTGTAATTAATAGTAATCGCAATTGATATTTAAAGAGAACAACATTTATAATTCAATAAATTAAACTGTAAACTTTTTTAGATTAAAAGTTTAGAAATTAAACAGCTATTCATAATTATAATTAGGATGAAATAATAAGTAAATATTAAACTAATATCTATAAAAGTTCGATAAAAATTCTAGTTATAGCTAAATAAAGCTAAAAATAGAAGATATTCTTTTATTTAAATTGAATTTTATTCAATATCTAATTTTATATTTTGTAATTTCAATTATATATTAGAACAATTGTGGAGTTTTATTATGTCATTAGTTGTTATATGACATTTTTTTGTAATATATCGGTGTGTATTAATAAATATATAAAAATATGTATATTATTTATTTTAGTTTTTTTATGTCGATCCCTATATAATAATATTGTTGTGTACTGGCGTGGGGCTGGGAATCGTAGGATAGATAATGTAGTCCTTGTTGGTTCAATTGATCTTTATTATTTGCGTTCCCGTGTCGCCGTCACTTTCCTCGACTACTATCCTTTATGTAGGTCGTCGCTAGCGGCAGTCCACTATTTGAACGTTCAAATTTCCCGCGAGCTCCATCGCTACGTCGGCTCTCGCTTTTACCGACTTCGCCACGTGTTTTGCGTTCTAACCTCACTTGGCGCCAAAACTCCGCCGGTATGGCGAAGGCCTTATCCCTCGCGCGGTGACTGCATTCCCGCGTGTCCCTTCAGGCTCTTGGCTGTCGCTGGATGCGACGTTGCCTCGTGGTTCCTTTCGGCTACGCTTTTACCTGGCTCCTGCCGGGTCGTGGCAGCGACACTCGTGGTGTAGGCGGTTCGTTTAAACCGTGTGTTGGTGGCTCGCTCGTACTCGGGGTGGTGCGGCTCGCGGACTTGGGCTCCGTGTGCTCTTGCTTCTTACACCTTCCTCTTACTATCTTTTTCGTCGATCTCCGTCCAATTATCTTCTTTGTGATGTGTGCTTGCTTGCGCTGATTAAGCTTGTTGACCGTTCTTTATGAAGGCTTGAACGATACTGCCCCCCTTTGCCATCGGCCTCCTTTCTCTCCTGATAATATCCTTCACTTGTTTTTCTTTGTTTCGATCCCTCCCGCGATTTTTCTTTCTTCTGACGCAAGCGACCATCCCCTGTCGTGGTGCTAAATACTTTCCGCGTTGGTCCCCTTCCCTCCTCCCGGTGACTGGCGCTTTTCCCTCCTACCTTCTCCCAGTGTTGGTTCGGGAAGCGTGCACACCGCGCCGCGCCGCCCTTCCCATCCTGGAGTGACCGCGGGGACAGATAGCAGCCCCAGCTTCCCTCCTCCCCGATGCTCTTACAGTTCCGCCAATCAACACCCAATCCAGCTGTCAATCAGCCCCTGCGCCGCCCGCTCTTACCGTTGCCCACCCCCTTCCTCGCGTTTGATTACAAATATTAAACAAAAAAATTTACTACATTTAAATCTTTTTTTAGATTTTATTTTATTAATAAATGTTGAGGTATATGAATGATTATGATGCACAATAAGAAAGAACCTATAGCAAATTTTTTTAAGATAAATTTTTATTTTCGATTTATTTATTTTTACTAATTGAAAAAAATATATATATAATATAATTTGAAAACTAACGTATATGCGTTTATTACAAAATTATTAATAATTTTTTAAAATTATTTTACACATAAGAATAGAACATACTGAAAATTTTTCAATGCATCTGTTACGGCTCACTTATCGAGTTATCGACTTATCGAATCGTTCACCTTATGCTCATTATCAGAAAACCTACTACCCTCTCCTAAAAGCACTGACCAATAAGAAGAATCCAAGGAAAAACCAAGAGGAGCAGATAATATAAAACAGGTTGCAGAGTGAGAACAGGCCCTCTTTTTTTACTATTATCGTTACTTCTTCACGATAGTACACGGAATTATTCAATAAAATTCTCTAAAACTAAAACGAAGTTTTCCTTTATGTTTACAAGATTTCCCTGTCCTTACAATCGCAACGAACAGCACCATCAATATTTTTTATTTATTATAATAATGATATTAATAAATTAATTATTAAGAGGGCCAGAAAATACATCGATATTGATATATATGATTTTGATTTAATACAATTTAGAAAAATTTTTGAAATATAAATTTTCTAACAGAATTTACAATTATTATAAAGTTAGTCGATAAGATAAATGAAGACATATCTTTCTTTTCAAAAATGATTTAAATGGATCATTTTAATCATGTTTTGTCATTAAAAACTACAATTGATAATTTATTTTATTGCTTATTTAACAACAAATTATGGTTTAGAATTAGGTTTTAATGGGATATGGAAAAAGTATTGCTTTTTCGAGACGACGGTCAAAAGTCTTTTTGTAACTGTGCAATACTAGTGTATTAAGATGAAAATCAGAGCGTAAACCTTTATAATTTTTAATGAACGTATTACAAATTCTTATAAATATATAAATCACATCTAGCTTCAACATGCATAATAGAAAATGTAAATTACTCCGAGTAAAACGTAGATTGAAAATTAAAGCTAAATCACTACTTATTATAATGTGCAGATAATTAAATTATTAGTTGCCAGATTAAATATTTTTAAGTAAAGTTAAGTACTATTAACACTACGAATAGTTTAGCCTTTGATTATAGTACAAAATGCAAATATAGATGTTACGTAAAAATTAAAGATGCAGTGTATATTTTATAGTATCTAATATACTATATAATTTCTTACAACAGAATTCTAGGTTGTCATTTAATAATTGATACTTCAAACAATTGTAAAAATTCGTTTTTATTTTAAACCAATTTAACGCAGGCATAAAAAATTTTCTGCGTTGAAGCTTATCTTATTCTGATGCCATAAAAAAGTCCTTTTATGTTCCATGGACTTAATTTGCACGTGCTATAGCGATGTTCAGTGGACACAACTTCGCTGGTGTGTGACTGCCCACTTTCATATTAAACACTTTAACTATCGTCTCACGTATTAACCAATACCAATTTGTTTTTTAAAATGTGCACGTGCACTTACGTGCATACGCTGCAACTCTACTTTTTGGCCTTATAAATTTTTTAATTAGTACGCATACATTTTAGCGATAGCTATAATTTCTACATAGAATATCACTTGCGATGCTACAACGAGTAAATTACGATGCTCTTTATAAGCAGCTAGAAATGCAACTAAAAATTAGTCTTTTTTCGGATTGGAGCATGAAGGCCATCGTATAAGGAGTGTAATATTTTATTACTATCCACTACGCGCTCAGCTTTCTATGACGATATTATTTATTTATATATGGCGGCGATGGCGATAGTTGAACAATTTCTTTGAAATCAGTACATAATAAATAGGTTTTGTTAAACATCATGCTCTTGAATATCGATCTTCTTTAAAGTATCCAAAATCCAAGTTAATAAAAACGGTTGCAGCATATATATATATATATATATATGTGTGTGTGTGTGTAATATTAAAAAATTCTCGAAGAAAGACTTGAAGTATCTTTTAGGCCAAATTTACTGTATTATTTCAATGAAGTATTTTAATGGTGGTATAATCTATGATTATGTTCAATGACAAGGCTTTTATTATCAAATGTAGATTCTTTAATGCAGTAGTAACATCATTTGAATCAAGGTTTTATTCAAATGGTCGTGGTTGTTCTAAGTGACATTAGAGATTCTCAAACGCGATTGGAGATGAATTTCACAACAATCTTTAGAACAGAAGAGTTTTTATAAATCTTAATGGTTTGCTTCTTTAATACTCCTTCGGGTTTTTTCTTCCAAATATAGGCTATTAAAAAAACCGAAACATCAATTAACCGATAGAACCGTTTTAATAGGTTTTTTATTTTTAAAAACATTCTTTAAAATAGCATTTTAGCCTCTCATCGTGATAACATTCAAGACAAAGTTTACACACTGGATTCTGGTGAAGAAAAATATGAATTCTTCATATCAATTTAATAATTTTTTTTCTTTATTTTTTAAAGTTATCTTATAAAATTAATTTTATTATTTTAATACTTCCTCTTTGCCGTTAACAAGGTTTTACTAAAAAATACTGTTTGATCGTATTTAATTATTTTTTACTGCAAATATAAACAATATAAAATAAGTTATTCAAGAAAAATTTAATTAGCCAATCTTATGAGAGAATAACGAATAAACAGTGAAAATTTTTTTTTATAATAGTTTTATAAAACGAGAAATAGTTTGTTGTTTCTAGCAAGCTATAAATATAATGAGTAACAATCAGCAATTTTAATTGCTATTTACTAATTAAAATGTTTTTTTGTATATATTAACTATACATATTAGCTTGGGTCATAATATGAGAAGCCCATCAATTGTGAACAAAGTATGCATACAATTTAGAACTGATTTATACTGATTATATTGGTTAGTATGAGTCGAGTTATATTTATGTTATTGTTTAAAGTAGAGTTAGTATATAAGGAAAATTTTGTTCACTTACTCCTAATATTTCAAATCATAATGCACATTATATTATTTCTAAATATATACTAAAAATGTTACGTTTTGTAAGACTTGTTATTAAAATTAAATAAAAGAAATACATACTTAGCCATAATTTATCTTCGACCATTTGTTTTAGTATGGCAAAGTATAAGAGTATATATATATGTGAGTGTATGTGTGTGCATATATGTACTGCTGACTTAACAAAATATTATTGTCTGTGTGTGTAATAATTTGAGTGATTAAAGATTAATGAATTTGAATACTTTTTAAGAATAATATTATGAAAACTAAATCGCAATATTCATTGCTAATGGTAGGTAAATACAGTGACACTTTTATTCATATACGATACATTTTTTTTTATTAATTTTTTAATAAATTTATTTTAGTTTTACAAATCGATTTATTTAAAATAGTAAATGGCACAAAGTAATAGAATGGTTTTGTATTTAAACAATTTAATTTATTATACAGTATTAAAGAATAGATAGTATAAATAATGTAATGTAATACTGGAAAGATTTTCTCGGTACGTTTTCTTTTATTCCATCAGTAAAGCAAGATATCCTAAATTTTATAAATTTTATTTACAATTAATTAATAAAATCAGTAAATTTTATTTACATTAGATACCGAATGTATGTTAGTAAATTAAGATTCAATGTTTGCTGATTATTTTATAACCTGAATTTTGAATTCCTTATCTTTTAATCAATCTTGTGAAGCATCTTCTCAGTCTATAGTAAGAATTACTGTAACTTTGTAATCGATTATCAATATGTAAAATTATATGTTTTGAAATATAATTTTAATGTATTACTCATATTTTTGTTAGATTTTTGAGTCATACTTATTTTTTTTAAATTTACTATATTTTTATTCATTATGAATCTACTCATCAATGAAAATAAAATCGTATAAATTTTATGAGAATAAATAAAAGAAAAATTTTTTAGTAACAACGTAGCAAATGTAAAAAATTCTTATTATTACAAACTGCTAGATATAAATTTAAATAAAATTATAAGATAATGAAATTTTGACACATTTATAAGTTATTAAGGAATTGAGGAAATACAAAAAGTAAGATACACAGTACATCACTTGATCAATAATTAAATTTACTAACGTATATTATTAAACATTTTATGTAGGTTATTGCAGGTTATTATATTTTATGTCAATTGTAATTATATTTCATTATTATTTACACTATTCAGTATAAAATACGAGTTTAAGATTATGTAATATCGCTATTTTTATAAACTAATTGTCATTTGTTAATGCTTATACTCAGGAAAATGAAGTGGATTAAGAAGATTTGTATTTTCGTTATCGTTAGGATTTTTGGTATTTAATCCCTTTAGAGAGCCATTATTTATATTACATTCTAAACTATAATTATCATCTAGTGGGCATGGACTAATTTTAGACATGTGATTTAAATTGATTCCATGTATATCTGAGATGTTTTCCCGTCTTTGTATTTGAGTATTAATAGTGTTATCGCTGTTAAGACCATTATTTTCAATATGTGGTGGAGATGGATAATAACCCCGTTGTTTTATAGACAACTGATCAGTACAAATTTGATGAGATGGAATCGAAGATCCAGATGCTGATGCAATAGGTGGTGGTTGTTGTGGTGCACGATGTTGAATTCTTTCTTCACTTGTCCACCGCACTAATGGTTGTTGAGTTTGAATAAATGCATCACTAAAAAATAACAAAATCATACAAACCAAACAGTTTGTAGAATAATAACTATATGTAACATGTAGTAATAATATATTAACATTTTTTAAAATAGATTTTCTTGAAATGAATTTTTTTAACATTAGTTATATTATATAATAGTGTTACTAACATGGTAGTACATTAAATTTTTGGTTATTTTTTTATATATAATTTTTTTTTAAGATAATGTATATTGTAATATATTTATTTGATAATTTGTATCTTAATAAAATTATATTACCCTTGATACAATTATAAAATATATTTAAAATATATTTTTTTCAATTTTATTCGATGTATCAGAAATAGTTTCAATACATAATTGTTTACACTTAGTAATTTTTGAATTATAAAATATACTGTATCATAATTCAAACGATTTCTACATTTTATACAAGAAAAATTAGTTTTTTGAATTTCAAACATAAATTTTAATAGTTTTATTTTTAGTTTTTAACATGATTAATTATTTTAAGTAATTTATTATCATTTTAAATTATTTTCTATAAAATATAAAAATACGTTAATATATTAAAAAATTTACAAATAAGTATATATGAACTGATTATATAGGTATAATAAAATATAATTGAACATATTAAACAGTGCAGTAATTTATATCAGTTATTATAACAATTTTAACAATTTGTATGTTTAATTAAATAATAAAGAAATAACGAGGTACAAATTTATAAAAACAAGAGAATTTGGCTGGATAAATTACGTATGTATTTATTTGTTTTAATAAATATTTTTCAATTTAAAAGAAATAATTTTAATTTAAATAATAATTTAAAATTAAAATCTTGAAAACAATGTGGTTAATAATTAGCTAGATTATTTGTTTACTGAAATGATCATTCAGATTGACGTAAAAAATAATTTATGTAAAATATTACTTTATAATTAAATTGAAACATAATTCAAGTTTAAATAAGATTGAATTAAATTTTGAATTTAATTTAGTTTTAAGTATATATATTAAATTATTGTTAAAACATCAATTTATAATCATTAAAACACGCAATTATAAATTTATTATATAGTTATATAAAACAATAATTATTAGTTTTAATTAAACTTCTTGAACTTTCAAATTAATATAAATATTATGTTAATCTTATAACTAAAATTCTATTCTCTCGCAATATTTAAATAAAGAAAAAATAAAAAATAAATAATATCCTATTTTACATTTGATACCTTTCACTATCAGGGGTTTCACCCCGTACGTGTGAATTTCTATCTGGATCAGCTGTTTCATAAATTCGTTCTTCTTCGTGTAACTTTTGAATATGTTGATGAGATCTGAAAGGACTTCTTATAGTGGGTTGTCGATATCTACCATAAACAAATCTTGTATCATCGTCTCGACTTCTACTGCATTGTCTACTTCTATAAAAGAAAAACATTCTTTAAAATAATTAAAGTTTATTATTAAATTTAGTTATTTGAAGTTACATCATTTCAAATTTTACAATTATTTTATTGTTTTAAATCAATGTATTAATTATTTTAATATATGATTTTATCATTATTTAAGAATCTGAAATTTGATATTTAAAAGTAATTTTTTATTTAATAAGGCAATAATATCTTACCCTTGTGAAGATTCGCTACATACAGAAGAATCAATTCTATAGTGTCGGTCGGTTTCGTTTTCTGATATTCGTATTTCTTCTGAATCAACAGGGCTCATATGACGCGTTGAATGATGTTCTAATTGTCGAATAATGTCTTCAAGTGTACGAATTCGTATCGTGCCACATGTTGGTGGAATGTCGTCATCATCTTCATCATCTCTATTTTCAATATTTTCTTGGCAATTTGTCTTTCTGTAAGAGTTATCGGTATAACTATGTTCTGATAACGATTTTCGAATAACCTCATCATTGAGAAGATTAGTACTTCCAGCTGGTGTAGTAGCTAATCCCCGATGTGCATTTCTTAAAGCTTCTAATATATCGTCATGATATCCATTTAAGCTATTAAGCGTTCGCTCTACATCTGATATTGATCCTCCTCCAGTAATACCTTATAAAATTTTTAAATTTATATTACAATGTACTTAAACATGATTTTTTTGCATCAATATAATTTTTATTGTAAATTTTTAAATTTTATGGAATGTATATTGAATAATATCGTATTCAATAAATATTACAATATAAATTTAAGAGTATACAAAAAAAATATTTTAAATATTTAACGATTACATAAATTTAAATATTAACATTAATAGTATTTAAATAATAAATGAAAAAAATTTGTATATGTTGAAATAAGTGAATTTTAGTTTTTATATATATTTTTTTATATGTTTTTATTTAGATTTACTCAATTAATTAAACTTTATTTAATTAGCTCCTATTTATTTAATATTAGGGAAAATTTATAGAAATGTATTTTGTTGAATACTTTATATGAATTTCAGTAGTATATTGTATACAATGTAATAGTTGTGTTAGTTATGTTTATTATTTATTTTTAATGCAATTGCAATAGAAAATTTTCAAAATTGAGATTATATTAACTAAAAAAATTAATTCAAAAGTATATGAATCAGATTGAAATAAAAAATTTTGTTTTATTTAAAAATAATTATATTGCATATAATATCAATTTTGAGCTCATGATATAAATTTTGTTTAATTTCTTTATTTTATATACTACTATTCTATTATACTATATATTATACTATACTAATATTCTATATACTAGATATTCTTGTATTTTCAAAAATAATTAAAAGGTTCTATTGCAATAATTTTCCTTAAATACCAATATTAAAAAAAATTATCAATTAAAAATTAAATTTTCCTTAAAGACTTTATATATTATTTATACTAATAGAACTATTTTCTTTTATATTATGATTCAAAACAATTGTCATTTTAATTTCTTCTGTTTTGTTTTTTTTTTAATCTATTTAAATTGTATAATCTTTTTAAAATCATTACTCATTATGATGATAAAATATACAATATATCTTACTCCAAGAAAATTAATTAAATTTATTAAAAGCTATTTTTTTTAAATAAATAGATACGAAATTATATACGATATCGAGTATAATATCATTAAAAATTAAACGTTAGACTGTAGAAGCCAAGAAATCTAAAAACCGAATGTTTCAAATTCATGTTTAAACTTGATTTTTAGAATAGATTTTATGAAAAGCTGAAAAAAATAATAATACTATACGTATATTGTGATTACAAAAATGTTATTGTTTTTAATATTTAGGAATTGTATTACAAAAAATGAAATTAATTTTTTTAAATTCATTTTGTTTTATGAATTACCATTATTCATGATCTATATATATTAGATAATTAAATCACTATTAAGTAATCGAAATAAAATAAAATAATATCTTTAGTTCTTACGTAAAATTTTTATTTAATATTAAAAAAACTATTAAAAATAAAAAATATTAAATATTAAAAAACTTTAAATGGTTTTAAAATAAGTGTAAGTAATTGTATTAAAAATTAATTACACTTTAGTCATTCATATAAAGTTTTTTTTTAATTGATTAAAATTATTATTAATTTATTTTAGTTACTTAAATATTGCTTGTAACCTTATAAAAGTAGTATCTAAAACTTTAATAATATATAATTTATTATTTTCAAATAATATACAACTTATTAAAATTTTTTTATTTATAATACAATTAATAATCAATTAAAATATTCAATTATTTATTATATTCATAAATAATTTTAATAACTCTTATATGAATTACATTCATTATTTTTCAAATAACATTTTAGGAACATTGCACTTACAATTTAGATAATTATATAAATAATTGTATAAATTAATTTATAATGCAGTATAGTGATGTGATATATTACAATACCATAGCCATCATGTTTCTTTAAAATTCCTTTCTCGGGTAATTTTGTTAAATTATTTGGCGGTAGATCAATAAATGAAACAACTTCTTCGGATCCTGTACCGCCATCTTCTTCATTAAGGCCCAATCTTCTTCTTTGTGGTTTATTATCTCTAAAAATTATTAGGATATTTAAACAATATTATTAAGTATTTATAATTTTCTAATTTACATAAAAATCCTATGTTCGTGATTTTATTAATTATTTATAAGATCAACAAAATAAAATAACTTTAAATATTATAATAAGTTATGACTAATATAATTAAACTATAAGATCGAATAAGATATAATTAATAATATGAAAAATATACTAAAAATACAAAAAACAGAATTAAATTAAATATAAAAAATATTTACAATATGTAATATGTAATATGTAAATATTATAAATAAATATATAAAGTTAACAACTTAAAATTAAATATTATCGATATTTTAAAAGTAATATTTGATTATATAAATTATTTAACACATAAACATACCTATATTGTGGCATCGTCCCAAATTTAAGAATTTTGTGCACACTGTCTAGGACTGCAATTTCTGGATTCTGAGAATTGATCGATCCACTGTAGTTTTTTTGTATTGGTTTTTTTGAGTACGGAGGATCAAACTTTTGAATCGCATTCTTTTTTCTAAAAAAATTTGTTATTCACCAATAAATAAAAGTAGTTTAACGTAAAGTCTATGATTTTTTACATTAAAGGAAAATTAATTCTATGCATGCTAATATATTTATTGTCTTGAAAAGGGATAAGTATTTCATTATTAAATATACAGGATAAAATTTAAACAAATGAATGATTTAAAATAGTAATGTATAATGAAGCTCAACGCAATGAAAATATCATTTATGAACTATTCGCATGCAGCAGTAGAAACAATTACTAATTTTTATATTTTTGATTGTAATAGGTGCTAATAAAAATGCTACTTGAATATAATTGTATACTGTATTAAGTTAAATAAAAGCATATCAAACAAAATTATTATAGAATAATGAAATTTTATATAAATTAACAATCTCTAATATTTTGTAATTAATAATTTTTATCCTTTTTATCTATTAAAAGCTTTTACTTTTTATTAAATAAACTTTTAATTTTAATATCAATTTTAAAATGCCTTATCTTATTTTTGAATAACCTTGTTTAATAGATAAACATAATAAATATAAAACTGTGAAAGTATGTAATTTTTTATAGTTCCAAAATAAATAAAATTTTATGCATTTCTTTAATAATATTTTAAAGTTAAAAAACTAAGTAAATCAAAAAAGATAGAAAAGTAAATAATATATATCGAAATAGATTATTTTGAATAAGTGCAAGAATATATTAATTTATTTCTATAGTAAATAGACTGAATATTATACAGTACTAAATATATCTATAATACTGATGTCAATAATTTACTATCTCAGTCATAATTGTGAATGTCTCAGTGGTATTTTTGAAACAAATATTTTTCTACCAATATCCTATACATTTATTTTCGTCTCCTAAATCCTGTATGTTATAAGATTATAACCTACTGAATATGATACATTTTAAGTATAATTATACAATATGTATATTATCATCATCATCATCATCATCATCATCATCATCATCATCATCATCGTCATCGTCGTCGTCCTTATTAATATTATTATTATTATTATTATTATTATTATTATTATTATTATTATTATTATTATTATTATTATTATCCTGATGGTATTTATGAGATTTCCTCCCTCCTTTATAAAAAAAAAAAAAAAAAATAAATAAAAAATCATTATGCACATACATGCTACACAATAAATATACATTTTGATACTAAAAATTAATTTAGGATAATTTTTTTTAATTGTATACTAATATTTCCAATTAAATAAGTATTTCAAAATTTTTTTATAGAATACAAATTTTAATATTGTCTAACGTATTCTGAGAACTACCCTTTTTAATGTACTTATAATTTTATTACTAATTGTCATTACTCTTTTTTATTTTGCGTTATTAATTTTATTTAATTAAAAACCTTTTATTTAAAAATTAAATAAGTTAAAATTAGAAATATTCTTTATGTTTAGTGCCTACCTATTCAATGTGTATTTTTTCATTCCGCCATCGGAATTCGACTTGTATTTGTGTTGAAGAAATACAAAGGTTTTTTATGTAAATGTAAAGAAAATTAAGGTAAAGACTTCAATTACATATAAAATGGCGACTTTTCAATAATATAATATAATATAATAATATAATATATATATAATATAATATAATATCATATAATATAGATATAATATAATATAATAACTATAATATATATATAATATAATATATATAATATAATATAATATAATATAATATAATATAATATAATATAATGAGAAGAGGGCAAATTGACTCAAATGGTTAATTGTAAGTTCAAAAATTATGTTGATGTAATAAGAAACTTTCCTAAAAAATTGTTGCTGTATAGAGAAAATTTATGTCATTATCAATTTATAAAACGCACTTATTTGAAATACTTTACTCATTGTGGTATTAGGGTCTTAATTTACCTCGTGATATTTATCATTGCATTCAGTGAAATTTCAGCAATACAAAATGAATAAATATCTTTATATACACAATTTACAAGAAATTAACGCCCAACAAGTATATAAAGATTTTGTAAATGTTTCTATCTAATTTGAAATTTTTTTATCTAAAAACGAAATATATACTTCTGAATCATAACGTAGCTGCTTCTTTTTAATAGGCAGTGAAGCGTACTGCCTGAAAAATAAAAGAATTTATTATTTAAATGACGTAACCTGAAAACATAAATTAAAAATATTGCGATATTAATCTTTAAAATATTAAGATGAATTAAAAATAAAAAAAATAAATAAAAGTAATATTACAAATATGTGAAAAAAATAATAGTGTTCATTATATTAAAGCAATATCTAAATTGTATTAAGAACCTTGCAGTTTACATTGTAAGAACATGCTACCAGAAAAGTTAATATAATAATAGAAATTTAATACGGAAAAAAAAGCATTTGAAAGAAAATAATAATATGCATGAACCGGGATTGAACTTTAATTTAAAAAAAAAGAAGATAAAGATTTAATAGTTTTATAATAATGTATGATGAAGCAAAAATCTGCAGCAGCTACAATTTTACATAATAATGAATAATCAAGGAGTTAGTTATACGAAATTAACCTAATGTACATTGGAATCGTACCGAATATATTTGACATCCGAAAGTCGTGTCTTTCAATGAAAATATAAGTATGAGACTGATCTAAGAACATTTATAAAATTACAAACAAAAAACATTTTAAATTGTCAGTAAGATTTAACATCAAAGGATAATCAATCTTTATTTTGATTGTTATTCATAGGTATCACGAACTAAAGCAACTTCTATTTAAATAAATTTCATTACATAGTCTTTCAATAAGCTTTCACATAAGAATAAATAATTTTACTTAATGTCGAAGTTGCGCATTATTTTCGCACATATATTTGAGATGAATATTTTCTAAATATTATATTTAAATTTTGAAGCCGCTGTTATGTGGCTTCATTATAAGCTCTCCATACCTCGCAATCCGAAAATAGAAATATATATTTATATCTATATAATATCTATATCTATTTATAAGCTAAGGCGTCTTTCATTGTTCAATCCCTCATCATTGAACTCGGCGCCTTTCACCTTGTCACTTGCAGCACCAATTACACGCAGCCTTGTCATTGTAGAACCGTGAATAATGAAAAAGACTCACAAACTTTTCAAATTAAGAGTCTTATTTCCTAATTATCAAATTTTTTATTTTTATAATAATAAATGTATTGAAACGATTATTTTAATACTTTATACATTTTTTTTATTACATTATATTTTTCTATCATTATTAATTAAAATTTATCTGTATTTCATATTTATATGTAACATAGGTTAACGGACCACTTTTTAGGATGTCATTAATATTATTCTTATATAATGCATTGTCATTCTAAAATTTATTTAATACTCCCTATATACTTACCGATTATATTATAGTAGCGTATATGTTATTCCCATAAAGTTTTAGAAATTTATTATTTTCGAAATTATAATGAAGTGACTTATATAAACCTGTCCAAGCGTATGTTCTATTTCTAAACTATTTCGAACGACCTTGTTCCAGGCACTATTAGAAAAGTAATCATTAGAATACTGAAAGCCCATTTTCTCATCTAAATATTTTTATTGCTTTTTATACAATCTAATACTATATTTTTTATTTAATATTTCCATAAGAAATGACAAGTCGAGAAATTAATTTTGTATTGATATATGCTTGATGTATTATTTTAAGAATATTCTAATAGAAGTATTAAATATTAAATATTAAATATTAAACATAAAATATATTTTAATCTTCGAATCTATTAGGAAAAATTTATGAATTATAATTATTGTTCTTACATACAGTAATAACATATTTTTTGTTCCAAAATTTCTTTTATAATAATTAATATTTATATTTTAAGTTATTAAAAAATATTAAAACATAATTATTATAATACTTACGAAATTAATTAAGTATAAAACACATTTTTTTTCTGTTTATTTAGTATTTAAACCAAAAGTAATTAAAGAAGAATATAGAATTGTATTTAGTATAAAGATAATTTGTCTGAATTATATTTTGTTTCAAATTTCTCAAATTTCCTCTTTTTATACTTATCATAAGTTATAATTTTATTCCGTAAGACTAATTTTAAAATAAAAAAAAAAAAATAAATCGTTTAATATAAATAAATGAATATAAGTAAATTTTAACAGATATATATATATATATATATATGCATATACCTTAGAAATTGTATGTATAATGAATATGCATAACTTTAAACATTTTTATTATTATAATTTTATAAAAATATTGTTACACACTTCTACGGATACAAAGAATATTGTTGAGATATGTATAATTAATAGAATATAGTACACTAATTTTGGACAAATTTAATATATTCATACATATATATACAATATAATGTATATTAGTTTATATTAGTTATAATTATTATAAAGATATTAACGTTTACAAATTTTTATTATTTTGTTTATTTCAATTTAAATTTACAAAATAAAATATAATAAATTAACAGGCATGAAGATAGCTGATTAAAAAAGCACTAAGCATTAAAATATATTAATAAAGACTGATAATAAGGTTAATTAAATAAACTGGTTTATAGTCTAAAAATATAGAATGACATAGAAAGAATTTCTACGAGTATGTTTCTGCACACTAACCTGAGACAGAGGGAGAAGTTTTTATGTACTACGACTGACCTGTAGCAGAGAGCCATCATTGCAAATACTACGAAAACACCCCCTACCACCGACATGAGAGTAATTACTAAATATACAGTGTTCGAGCCGTGGTAGTTCTCTACATCCAGATACAGCGAATAACAACATTCAATTTATCACAGTAAGTTAGACCATGGTTGATTCGAGGTAAGTGTTATAAATTGGTCCAACCATTTGATGACATCCACATAGACGAAAATGGTAGAATAGATATAAACAAAAAATATATGTCATAATAGAATTACGTTTTATTAAAAAATAATTTTATTCAAGAAATAATGAATTTTATAAAAATTAAAGTAAAATTGTATATTATTGCACAGGAACAATAATAACTTCTATTGTAACTGTTGTTGGTATACCTATTACTGCTATATCTTTTAATTTTAACTTAGATAAAAATCTACCTCTCACTGAATAAATTACACTAAAAAAAAGTGCCACCATCCTAACATCACCGACAACTTTTATCACTACATAGGCTAGTATTTATAATCTAGTTAAACTAATTCTATCCATAGCGATAACATTACTACTCAATATCAATACCGATATTTACATTATTCGCATTATGTGATTTAATATGATTTACATTAAATCTAATATGTCACTGACAATCTAGATTAGGAAGAAACAATAAAATAAAGTTATTTTAATTTATAAATTATATATTTAATTTGCAACTTTTTTAGTTTCACTACCATAGCCTTATATATGATATATAATAAATAATAATAAGAATTCTTATAATTCTTTTCTTATAAAATATTTTATACAAATATTAAGTGCACAACTTTGCTTCCGTCTATTTTATCTTCTTCAAAATTTAAGACTTTCTTCTGAAAAAGTGATTACCTATTTATGATTCAAAGTACTGTTCGTCATTATCGATCCATTTTATGACTTCTTTATAAGAGTGGAAATGCTGCTCAGCTAATTCAGGTGCCATCGATCGGAACAAATGGTAGTCGGAAGAAGCAATGTCTGAAGAGTACGACGGCTGAGGTAGGACTTCTCATTTTAGGGTTTCCAAGTATATCTTAACGAATTTTGCAATATGCCGCCTAGCATTGCCATGTTGCAGGGTAACTTTATCATGTCTCTCTTAATACTGTGGCTGTTTCTTCTTCAATGCTCGGCTCGAACACATCTTTCGATTACGTTTGATACCGATCCCCTGTGATGGTTTCGTTTGATTACAATAGACATAATACCACACTGAATTGGTCCCACCAAAGGAAAAGCACCGTAAATATTCGGTCTGGAATTCGATGTGAAGGTATGTTTGGGCATTCCTCATGATTTTATGCGTTTGGGATTATCGTAGTGAACTCATTTTTTGACGCCTGTTGCAATGCGATGTAAATATCCCTTCTGATTCTGTATTTGAAGTAACTGTTTACAAAAAAAAATCGCCATTCAACATCTCTTGGCTTCAATACTTACGGAACTCAATTTCCTTGCTTATGAATCATTCCCATGGTTTCAAAATTGCTGTTCGAGTGACTCCTAATGATTCTGTTATTTTTTCTTGCGTTTGGTACGAGTCTTCAACAAGTAATTCCTTCAGTTCGGAATCTTCCAAAAAACTTCAAAATCACCGCTCTTGAAGTGTTCTTTTGAGACATTCTTTCACTAAAAGTAGTCTCCCCTTAAGCATTTGAGAGCATTCAATAAGCTTAAGCTGCAGTTTTCTTTAAATGAAAGCAGAAAATTAACAGTTCCCGCAAATAACGATAATTTGGTTCGAAAACTAACATCTTCGATCGAGAATACACTTCTGATTCGAACAAAAATTCACTAATGCGGTGCTGTTGTTATGTTGAAAGATATCCGATTTTACTGTATGAAATCTTTGACCTACCTATTTCAATCGAAACTTACCGCTGCAGCTATCTATCGAAAAATAGAGGAAGCAAAGTTGCACACCTAATAAGTAATAAATACAAATGTTCTATTGTACATAAATTGTGTTCGTTCATCATAAAAAAACTGTAATTAGTAAGACTCAATAAATGATAGAAGAGAGAAGGAAAGGAACGATCCCTTCAAAAGGACTAGGATATAAGCGTCCTCCTTCCCAAAAGACTTTAATAATTATGATAAGTGTTTAAAACAAAATACTTATTATAGGACGCTGCGTTACTTTTAATATTGATAAAAGCTTATTCTCAAAAAATATTCAACTAGTTATAAAAGTTATGTAATATCAAATGAAAAATAGTTCTATATCTGAAAAATAGTCACAAGGTTAGAGAATAAGCTTGTCTCCGAAATGAAAGTATCAAGATGCCACGATATGGAAATCTGAGCAATAGAAACAATTAAGTGATGTATTTTAATATGAATAGTTACTATGAATAATAGTTAATTTGAATAGGATTGAAGAGCTTTGCATTGCAGATGACTATATAGAAGATAAAATACTGAGAAAAACACTCTAGTTCATTACGGTTGAAATTCTATTACAACGTCGTAATCAACTGCCGCCTTTAAATCAGTAGTTATTTTTTATATGCGAAAATTGCTTAATATATTAGCAGAAATAAAGTTGAAAGAATCAATCATACAAAAATTTTCTAAGCATATAAAACATGGCTAAATTATATTAATAAAATAAAAAAGATTTATTGTATAATATAAGAAACCATATCTTATTTGACAAAATTTTATTAAATTTTTATATTATATATTTTTAAAATATATTCACTTCTACTTGACAAATATTAATAATGAATCAAAATAAAATTATTGAGAAGTACAGTTTTACATATTCCTTATACGTATTCCTTAATAATAATAAATATCGTTATATATTTCGTAGTTACTTGATCGGCAAAATATTATTAATAAGACACTGTATAAGTTTCGTCATATTTTTTTATTTTTGAAACTGATTATCTTCAATAATAATAAAAAATCGGTACATACTAAAAATTTAAAATAAGATTTAAAAGAAAAATAAGATACAAAATTTAATGTTAGTATATAAAAAATATTGATATTATTGAAGTTTTAAAAATTTTGAAAATAATTTTGAGGGATTTGATAATATTAACTAGTGCCGAAAGGGCTAGATAAAAAATAAATAAAATTTGAGACATTATAGGTATATTATACATAAATTAAATTAATAAACAATTTTATAAATATATAAATGTATAAATATTCATGTTAGTATATGAAAATCTATGCTTAAGAAGCTGGTTTTCATTTTTTTATTCCTTGTACTTCACTGAAAAGTATAGAGAATAAGTATATACATATGTATCATGGGCAGTTCCCAAAAATTTTAATTTTCTTATTAATTTAAGTTACTTAATATTAAGAAAATTTATCTTACCGTAGGGGGTCTCTTTTTTTTCCATTTTATTTTTAGATGAAGGTAATAAATTGCTCTCTGTACTACTTATAATTGGCTTAATTGTTTGTTGTTGTTGTAAAGAACAGTCTGGCCCACTCCAACCGAAATTACAGTGACATTTGTTTAAATTATTACAAATCTAAAAAAATTTAATTTAAAACTATTTAAAACCTAAATTTTATGCGGTAATACTTATTTATTATTATTATATAATACAGAATTATAAATAGGTATTTACTGTTAAAATATAATTCTTATCATTTTATTTTCTTGATTATTAATAATCCTTTCTATTATATGGATTCTATATATAATTCTTTTTATTGTATGTCTTAATCGTGGTTTATTGTAATTTTAATATTAGGTTTCAGATGTGATTTTATTGTTTTTTTTCCTTCAAAATTCAAAATTATGATTTTTATTTTGCACAGTTATACTATGCTTTTGTTAATTACGACGATAGTTTTTTTTTAATTTGTTTAAATGTTTATGTTATTCTGAGGATATACGGCGACGTTGAATTTTTGTCCAACAGCCTAATAATCTATATTTGATTGAGATCATAACAGCATGTCTATAAAGTGCTTAGTAATATCTTTTTATTGTCTTGTCTAGTAATAATACGTATAAGGATGTTTAAAGTTATGCCAAGTAGTTTTGTTTTAAAATTTAAATTACAGTATTGAACAATATATTGATCCTAATGATGATAATAGTCATCACTGTATTCAATCGTATGTGAATTATAATATGCAAGTAAAAGTCTTTAGTTCTATTTTAATATTTTTCATTATGTATAGCTCTAAAAAAAATTGTTTGATAAGTACACGTTTGTGAATTTTTGTGTGTGTATTATTTTACATCAATCTGTATTATTATATATTTGCACAAATACTGAATCATTTACACTGCCTGGCTGCAGTTAGAATTAAAACGCCATATATAAGAAAAGAAAGTAGTACGTAGGTGCAGAATGTGTCCATCTGACTGAGACTTCTCAAGAACCGAAGAGACTCAGGTTAAAAAAGAGCCATAGCCACGCATAACCGTAACTTTTTCTGATCGTAAAAAGGTGTTATTCCGATGAGAAAGGTTAGCATTAACATCCGGATCTATAATAAAAAGCTTTAGTGACCAGCGTTGCATTCTTTATTTCATAATCACTACTCACTCTTTCCAACTTCATTTTCAATCGCGGTAAGCGTATCAGAATATATGCTTCAACCCCCAAATGTACAATTATATTTTTTGAAAATTATTAAATGGTAAACTTTTATTTTTGATTTTATTATTTGGGCTTAAAACAAATGTTTTATTATTTTCAAATTAATATAATTTGTTTAGTAACGTTCTTTTAAAAGCGATCGCAGGTGGACTTCTGCTAAACTATTCCACACCAATCAAGACGATCTTATGAAACAAATCCAGATAGTAAATATGCTTAGGTTTATTTCTTCTCTCGAGGAAACTAAAATATTGTAAAAAAGCGTTATCTTAAAATAATTTAAAAACTTAGTTGACCTCATATTGTAATATATTTTTGTCGTGCATATACAACGTATATAAAAATTTCTAGATAATAAATACAAAAAAAAATTTGTTTTTTATAAGATTATAATTTAATTGTAATGTATTCATCCAGTCTTGCCAAGAGTTTTGAAGAACAATGTTAACATGCCCAAATAAACTGTACTGTGTAATTCATCAAATAAAGAATAAAAATTACTTATAAACAAAAAGTAGGTAAATGAAAAAATCGCTTTTATAATTATTTTAGTATTCACAATAATGACCTCTTTTTCATTAAAACCTTAAAATTTTAAAATAATCATTAACTACAAAATAGATTGTTGTTAAATAAAATAAATTTTGATATATATTTTATTATAATCTTTTTCAGTAATATTTCATCGTTTCATAAATAAAAATGTAATTAGTAGAATAAATTAACGTATTAAGATTAATCTAAAATATAAAACAATATAAATAAAAATTTTTTATTAAAATATATATAGTGTAACTGAAAGGTGTGGATCGCGTGGGATTTGTGGGAAGTGGGAGTGGTTACTCTCGGGTAGTAGCCCAAGGAGCTCCTTATTCCGCCTTTTGGTGACACATTTTATTTACAGCAACTGGCGCGACCGGACACAGGGGCGCGATAAGTGTAGAATGAGGGAGGATCTTCGTCATTGCCGACCAATCAGGCATATTTATTTTTATTCAATTTATACACAATCTCGCCAATTCACTTGTAGTTATCAACTTGCGCGCCAATAATTCAGGGACGACCCGTCGGTAACTTTCACGGGTTCGAAAAGTCGGCGAGCTCGCACTAATTTCTGCGCCCTTTGTCCCGCGAGCTGTCTTCGTCTTCACTTTCGCTTGGCTCTACAGCTCGAACATGTTGGGAATAAGTTCCCTCGACCAAGTGCAGTAATTCAGCTCGATTCTCCCGCACTTCCCTCGGACGATGTGCGCGTAGTGGTCGATTTGAAATTCAAATTTCGCGCGATTCAAGGTGTGTCTCTGCGTGTGCGCGTTTTCCGCCGTTCGGTACGGGTGGCGCGCGCCTCTCGGCCAAGATAGCGCGGTTTGGGCCTCAGCTGCCGCTCGCCGCCGCAGCCCACTCCTCTCGCTGCTAGTCGTCGTCCTCAGTATCGCCGCGTCAGCTGCGGGGTATGCGTCATTGCTGTTGTAGCGTCCGCTCTTGTTGGCTGCGGCGCTGCGCCAGCTGAACGTTGACGTCCTTGATGATGTCAGGCGTCGTCAAGATGGCGGTCGACGCGTTTTCATATAGCGTTGCTAGGACGACGCCCCCTCCTGCCGCCCTGCCGCGCTGCGCCCCCGTACCTTTCGATGCGGCGTTGCCTCGAGCTTCCTCGGCTTACTCGCGGTTGCACCTTGCCCCGGATTCCCTCCAGATTATTACAACATCGTCCGATGCGCGACCTGCTTGGTTGAGGCACTTTCGGGCCCCTCTTGCTTCACTCGCGCGTTTGCGGTCTCGGCTCGCGGTCCTGCGTTTCACCCTCGCCTGTTCGCGGTTCGTCCTTTTTTGCTCGCCGATTTTCGCGCACCTATTCTATATCCGGAGAGGCGTCTGATTATAACAAATGCGATGTTTGCGCGTGCTATCTCACCCCTGCGAGGGCCCGGAAAATGCTGCTTACCCCCTGCCACCGGCGTCGTCACCCCCCCCCCCGGGAAAACCCTTTCCACTTTCACTGTCTGCCCCAATCCCTTGTCGCGTCCTCCTTCCGGCGCGGGGGAGGTATCCCCTCCTTCCGGGTCTGCTGCTTCTTCCTCCGCTTCCCCCTCTCTCGGGGCCCGCTGACTTCTTGCTTTAACCTGCTCCCCTCTCCCGGAATCTACTAGCTTCCTACTTTATCCTACTCTCTCCTCCGGCTGCTCCTGCTCCTTGGGTCGGGAAGTGTGCTCTCCCCCCGCGCCACCCCTCCTCTATCGGAGGGACCGGGAATTCGAGAGCATCCAGACCTTCCCTCCCCCCGCTGCTTCTGCTCCTTGGTATAGCGCGAGACCAGCTTCTGTGCCGCCCCCCAGCACCGTTTAACACGCCCCCTCCCCGCAATCGGTAACATATAGACAATAATATATTATAATATAAAATAAAAAATCAATATAATTCAATTACGTTATTTTTAAAATCTTGAACATGTAAAGCAAATACTTCATTTAAACGTTTTAAAATAGCTTATAAATATTATTTTATATACTTACGCCATGATTAGAACATTCATGATTGTTAAGGTTACTAGGACATTTTCCTAAATCTATGTAAGGGAATTGATTAACACAAGTTTGGTTTATACAAATCTGAAATTAAACAAATATTTAATATGAATATAATTTATTTATTTTTATGTATTATATCTTTTCATTTAAAATATAAATTATTTTGTAAATAATAAATGAATATAAAATTGTGTGAATTTATTAATAGGCTTTAAATGAATGAAAATTATTTAAATATTTTTTAGTAAATTATTCAGTAAAATTAATGCGGATGTTTATATAATAAAACCTTATACCAACTTTTAAATAATAAAATGGTGTTATGTTTCCTAGAAACATAGTGGGAAGGAAGATAAATATATAAGTAAAATAAATAAATAGATAGCAAGTCTTAGTTTTAAGGTTATTGTGTAAGCATGTAGAAATCGATATGCGATAATATAAAATATATTAGTTGTAGAAAAACCTACATCCTAACCTCATTCATTATCTTGATATCCTCAATTAGTGTTATTAACAAAATACCAGGACATACAATTTTTTCCTTGAAAAGGAACTATGAAATAGTTTGGTTTAGTAAGTTTAGTAACTTACCAAGTTTTCTCCGCATGGAGTACCATCTTGAACTAATCCTAAACTTCCAGAGGAGCCTTCAATTTCCACTTCCTCCATGGTAGCTCTATAACAATGAATATATTAATTATTTAATTAATTAATTAATTAATTTTAGAATATAGATAGTTTTATTCATTTATTTATTTTATAAGGCTATCAGAATTCTTCAAATTTTACGTAATAAACTTTTAGTTGCTATAATATATTTTAATTACAGTTTATAATTTTTAAAAAAGTTTTTTTAAATTTGTATAAATATATTTTCAGTTGTTTAAATAATTCGATTAAATTAAAAAGAATATTAAATAAATATTTAACTTCATAGAAAACTTTTTTAAAAAAACATAAAATACTAAAGTTAATAATCTGGTTATCAAACAGTAGATATGGAAAGTAAATAGTATTTAAATAAAAAACAATAAATTATGTACAATTATTAATATAACAATATAATATTCGACTTAATACATGTAAAAGCATAATTTAATAGTAAGTAAAAAAGGATATTTGGAAATAAGATCCAGTAAAAATATATTCAAATATTATTTCTTTAATACTAGTAATATCAAGTAATCTCTAGTAATATCAATTTTGGAAAATACCTTAGTATAAACAAAAGTAATAAAAATAATTAAATTAATTTTTATTCTAATGATTTAATTTTTTATTGTAAATATTAACATTATGTGCTAAAAATATTTTCCTTCGTACATCGAATTAAAATATGTAATACAAATAAATTAACCATTAATATTTTAAGATTGTTCAAAGTTTTTGTCAAAAAATTCATTAAATTTTGTAATAATTATTAATGAAAAAGTGTAGAAAAATTATTTAGTAATATTTGACAAACATACTTGCACTCATATTCTTTTCCCTTAATTGATATTATTGTTCTTGAATATAAAGCATCTGTACCATCAACTGCTGGCTGCTTACTTCCTTCCTGACATTGAAGCAGACCACAACGAACATTCCTATAAATAGAATACTATAATATTTTAATTGCGCAATAAAAAAAGTCGTAGTTATTTTAAGATATTAGCAAAACATTCCTTCTAATCTTTGACAAATGTTTTGATCATTCCAAATTAAAAAAATGCAATGTCTGAAATTGATAAAAGCAACAGTATATTTTAAAATGTGAAATTCGTGAAATATGAAAGATAATAAACCTTCCTTATATCGCAAGCTGCTTTTGCAGAGGTCGTTGTCGAGAAATTTACTGGCTTGTAAAATATATTAATTTAGAAAAGAAGCTTACAGCTCGAGGAACTAACTGATTATTGAAGAACTAACTACCATTACAAACTATGAATTTGTCATTCTCACGGGAGATTTTATTTTCCTTTGCATAACTAAACTTTCTAATTTTATGTATCTCACGCATAACAATTACCGTTTTTTTAATTATATTCAAACCATAATGTTTAGTTGAAATTATTAAATCATTTCATAAGATTCCTTTTTAATATATTTTAAAAATGCTAATAATAATTATTATAATTATTTGTTGTTAACTACGGTACGCGGCCAACATAGAAAATTTCTACATTATTGCAAATTCTATTATTTTTAATTATATAGTATGAAAGGACTTTTTTCTTTTTATTTTATGGTGATTATTCAAGATTAATCAACGATAGCAAGATTATTCTAATTATAAGTGCTTTATACAAATTACTTATCTTAGTCTTCTTTTTCGTGGACATACATAAATACTTTATTTTATATATTTAAATAACGCACATCTTTAATTGAATTTTTCTAACTCTAAATTCGTTTTCATTTCAACCGATGAAATATTATAGAATTTTTAGCTTTCATTGTTTCATTTCATTATTTATTGCCGATGGTTTTATGAATGTAAAATAAAACATGCGAGAATGGTAATATAATGAATACTTGATTGTTATTTTTCAGTAAACAATCAAAGGTCAAAAATAGATTAAAAATAATTGGTACTATGGATAATATAGTAATAAAAATTTTTTATGAATACTATTTTGGAAAAAAATGTTTAAAACAATGCTTTCAAATAAACATTGTATATTTTATGAAAAATTAATCAATGAACATTGTATAATAATGAAACATTATTCAATATTTATGATCTTCATTATTCACTTCAAAAGTTATACATATACGTTTTTTTAAATATTGGTGATCTTTAATTTTTTTATAATAGAAAGTGTACAATAAGACGTTAAAATTAAAATATAAAATTAATGTCGTAGTACATAAATAACTGTGAACAATAAAGAATGATAAATATTTTTATTATAAATAACTGTAAAAAGTTATTAACTATATTTTCAATTCAATAGAAACAACAAAAATATATTTTACATACTCTAGGTCACATTTTATGAAATGCCCAGAAGTATCGGTCCCACAATGTCCGTTAATTGATCCTTTTGAATTAAATTGTTCAAAACATTGTTTATCAGCAGCTATACCACCATAACCCCAAATTTGTTCACACTGAAGATTTATTGCAGGACAAATTCCATTAAAACAATATCCTTCACCGTCAGCACAACTATGTCCATTTTTCTTAAAAACATCTATAGGACATTGACCTATATCTCCAGTACACATTTCTGGTAAATCACATTCATTTGTTGTCTCACGACAAATATAACCTTTTGGCTGTAGCTGTAATAAAAATAAAATATTTTTTAATATTTAAAATTTGTATAATTATTATACTATAAAATAATTTGATACATAAGTAAAATAAGAAAATTTGAAATTGAAACAATAAGAAATTTATTTATTTATTTATTTGTGAAAGTGGAAGTCTTTATACATCCGATGTAAACCAACATAAATACGTTAAAAGTATGTGATAAAACTCTTCTTGATATCTAAATTTATGGAGAGCTCTCAATTTATTACTGGGTTAGGTGTAAATTTTTATTCTTAGCGGAAACGCTTATATAGCCCTATCCGCCGGATAACAAGGGTAGCCACTAATAACTGATGGTGACCATTGAAGTTATTTTTCCTTCCAGGGTTGATTAAACTAGACTCTACAAGAATGTATTTATAATTAATTATTTATTCACTGCTCAGATATAGTTTGGAACAAATGACACTTACTCAGTTTTGTATACGACGTATGACTCTTGATCATTATTATAAAATAACTATAAAACAAAATACACGTAGCCTACAAACCCGAAATAAATATTCTTGGTATTTACAATAAATAATACTAATAATTCGCAGTTGATTATATTTAAAAGTATTTTAATTGAGTTAAATTTAATTGATTTAAAAATATTTTATATAAATGTTTATAAAATTCAATTGAATATTTATTTATAATTAATGATTTTTTCATTTTTACAAATATTTGAACAAATTATATTTTGGATCAAATTATTATTATATTATAAAATAAGCTATATTTTTACAAAAATATTGCAATAAGCTTTCCGTAACTTATTTAAGTTTCTTATTTATAAAAATATAAAAAAGTCACAAATTTATAGAAAATAATTTATTTTTAATTACGTTCAAGTTGCACCTGTGAATTATTATATAATTTAAATTTATTTAGAATTATAATTTAATATATATTTATAATATAAATATATAATAAATATAAAAATGATTAAAATATATATTATGTTTTCTATTAAAATTTCAATAAAAGTATGTGTATATTTAAAATAATATGCATTATATATATCAAATCTAATGTTTAATTTAAACTTTAGTATGTACCATTTTAATAATCAAATAATACAATACAGTCAAATTCCTTATATAGTTTATAATATTATTAATAGTATGGTAATGTATTTTGATGATTGTTCCTTGATACACACTAAAATAAGCAAATTAATAAATAATATATAGTAGAATATGCTATAGTTTAAACGGAATATGCTAATCGTAAGACGCTCGGGCGCTGGACAAAAATTCGTGTAACATTATACGAATTCGTATAACATTATAGTGCAAAGTTCAATTATTTCCCTACAACTATTATTATTATTATTATTATCAGTGGTAGTTCAATCCTTGTCCCGCGAGACAATTTCCCCGCGTTCGACTAACACTGAGACTTGCAATAATAAATCTAATGCATTTCAAGGATATTCTTAAAATCTAATCTTGTACATGATATTTAATACAACTAGATCAAAACATTGAAATTTTTAATTTTATTTTACATTTTTTTTACTAAAAAGTTATAAGCATTATTTTTTATACCCTTTCTCATCAAAGGTTATATATATTTTTAAAAATAATATAATGCTAACAATATCGTTTACAAATGAGAAAAGACATTATATCAAACCTTGCAATTTTTACAACATGGTCCAGAAGCACATTCTGCTTCTCTTGTCAGTTTGCACGTTATTGCATCACAGCAAGGGTCTAAATTTTCGCAATCATCAATGCTTCCACAATCACATTGTTCTCCTTCATCAATTATTCTATTTCCACATAATCTTCTGATTTCTAACTGGAAATGTTTGAAATTTACATATATAGATATAAATATGTGTGTAAAAATTTAAATGTATAGATAAAAATTTAGGTTTATTAAATATGCTAATACTAAAGTAATAGAATGAATTTATTATATATATGATTATAAACGTGATTATACATTATTTTTTTCGAATTGTTTTGAAAAATAAATGAATAATTACTAAATAATGGTAAAAATTAATTTTTTTATTTTAAATCAATAATATTATTTAATATTAAATAATATGTCACATTACATTCGCAATTGTGAGTGTAAAATAATGAAAATAATTACGTCTAAGAAAAAAGAAATGTCAATTAGTTAAAATAGAATATTGTAAGTATTTACGATACTATTACTAAATTTATTTAAATAATGTTATAATTTAAATATTCTACTTTTCTCTTAAACTCTAAATATATTTCGAAATTCATTATTTAATGTTCATTTACTTAAATTTTATTATCTGAATAATGTTAAAACCATACTATCAGAAATATCTAGATAAAGAATGAACAATAGGAAATGTTACATAATATAAAAATGTAATTTATGAAATATACGAAGCTGAAATGTTAAATCGAACCATAAAGAATTTCATTAAAATATAAATTATAGTTTAAATGAATGAAGTCATAAGAAATTAAAAAAAAAATTTTAAGCATTATTGGAATAGATGCATATATATTTGAAAAATAAAGAATATTTAATTTAAAATGTGACTTATAATTTATATAATAGAAATTAAGATAATTATTTTATCAATCATTTTATAGTAAATTTTGAAATCTCTTTCTTCATAAACTTTCTATTGTAAAAATTAGTTTTTAGTTTTTCTACTTTTAATTCTTTGTTAAATTATAAAAAAAAAATACTAATATTTAGTAATATATTTATGAGTTCGAATGGAAATATATTAATTTAAAAAAAATATATGTAGATAAAATAAAAGATTGAAATAGATGTATGCTGATATTAAAATAAAAATTAAAATAAGATACATTCTATGATACATCTATATTTATATGATAAATAAAGTTTTTAAATTGCGCTGTAAAAATAAGAGTTTATAACTTTTTATAACCAATATCATTTAATAAAAATTTTATAAAAGACTAAATAGTACTTCGTTTTTTGGCGTTAAAAACGAAGCATCCCCGTTGAAAGTAAAATATGGTTCTTCAATCTCAACACTTAAATTTTACTCACAGTTATGGAATATGTTTGATTTTTCCTATAATATAGATATATATAGGAATATATAATATCCTATATTGTTGACTGTTTTTAAAAGCCTTTAAAAAAATTTTAATTCGGCATTGCTTCTTAGTAATTTATAAAATATATTCGCTTTATTTAAAATTTCGATTTCAATATAAATAATGAATTCACCATTAGAATATGTCTGTATTTTATTAAATACATTTTGACAGTACAAAATATAATAACATTTTTATTCAAAAGAATAATACATAATTTTCGTTTGTATAAAAAAAATGTCATTTTATAGTTAATGATTCAAATTGAATCGGAATATTTATTGAATATATTTAGAACACAATTAATATTGAAATTTGATTAAATATATTTTAAAATTAAAATATTTATCTCGTCGTATCTGATATTTATCAAAGTCAAAAAAGGATTTTATAAATTGTATTATTTTTTAGATATATACCATCGTCTTTATAATTGTGTTGTATATATTATATTAAAAAAATAATATAAAAACTGTTTAACATAAAGGCTTACAAAACTTTTTCATTCATTACTGCCTAGTTTGGTCTTTATTCCTATTTTATTCTGTACTAAATTAAATTCACTTATTTGGATATTTATTAGATTTTCCTAAATAAAATCCTAATAACTTTTTTAAATTTTAATAGACTAAATAAACATTTTTTTTAATAATAATTTTCTTATAAAAGTGAAATAAAAAATTAACCATGTAATATTATAACAATAATGAACTAACCATTAAAGTCAATTTTTATTCAAAATTATTTCAAAACTTATAATATAGTAACTTATTATTTTTAATACAATATTATTTTAACTATACAACTATTATTTTTCTTTTTAAATACATTGTTAATACAGAAAAATATTCTACAACTGTTTACTTGAAATACAAATATAAAATATAAAAATCGTGGTATAACAATAATTACCTCATTCGGTTTATTGAATAAGCAGACGTCTTTTCCATCTTTTAATGCTCCAATATAATCTGATTTGCTACATTCTGAGAATTTATAGGGTTGTACATTTTCCAAACCAACGATTGATTGCGCCATTATGCAACCATGCCAATCATTACAATGACACTCTGAATCTACCAAAATAAAAATTATTCATTTTTTAACTTTTCATATAAACTAATTAAAAAAATTATTTAGCAAAAAATTTTAATTCACTTTTTTTCAATTTATATAAAATTTATAACAAAGTCAATTTAAAGTTTCTTAAAAATTAATAAAATAATTATTAAAGGTTCCCTTGACCTCCTGTCGTGCTCTACATTGACAATGATTCTTCTCATACCCGTACGCTGTCCACCTACAAACTACTAAGGAGTAAAGTTCAATACATCAGGATATGAAAGAGAAAAATACAGAATGAAGGAAAAATTAGTCCGGAGAAAATTGTATCGTTACATCCGATGCTGAGGACATCTAGGAGTCATGTTTTTTTCTTATACCTGAGTAAATATAGGGAAAGGGAATAATTGAGGAGTTGAAGAGGAGATAATATGCAACCGTCCAAAAGCCTTGCAATGACGGGAAAAAAATGGGTAAAGACAGATTGCAGTTCGGCAGCTTTGAACACTACAGGTTCTCAGTCTGCACGCATATGCCGATCGAACCTCTTCTTCATCATTGATTTCAAAAGTGTTATTTTTTCCATTTATTTTTTCTTGAATTTAAATTTACTCTACAACCTCCTTTTCTTTCTCTACTTGCGAAAGAGTTCGATAAAGCTGGTAATATTTCCGAAAAAAATAGTACACACGAATTTGGAGTCAGGAGGGTGACATAAGAGAAAGATTGCTCTCTGAGGTGAGGCAATTTTAGAAGACTAGAGAGCATATGCTGCAAACTTCTTGAAGTCACGAGACTACAGTATAACTTGCGTTGCATTCTATTTTCGCTATCAGTAAAGCTACTTTTTAAATACTGGATTACTATCAATAATATCAGATAAGAAAATTATCTTATCGAGTGCGTGTAAATTGTTAGAAAATTTAAGCGAAATAATCATTTTTGTAAGAAAGATTTTTACTCCATCTATTGGGGACAGGGTTTTTTTAAATATCTGAGTGTAGTAAATAAATAAATCAGCTAATTTTTAATCGCATAATTGTTGGTATTTTATTTGTATACGCATTCTTTTCACATTTATGGAACTAATAAAAAATATATACATGATTTATTTTTAGATTATCAATTGAATAAAATTTCTAAAAAATATAGTCATCAATTTCAAACAAATATTTAATTAGCTACACCATTTACGAGCGACCGATCAATAGCTGAAGGTCGCTCGGTACTGCGTAGCCACCTGTTCTCATTGTCACAATCAGCAGCCGCTATTATGTCACGGGGAACTAAGGGATTGGAATAATCTTATTAAATGAAGACCAAATTTTGCGGTCATACACAAGCACACACCATTGTTATAGCTAATTACTGTAAAAGGGCGTGACTTTATTATTAAGTCATCTATTTCTCTCGCGTGGAAACTAGGAAAACCCTCCAGACTTCCAAAATAAAGTAAACTGATTGCTTCTTTCAAGCTACAAATCTTCCGAAGGAAATTCGCATACCATTCTTATGCATCAGAAGTATAACAAAGTATTTATACTGGTCATATGTGAGGTATACCTTCATTTCCAGGTTCTGATCAACCACTACCTCTAATAATTTGCTTAAGTCTTCGTAAGTTCCTTTGTCACACTTCACTTCCTCTAACCGTTTTAGGATTAAATTTCTCTAGCCATAAGATCGTGATTATTTAGTCATAAGTCCCGCATAAATATATTAAATGTCCGAATTCCGTTACCCATTCGCAGAAGCATTATTATGTATTCGCAAAGTTTATTCTTACTCGTGAGATTATAGTTCTTAATAATAACTATTATACAGCAATGATTTTGTTTTCGAGGGTCTCACTAAACCGATCCCATAGTCTTAATAACCATTATAATCTTATTACTCTAGACATAAGAATTATTATAAATACTTATTATTATCATACTCTAATTTATATTACAGCCCGTATTTGTATTCATGACCAAAGTGTATCCTCACATAATTATACCTAATAAATTATAAATTTTTAATGAATTCTATTTATACAAAAAATCTTTTTCATACTTTTCATAACTCATTTGATTTAAATAATTCCGAGATTTTCTATACAATAATTTTAAATTGATAATTTTTAGAAGTTTATTTTTACATATACTATTATATTTAAAGAAATTATACATATTTCAAAACAAACTTATTATAATTCAAATTTAAGATTCGTGTTTAAGTTTTGTCTAAATTATATTAAAATAATATTGTATTAATTTTATATTAATAATAAATATTAATTAGTAATATTAATACCGCCTGCGAGTTTCCAATAAATCTATCTATTTTGCGACTAAACCTGAAAATGGGCGGGTGCCTGTAAGGTTATTCTTTCCATCAAATGAACAATAATAATGTCAAGTTTAATGCCAAATTTAAATGTAAGATAAAAGTTATCCCAACCATAAACATAAAGACCATTTATTTTAATCATGCATAGATCGAAATTTATAATGTTAATCAATTGCTATTATCGGTTAGTATTTATTATAATTTTAATATATTATATTGACTGAAAGTAGGTAAAATAAGTCAAAATTTAACAATAACTGTTCTGTAGTAAATTTATTGTATTATTATAAATGAAAGCACAATTCATTAATTTGACGCGTGCATTGTGTGTATTGCCATATTATTTTCTTAAGAAAAAATAAATAATAAAAAAAACGATACACGTACGAACAATTTGTATTAAATTATTAAATCAAAATTATTGAAATATAGAAATTTTTTATCATAACAATATACTTACTACTATCATCATGAGCCATTCCAATATTATGACCAATCATATGCGCCATTGTACCAGCAAGAAGATGAGGTTCATAAATGTTTAAATCAACACTCATTCCAACAGCTTTTTTACTACAAACTGTATCAGGTACTGCGATTCCTGATTCACCTCCTATAAAGTTCTCTCCTCTAAAATAATATAAAATAATCAATACTGTATATTAAATAATATTACCGATATTAAGACATTCGAAAATTAGTGATCATAATGAAAATTAAATATTAAAGCTATTTATTATATTGTTATCTTTTTCTATTATTACACTAAAAAAACATTTACCTCGGTTAAATTTTTATTTTGAATAAGATTTTTTTAGAAAATAGCTCTTAATACTATTCAAAGATTATTTATACCTATTTTATCTATTAAAAATTTTATAACATGATTTTAAAAGTATAATGAATATGATATTTTGTTTTTTCATATATCTTTTCTGAAATGCCTTTGTACAATTATTAAACGAGTTATAGTAAACCTGATCGAACTATATCTTGACTGGATCTTTGACGCATAAAAGAGAGCTCTTTTACCTGTAATAATTTGAGCCTGTAGAACACCTCTGGAGATGTTTTAGCGCAGGTGAAAGGTAAGCGTGTAGTAACCACACCGCAACCTCGAAGCCGCGAAGAATTTACTATGCAGCCTTTAGCCCTTGGGTTATCCCAGCCCACTTTATTCACAGTGTCTGTAAGATTAAATCTTCACGAACAATTTCTCATAACTGCTTGTCTAATATTTCTTTTTCCTTTTATCTCGTGTTACTTTTTAATCGGTTATGTTAAGCGGTCAATTTTCTGACCGTTAATATCGAATCTAATTCCCGTTCATTGAATATAAGGCGTTCAGGGATTCACAATTTTTCCTTTATTTTAACATTTTTTAATAATTTCTAGTAAGTAAAGATTGTTTCGTATGGATTTTATTATAATATAAATTTTTATATTGGTAACACTTTTCATAACAGTTATATAAGATGAACATTTCTTTCTTGTTGTAGTGATTGCAAGAAAAAAATTAGTTATTAATTAGTTATTATTTTTATTAAGATCTTATAAAGATATTGGTAAAACTCATGATAAAGATTCTATAATTTTTTATATAAGTGTTATATATTTTTATACTACCAACTCAGTCTTATATTAACATTTTAAATTTAAATTTAGATGCTTTTAGTTTTAAATTATAATATATATGATATATTATAATATATATTATACTTCTTCTTTCTGCCAAACTTTAAATTCATATTCTGTTACTTGTCAGATTATACTAAATAATATTACCATTTTTCTGAATGTTATTGTTCTTTTTCAGTTTATTGTTAATTTTATTTTTCAAAAATAACAATAAAAATGTCATAATAGATAATACGTAACTAAATAAAGAAATTTTATTAAAATAAAAATTTTATAAAGGTAGAAATTTAATTAAATAATTTACATAGAATTTATAAAGTAATTAATACATTTTATATCAATACCTATTTATTCGGGTATGATCACTAATTTTTGAACTATGATATCAATTGTAATAAGCACGATTTTAATGAAATACGCTGATAATTGTTGTGTTAGTAAGCTTTGTATACATTTTTAAATTATTTTTTAATTTGCATATATTTATAACTTAAAAAAATTTGTTATTTTTGAGACGTTCTTATTTAGTGAAAGGAATAACATTTATTTACTTATTACAATTATAGCACGTGTTTAGTACTCATATTTTATTTTTTAATTATAGATGAAGTAGACATAGCGATTTGAGAAATCTTAAGAGTACATATTTATTTGTTGAAATTTAAAATATTTATGGGAGATAGACACTGTTTTAGTAAAACAGTTCATCATGAAATTAACTTACGTAAGTAACTGAGCTGTGTCGTGAGAAATTTGGATTTTTCTTGTCATATAATCATTAAAATTAAGTAAAGCTCTGCTAATATCTGTACTTTTATCTATTATTATTTGATTTCCACCTTGCCATGTTTCTATGTATACTACTGAAACTCTTGTATTTAACGTACGAAAATACTAAAAAAAATGGAAAGATATGTTTAATATCTTGATATTAATGATGTATTTATAAGTAAAAAAATGGTTAGCAAATTATTTTTAAGTAATATTACTTGAAATAATTTATATTTTCAAATGGTGTATAAATAACGATCGTTTATATAAATATTAAGTGCGCAACTTTGCTTCCGCCATTTTTTTTTATAGATGGCTATAGCGGTAAGTGCCGGTTTAAATAGGCAGGTAAAGAATTTCATACAGTAAGGTTTGACATCTGTAAACATAGCAACAGCGCTACATTAGTGAATTTATGTTTTCATCAGAAATGTATTCTCAATCGAAGGTGTCAGATTTCGAGTCAAATTCTTCTTATTTGCAGAAACTGTTAATTTTCTACTTTCATTTGAACAGAACTGCAGCTGAGGCTTATCGAATACTCTCAAGTGCTTACGGAGAAAGTGTCCATAATGAATGAACGTCCTGAATGGTTTTGTTCTGCATTCGATGGGACCAGCTCTGTGTGGTGTATTATGATTTGTTGAAACTGAGTAAAACCATCACGGGGGATCGGTATCGAAGGTAATTGATGTATTTGAGCCGAGCATTGAAGGAGAAACGACTACAGTACCAAGAGAGACATGATAAAGTTATTCTGTAATATGGCATTGCTCGGCTACATGTCGTAAAATCCGTTAAGATATGCTTGGAAACCCTAAAATAAAAAGTCTTACTGAATCATTTTAAAAGACACATCGTTTTTTCTAGATGGTATGCAATAATTGTCCAGAAGATGGCCAAAAGTGATAGCTAGTGATGAATAGTACTTTAAATCATAAACAGGTAATCATTTTTGAAGCATGAAGCCTTTAATTTTTGGGAATAAATAGACGGAGGCAAAGTTGCGCACCTAATATATGGACATTGTTAGCAACCATCGAAATTTAATTAATATAATACCTAAAAACTACGCAATAAATATGAAGCATAATAAATAAACTCTAAATGTTATAATAAGTTTATCTATGTATGTATAATGAAATAATGTCAAAGTTATTGAAGAAATGAAAAATATATAAACGAAGAAATAATATACATAAGTGATGATTAACACGATTAATAAAGTGTATTTTTTTCGATTAATTATGGAGTGCATATATTCTGAAGATCTATTGATTTGGAGGACGTTGGTGAGGAGATTCGTGATAATTAATAAGGTATATTGTAGCTACTTAATACGATATACCATTAACACATTTTCATCTCCACCATGAGAAGAATCTATATGTAAATTTAACAAGAGTTCGCAAAATGGATAAATAATACCGCTATGTATGCACTTTTATGTATTTAGTAGTGATAAATCTCTATATTTGTTCGCTCCGCAGACGTGTTGTCTAGGGTCGCGCTTCATCCCTCCCCTCGATGCTCAGCATGATTTGCTTTCACTAGCTTCGGGTATTAGGCTAGAAAGTAAGCTCCCCGCCCTGCGCATCCCATCCACTCAAACGATGCTCGCTTTCTAACTCGAGCATCGCCGAATGAGAAGGCCCGCGGCTGTCGGTTGCATCCCCAGTTCCCCAGCCTTCATTGCCCTCAATGTTGTTTCGCGCCCGTCCCTATGAGATCTTCCAGCCCTTTGATGATCCTTCCAGTTCTACCTACAGTCTCCCTTTTGCGCAAGACTACTTCCAGCATCTTTTGATGCCAGCACCGATAGGTGTACTTCCCTAGTTGGTAACAATATTTGTATGTCGATAGAAATATAATAAGATATATTTACATTTGCGAATTTCTTCTGTATTAACGTAAAGGTTGTAAGATAAGTAGACGAAGTGCGTGTACAAATACAAAATATAAAATAAATGTATTAAATAATTATAAAGCAAAAGCACTATTAGTATTTTTTTATCATGAAAATAAATTATGAATATAAAATTTTGTTATACTATTGGAGTATTTTAAGTCGTTTAAGACACATAATACAAAATGCAATAATACAAAAATATTTTTTAACAAGATCAAGAGTTATTCCCGCAAAATTTATGACGGCAGAAAATAGAAAAAGGAGTATCTTTCTTCAAGGTCTTATTTAAAAATGTAGATGATCGAAAGCAAATTTAAAAACTTTTGGTCGTTTATGTTAAATATTTAAAGAAAAATTATATTACAATTAATTATTATTAATGTTTGTTTTTTTAATTTTTATACTTCATTTCCATTAATATACCCTAAGCTACGAAAATCCTGCAGAAAAAATAAAAAGGTTTTACTGTATTGGAGAGAATGAAGATTAGCTAAAGGACTCATTAAACAGGCTACTCTCGAGCACATAGGAATACTTTAAATATTGTTATTTGAATATTAAGAAGGATGACTCTTGTCGAACTAATGACAAATCGCCGTTTACACAGTGTGGTGTATCTCGTGAGCTGCCAAAAGAACATCTTGAATCGGGAGACGCATTCGATTCTGTATTCTAAAGATATCTAAACTATCTTTGGCTCTTGTCAAAGGCAAAATGAGGAGTCAGATCTTAGACAGCTTTTTTAATCGGTCTTCTGGCACATGTATTTTGGTATTAACATTTCTCGAAAGTTCTTTAGAAAATGAAACAGGACTTTATGATTGATTTCAGGAGAAGGCGAATTCTGGACGTAGTATCTAAGATATTATTGGTTATTTTAAACACCTTTCCATACTAACCTTTTATAGTTCAAATACTGGTAGACCACCACTAATGTGTTCTTTGCGATGAAATGTCTGTTGCATTACGCCTAATCAAAGACCATACCAATGTGATCATAGTATCACTCTCAATATTACAAAATCTAATCTATTCATAAGAGAAGTCCCAAGATAATTATGAAAGAAAGTATTGCTATTTTAAAATAACTACTGCTATGTAAAGGCCAATCTTAATATCTTGACTTAATAAAAGTTTTTGTTCGTAAATTAGGTACTTTGTTTAAGAATGAATTGTTGAGTGCGATGATAATGGACGACCTCATTTACGTTTTTTTCCTCCCATATTCCTTATAAAGAGCGGTGTTAGCCTGCGCTGAGCTTTCATTATTCATCATGACGTAGCTGAAGAATGCATTGCGTTCTACCAAGAACCATAAGGTATCAGAATCGAATGGTCTTCCAGCGGAGATGCAGAAACTGGTAGCTAAAAATCATCTTCAGTATTCATTTGACATACATAACTCATGACGTTCGTTGAAAGGAGGGTAAGACTTGTACTGGTGGGAAAACGTAAATAATGATTGGTTACTCTGTCATCATACATGCCCATGTGCATACTGAACATTGTCTAGAAAAACTAGTACTCCAAGTAGCACTACTAAAATTTTGCGATCTCTTTGTAGTACATGAACGTGCAGACTGATATACATTGGGACATAATTCGACGTAATTTCTTTTTCAAATTATTGGAGATTACTTGAAAACCTATTCTGAGACAATGGATGATTCGAAGTAGAAGAAATTATCGTAATATTCCATCTATGGAATGTTTTTATGACGAAATCCTATAATGGAAATTCGGAAAAAATTCTGAAAGTCTACTTTCTGATTGATATGTGGATGATATGGCAGCGACTATTAGTATGTTATATAGTATTGGTATAAATGCGATTCGATCAAACCATATGTGAAATCCACCACTGAATGAATGAATATGGGCTGATATTACCGAAGGCTCAAATAGAGATTCCGTCCCACACAAAGAATTGTATACTAGTCGTTAATAATTAGACAGATGTTGGTATAAAATGTGTCATACATCAAGTGTCACAAAAAAATGTATAATTCGAGGGTCATCTGTATATATAAGATGATAGTGGAGCGAATTCCTGCATATTATGGTAAAAATATGGTCTACATCTCTGCATTGAATGATTATTTTGTAAACCGTCGAATCCATCATGTATTACGATATTAAAAATTAGACAATTGCGGGTTCAAACGAAATATACTAGAGACCTATAGTGATTGTGAATACAAGATGTGCACTTCGTGTAAAAGAGACTACAATTTCGAAATTATCTACTAAGTAATTGAGATGCTTAGGCTAAGTCGAAGTCAAAAATTGGGCAAAACAATAATTACTGGATTTCTAGCAGAATATAAAACTAGACCAATTTTATTAGCTAGGTAATCTCGTGGATTTCTCGACTTCATAATGAAGTTAATCTTATGCAATTGATAAATGGCTACGGATACTTATATCGTGTAGATAACACGTTTTTCGTCTGTAATTGTGGCGAAAGAGGGACTTATTGAAGAGCAGTGTTGGATTGGTTATTCTAAAAGATATTGTACCTCTAATTTTTCCCAATCAGGAGAGCTATGAAAGATTTCAATGGCATCCTTTAAAAAAGGCTGATTTTATTAGAATCAATAAGAACATTGAATTGAAGTGTGTGATGGTAACGACCAAGTTCCATCTACGAAATTTAATACCTAACGGCACTTATCGGGGTGGGGATATGAATTAGGAAGATAGCAATACTTCGTTCATTCGCAATATCTTTGTCTGTAGTTCTAACTACAAATAGAACTTATCAGAATTGATAAAAATTGTATTTACATCTGCCTTAAAGGAACATAAAATATTAATAAACCATATAATAAATTAAATAAAAAATAATTAATACAAATCAATATTATATAAATGCTCTAAGTTATAATTAAGAGTTAATATTTAATATTGAATTAATCTACCTTACCAAATCAGCAATATTTGCTACTTGAATAATATCGTGAACAACTTCGGCTCTTGTACTACCATTTCTTTTATCAAACTGTAATTAGCAAAAAATAAGATTAAAAAATATTTTTAATTATAGAAAAATTAATAAAAAACTATTTTTGTCAATATTTTTTTAGTAATTAAAGCCATAAATAAAAATATACTTTGATTTTTAAAAAAATAAATACATAAAATAGTTTATTTTTTAATACTCAAACTTACTAATAATAAAAATATATTTGAGTATTAGAAATATATTGCGATTTTATTTTATAAAAATACAAATATTATTGCATTTCTGTTATTCTATTGATATACCTAAAGATTCTATAACATTGGTTTTTACATATTATTGTACATATTTCCACAATAGTATTAGTAAAGATTCAGAAAATTTATGTTTTATATTTATAATTTCTAAAAACTTTTTCTTTGTCATTTTCAAATAATTTTTTACTAAATTTAAAATATGTTCATAATATTTATATAAAATGGTATAAAATATTTTTACGACCTTCACCTTATTTAATACCTTATTTAATATATTGGATATTTATATTTAGAGTTAACTTATGGAAAATGCTCTCATTTTGTTATTTTTATAATTTTATTTTACAAAAGAATATTATTTATTAAGGACATTTTAAAAACTCTATATATAGCTGGTAAATTTCATTTAATTGAAGTGGAAGTATAAATTAGATGGTAATATTGTATAAGTAATTTACTACAGCTACGTATATAATATAAAAATTTAAAAAAATAATGTAGTGGCAAATATTATAGTATACGACTATAAAGTCAAAGTTTAATTAAAAGATCATTAAATATCATGTATGATGTCTGCAATGTATAGACATATTGCTATGTATGTGCTTCACTTTAACTAAAAAAATGCTTTATCTATATAATAATAACATTAAAATAGCACTTCAAATGACATCCACTTTGAAATTTTTAAAATATGTTAAAAATAAAATTTGCAGATATTTTTTCCAGTAGCTTGTAGTCTAAATTCTTTTGTAGATCTATTTTTTGTACGTGCGAATGAATTTGAGTTAAGTGAATAAAATAAATTTTGTTTGTGAATGAATAATAGTTTATTCTTAAAAGGTTATAGAATTTTTTTGTAAATCAATGATTTAAAATACGAGTATAAATTAAATTATAATATTCATTCACTTCGAAGTATCAGCTATATGCTTGGATTTAGTCGTTTTCTTATAAAAAAAACACGTCCACGAACGTTTTTTGCGGATAGAAAAAGTTAAGGAAACGCTTCTTTTTTTTTAATTTTTTTTTTATGACAGTTGGACATTTCTGCAAGATGATTACAACGTACGCCAATATGCAATATCTTTTTTTAAATCCTTCCACGAAATCTTATGTCTATAAAATTTTATGAACATTAAAATTTTCGTTTATTCTTTAACTTCATCACTTTGTACTTTTGATATTATTTATTTTTATTTATTATTCATGTTGTGCTTTAACGCGAAAAACTAATTTTTAAAACCTTGTAGTTTAAAAAATATATAGACAACATAAAGAGCCTAAAAATTTGTAAAAAGATATTTTTTTAATAAGAATTATTCAATCTGTTACAACACTTTTGTTCTCTTATACTATTCTTTTATATTTAAAATATTTTTTTCTTTTAAGTTTGTCATATTCCGCTTCATACGTTATTTAACTTTTTATCCGTTCTTTTCTATTTTCTTTATTACTTCGTAAGGACTCTACGTTTTTTTTTGTATTACTTGGCCTACTATCTTCAAAAAATTCAGAATTTAATAATTTTACTTATTTTATTGTAAGTATCTTTCCTTTAATATTACAATACATCAATAAAAGTTTTCCAGAGTTTGATTTTTTTTTCTTGTAGTCAAGAATATTTTCAGTGGTATAAAATAAATATAATAATATAATAATATAATAATAAATTTTTTTTTTTTTAAATAAAGTAAATAAATATATATCTTATACTTTACCATAGATTTATCAATGAAGATAGCTGTTTCTATGTACTTTGCAACTTCACGAACATCTCGCTTGTATTTATTTGAAATATTTCCTGATAGACTCAACACATGTTTCTGTCGACGAGATTTAGATCTCCATTCAAGTGTACCTGAGTTAGCACAACCTTTATTCACTTTTGTTCTAGCTTCAAATATAACGTGTGGATGCTTCTGCTAAAAGAGATTTATGAATACAGTTTATATTCTTAAAAAATATTTCAAATAATTTTTTTATATCGATATATTTACATATATATATTTATATTTTTTTCTTTATATTTTAGCGTGACTCAATTAATTTTAATACTATCTAGTACAAGAAATATTTTAGAACGAATTTCAAAATTTATATGTTATATGAACCTAATCTGCTTTAAAATTTAAATATAACTTTTCATGTAAGTAGTTATGCAAATATTATTATTAAACCGCTTTCGATCTCGGTAATAAGCTTTAATCCAACCAAAGCTCTTCAAATAAAATAAATAAGTAAAAATAATCAAATATTAAGTAGTTGATGTGTTATAAAAGTATATTGATTCGTTATATTATGAATATTTAAATAATATTTATTTATAAATAGTAAAATACTATTTTATAGCATTATACTAAATTATATATGTAATAATTAATTTTTTTTTACTGACCGACAAATCTCCACCGTAAAAGGGATGAATAACAAAAGTCTCATTGCCTAAATGAATTACACCACTAACGCCATTACAAGTATGAAATGCAGCACTAGCTCCAGGATAATCTTTAACTGTACCATGGTAATAACAATGTTCAATTTCCTGAAATCAAATATTAAAGAAGCTATTGAAATTTATTACAATATATTATTAATTGTTTTTTACCTACCTGTTTAGAAACTTGTTCTGCGCCATTAGCTAAATAATCTTTCTGTCCTAAATTAGGAGCCAGAAGCTGACTGTAATGAATATATATATTTTACAAATTTATAAAAGAAAATATTTAAAAATAAGAAACATAGCGACATATTTTTAGGCACTTAAAATAATATTTCATAAATAAAAATAATATTAAAAAAAGTATTTTATAAATTTTTATAAACAAAGTATTATTTTAAAATTTTGAATGATATTACACCCAATTTTTAATAATTTTTTTTGCTACCATGATTGCAAATTAAAATTTAGAAAAACTAATAGAAAACTTATACCAATATTCATAATTTACGTAACTAGATGATTAAAGATTTGCGTATTACATTCATAATATTAAAATTATAATATATTAAAGCAATTTATATTTGACAGTCTTCCAGTCAATATTGTTCTATAAAAGTTAATTATATCACTCACGTGTTTAATTCTAAATCCAAACGAAATTTGTGATTGAATGCTTTTATTAGAAGTGATGTTCTATGAAAGTGTTTCCCAGCCTATAAATTTTCAAAATTAAATAATTAAAAAAATATATCAATAATATATTAATTTAATACTTTTGTTTTGTTTTTATTTATTAAATAATAATTAAGTTATTAAGGAAAAAACTTTTATATAATATATTTGACGAATATATTGAAAAATAATATGAAAAAGCTCATTAATATTTAGATATAAAATAATTTAATAATTAATTTTTAAGTACTTTTATTTATAAAGCTACAAAAAAGGGAAAGGAGTCAAGGATCTGTAAAAATGGAAAACAATCAAGTATTATAATTATAATGGAAAAAATGAACTTAGTGACCGAAGTTATAATTCACATAATACAGAATCACACTTTGAATTCAGCAGATCGTAAACATTTCAGAATAATCGTGATTTATCATTAGGAGAAATTTCATATACTAAAAATTTAACTTTATAAACGATGTAATTAATTAATTACATTACTAAATAATTCAAAATACATTTTCTTATTAGGTTTTTGAATTTGAAAAACGGCAACTATATTTATGATGAAGGCGGAGTTTTGCACAAGATTTGCTTGTGATAATTCACGAAAGCCAATCATCATTTATTTGTGAAAGAGTATACTGGAAAAGCACTTATAAGTTAAATGCGTCATGAGCGCGTGTTCAGTACGTTATGTGAGTCAAGATAGATATCTACAACGCGTGAGATCAATTCTATATTGTACAATGTCTTGCAAAGTATGAACGTAGTAATTATATCAAAAGCATTAAATTTATCAGCAGGCTTTTTTTCTTCATCATTGAAGGAAGTTTCTTTCAAACTAAAATAAATTTATTTCTACCACTAAATTATAACCTGACTGCCTCATACGATTAACTATCTCTTATAGATTATATATTCATAATATTTTCAAACAAGACTTTTTAAATAAGCAAATTATTATTTGTTCCGTAATAATATTAAATCACCAATTAGTTACTAATTTTGTATATAATGAATAAAATTTATTTAATTGAAATACTATATTTAGAATAAAAAGATGTAAAGCAATATGAATATTTTTACCATAAAAAATATTTTATCTCAAATTAAATGTTACTAATAAATTAATGATCTAAATATTTAATAAGTACTTTACTCGCGCAAGAAGATTACTTATACATTGTAAAATAAAAATAAAAATAAAAATAATGTTACTCTTCGGAATTATCTTTCCTAGAAATATTTTCTATTTTTTCTACTTATGATATTATCGAGATCTCATTTCAGAATATACGTTTAGATTTAGATATTTCATTTGAATAATTACTTCAGCACTATCATTCTTAATAGATTGAATTACTAATACCATTGTAAAAAAATTTTACAATAATCTTCCTGAACTTGTCATGTCATACCACATGAAAGTCATTATCCAACGCAAGTTTTTAATTCTTTTAATTTTATTTTTTTAAATATTAATTAATGTTTGATCATATGAGCTAATCTGAATCTCATTAATAAATGTTATTTACAAATAAGGTTAAAATTATATCACAATTATTGGATAAAATATGTAATTATAAGTAAAATAAGTATAATAAGTAAAATCAATATAGTGTAATGCATTACAGTTAATTGAAATTAATGTACATTAACTCAAATTTTAATATTTTGCACTCACTCTTAATCTCGATCTTGAATTTTGATATGCTCCACTTCCATAATTACCTTTTTGAGGGAACTACAAATATAAATAAATAATATTTAGCATATAATAATAATATAAATAATAATAATAATAATAATAATAACAATAATAATAATAATAATAAAATGATTCAAATATGCAAATAATAAAAATGATTATATTTATACATTAAGAAAAAAAGAGAAAGAGAGAATAAGAAAGTTTACATAATACTAATAAAATATTTGCTTAACATATTATACATAATAATTATCTGTTAGTAAAGTATGTTGAATTAAGAATATTTAGAACCAGATATAAAATAAATCTTCTTTATAATATTTATAAATATAAATTTGTTGTACTTATGAATTGTAATTTTTTATTAAATAAAAGACTAAAAAAACAAAAAAATTGCATTCATGGTGGCACTAAATATTTTTTGCATTTTGAATCTTTAAATGTCAGATTTGCTACGATTTTTTAAAATACTGCCATTAATTAAAATTAACAGGGCAATAAACAGGAGAACTATTCTAATTTATACCGTGAAATTCTTCCGTATTTGCTGCGATAACCATTATAAAAACCTCATAAATATGCCTATAGCTAAGAATCCAATTTCCACAAACTCTAGTGAAGTTATCTAGTGGTTGTGAATGAATGCGATATTTATTCATATTGGTACTTATATTGATCGCATGAATTTAAAAAAAAAATCTGATCTAATTATATATGTCGATGTAACGGTAGTTGATTTATAATAAGTCATTAATATAAAAATCGTAAAAGAATATACGTGTTAAGAACAGTTAAAAATTATATGTACATCTCTCTTCTAAATAAAAATTCATATTAGTATAGTATTAGGTCAAAAAAAAAAAATTGATCTAATATAAAAAAATTCATTTCTAATATTTAATAAAGTAATAATTAAAAATTAATATTAAATAAAAATGAAAATTGCATAGCATGAAACTTACTATACTTACTCTAGGAATTCCAGCTTCTCTTGTTGATATACCCATTTTTTCGTGATGTCTTAATTGGACTGGATAGATAATTTGATAAAAATGAGCTCCAATTTTTTTTACTAATTCTTCATTTTGTTGATATTGACGAAGAAGACGCTCAACTTCACCTACAAGAATATTATAATAAATATAGTCTCCAATAATATCAATGAATTATATGACGAATATAAGTAAATTCTAATATTTATATGTGCATGGCGTAAAAGAAAAATAATGAAAATAATATCAAAATTTATTAATAACGCAATAATATTATTTAAATAATCAAAAACTATTATTAACTTTATAGAAATTTTAATGTATAAATATTTTATAAAATAAAATTTCATAAATAATTTTTATATACAACAAAATTTAAAAGTATATTTATCTAGATATATTTAAACCTTAACACAGCATTAATACAAACAAATTATTTCTTTCTTTAATCCTTATGTACTGTTTTATTATGTGCTCACAACTTACGTATAAAACTCTTTTGGGCAATAATATATAGTCTGCATGAACTTTAGTAATCTTACGTTACAAGACATTAGTTACGATGATTTATCTCTGAACATTTTGATAGTAGAATACGGACAAGTTCTACCAATATTATTATATATTTTTAAAATTTATTTTTTTCAATAACTTCAAATGTTAAATTATTTAAAGATTCAATTTACGTATTTAGGAGCATATTGCGAATGTGTGAATCTTTACTTGAGAAAAATTTTTACAAATTGAAAATTCTGACACTCGGATATAGGGACATGGTAGTATTCCTTCGGTGAGATAAGTCAATTAATTTGTCATAAATAATATTAAAATTAAGGACAAGTTTTATGTTGTGAGCGAGGGTGTAGAGTTGGAAGAATGACATTGGCTGTCCATAGTTTTTCTAAATGAGAAGAGACAAATGAGCCTGTTAATAATCGCTGACCTAGTTTTATCAATCGAGATCTATACTGATATTAATCTGAATTAACCACCATTCGCTAACGTACTTATGCCAGACGAGATCCAAATTGATCTCTAATCACCGATCATATCCTGTAGAAGAGAGCATTCAGCAACGTTATAATAATTAGTTGAAGGCTTTTTTATTTCCCTGATCGACGGAGATATTTACATAAATAAATATATATTTACTTTAATATTTCAATTGTTAAACCAATCATTTCTGTGTATTTATTTTTTATCGGCTTCCTTACCTTGAACTTTTTTATCTAAGATTTCCAGGATTCGAGATATTCTCCTCTTACCCTCTTTTTACTATCTTTTTTCTTATAGCTACAAACAATTTAAGCTCAAAGATAAGACAGTTACCACAATTTCAAAAATACTAAAAAAAGTTTTAGACATTTTAGTTACTTGATATCATATTTCATCAATAAAGTATAAACAAAAGCTTAATAAATAAATTCATTTTAGATTTATTTAAAAAAAAATAAATATTAAACATTTGTATTTGTCTTACCAGCAGGTGTTTCTTCGTTCCAAAACGAATCATCCAAAGTATAATCTGCCTCTGTAATTATTAATTGAATATTAGAAGTTAAAGGTAATTTTTGTTATATCTGAAGTAATAGTAATATTAAGAATTTTAAATCATTGGTTGTTGTTACGTATAAAATATAACATGTAATATATATGTAATCATTAAAATATTAGAGAATCCTATATTATTTCTAATAATGATCAAACAAATAAAAAAAAATAAAATATATTTATATATCCTGAAAAGTTACGTACTCTAAATTTCATTGTATCATTTCTAATATACATATATAGGATAGTAAAAACTTAATCTTAATAATAAATATTATAATAACTAGAAGGTATGAATTAAATTTATAAATAAAATAAGTATTTTTATAAATTATTTTGAAATGTATTATTATTATTATTATTATTATTAAATTATCATATAATTATATATATTTTATAATAATCGAAAAAATTTACATGCTTATTATTCAAATATGTTATTCAAAAACGTAAGAATATCAAACCTATTTGCATATAATGAAAATAACCCTATAAATTTAATAATTTATATATAGTAATTAATATATTATTCAATATAAATAATAATTTAAAATAAATAAAATATTATATAATCTACAAATATCACGGTATTTTAATATATTTTTTACAATAAATAATAACTTATTATAATAAAATCAAATAATATAATTTACTAAATGCAATAATAGCATTATTTAAAAAAAAATACTGTTTTAGAATTAAGGTATAGCTAAAATATCTAACTGTAACAATAATAATTTATAAATTGTATTAAGTTTTAACGTTTCTTTTATATTTTTAAGTTTTTATAATTTATTTTATTTTTAATATATCTGTATTAATTAATAAGTATAAAATTGTAACATATTTTTTTGTTTTTTTTTGTTAAATATAATATTTTTTTTGTTAAATAACAATATAAATATATAAAAATATTATAATTATAACTCCTTTTATTCGGAATATTAATATATTTGATATAACGATTCTTAGAATATTGAAATAAAATAAATATTCAAATTTCAATCAATATAAATTATTTATTACGAAAACGTAAAATATATTATTTGTATAATAAAAATATATTGATGATGACGACGGATTATGTGTATTTGTTTCAGATTTCGAACGCTTTGCCACTTTAAATGTCCGGTAAAGCGTAGGAATTCTAAAACAAATATCACTTTGATTTCCGTAATACCCACCTTTTCTGTACTTAATTTACCTCTATATTAATGCTTATAGTTGTAAAGAATGCAATAATAATGCTTACAGTTCCAAGATAAACTATAATAATAAATAATAAAAATATAATTAATTATTAGTATTACAATAAATTTTTGGAATTTTAACAATAAAAATTCTTATAATATTAAAAACGTAATTCGAATAAAAATAATTACTACTTATAATATTACTTATAACTAGAAAACATTTTTAATATCAATAAAAATATCCATTAATGCATAAAAATAACTTTAAATTACTTGTCAGTATTAATTGCATTCTCAAAAGGATAATTAATCGTTAAAACAAAAAATTATAGGTCAATCAATTTACGTGAAGATATTAAAAAATTAACTAAGTAATAACTGAAATTAAGATCCAATATATTAACCAATATATTCAATATGTTTAGTATCATATATTTATAATATATTTATAACTTTTAATAATAAATGAATAATTAAATTAATACAGATGAAATAAATTAAACTTTTAAAGTTCAAATACACGGTAAACGCTTGTAAACATTTTTTTGCATGTGCTCCAGTAAATCTCCGGCACCTTTAAAAAGAATTGTCTACTGAACTATTAATTCATTAAAACTTCATGTTGCTACTATCAATATCTATTAATAAAGAATATAAAATTTTTCACATTCTATTATGTTTAGTTATATTTACAGTCTTCTAATACATGTTATAATTTATAAAGTAAAAAAAAAATATTTGCTTAAGTCTTAATAATTTTCAAGATTCAAACTGAAACAAATTTTAATAACTATGTATCGATATGGTATTATGAAGTTTTAATAATTTTTAACAGTTTTTATATATTTTTTAATTTATTTGAATACTGTTCATAATTCACATAAATTATAATTTTAATAATTATAATTTATAATAAATATAATATAATTAGAAAAACATGTAAAACTATAAATCTGATATCATAATTATTTTAATTTTTTTATAATTTTATAATTGAATTTATTGCATTTCATTATTTTCTAAATAAATTTAACTTATAAAAGTTGGTTTCATTAAAATGATGATTTTTATAACGCTCAATTCATTTTTTCTTTAAAATTATAATAAATCCTCATTATAAATAATGAGGATAAACGGTGGTTAGAATATAAACTAATGAGCGATCGCAAAATCTGTGTATTAACATCAAACTTCATGTATGCAAACTTTTGTGTATATTTTATATTATATAATATATCATTTTTTTATAATACAAAGTTATGTATTTATATTATTTTCGTATTCAGTAGATTTTGGGTTGATTTATTTTTATTTGTGAAAATTAATATATGCATAAAATAAAAGATTCTGCAAATAGAATATTGTAATAAAACTTTTTTTTAAAATACAATATATTTGTACTATTATAATTTAACCGTATAATTTAACCTGTATTATAATAATTTACCGATACTGTTAATTTAATTTACATACAAATTTTAAAATAAATTTATTAAACTCTATTATATGAAACAAATACCTGGTAAAACAAAAACGACTACAATATTTTATAAATAATTTAATCCTTTGCGCAATTTTATAAATACTCCTAAATACACCATCGACGCTCAGATATGCATGTGTCTATATTATCATAGAAAATTCTATATACATATATAATATATATGTAGAAAATAGTATTTACCTCGTTTAGATAGCTCATCGAAACTGTTAATAAATCCAAGCAAAACAATTATAAAAAAGAATCCACAACGTAACCAAATCATGTTTATATTTTAACATCATCTTTTACTTCCATATTATATAACACTTTTATAATACTAAAATTTTATTAATTTTATTTGTGAGATGCATAATTATTGATCACTACTGCATGAGTAAAAAATTATAATCTACTCATCATTGTGGGTTTATTTATCCATACATACTCAATCTAAAATTATTTTATCTTTAATTTTGCTTACTTTTCCAAACTAAATTTTATTAAATATATTTTCATATACATTGTTCACAAACTAACATCTGAAAAATCACATTAATAAATAATAGTCATATTTATTAAAAATTTTCGACAAAATAGTTGCCTACAATTGAAAGATCAAAAATATATAAAAATCTACTTATTATGTTCTTACTTCATATGATGTACATTTTTCTCTTTCAAATATATTAAAAATTCGAAAACTGTAGGTCACAAATTGAGGAAATGATTACTCTTCGTGTACAGCTGCCATATTCTTTCATACGCAGAATATGAAAATATTTGTAGCTTCTCTAACAGCGCCGGTCCATGCAGAACCTTCCTTTTATCGATTTCTATACCATTTCCCGTCATTCCCTTTTAATCAATAACACTAAGTTCTTTGCAACGACCAAGCAAGATGATCAGAGATTCAAAGTTGTTTCGCGCAGCTTCTGTTTGAAATTTATATATCCTCGCGCCAAATCTGAAAAATTATTTTGATTTGATTATATAAGTTTCTCTACATTTAAGCTATTTTAAATTTATTATTATATTAATAAAAAAAAGGAAAAACATAGCTTTTACAATGAACATTTAAACTTAATTAAATATAATTTAATAGAAATATTAAAAATTCTTGCTTAAACTAAAAAAAAACGAAAATATACATTTAAATAAAACCTTCTTATAAAATAATGTATTTTGAATTTAATAAATATATTGAAAATTTTTGAACAATTTAATGTTTCAAACTTCAAAAAATAAGACTTTATAATATGTTTTAAATGCATTAATTCAAGAAATAATAAATTAATTACTAATATTATTACTATTCATTAATTCTTTAATATTGTTATATTTTAATGTTTAAAATAATTAATTCATTATTTTAAATATTTCTTTATTTAATAAAAAAAGGAATATATGTCAAATTTGAAACATAACTAAATATTTTATTATTCAATCTTATATCATATAATCAATAGCTGATTTTAATAACTGACGTTATAATTAAGGTGAATCAAACACCATCTTAAACACTCAATGAAATTAAACTACATTTTTATTTTCTTTTTCTGTAGAAAATAAAAAAATTAATCAAGTTTTTTTTTATTTTTTTAATTTATTAACGAAGGTATATGATAAATTTTTATAATCTTTATTTGTTATTTGCACAAAAATATAAAAATTAAAATACATATACTGTTTTTATTCAAGTAAAATTTTAACTGATAATAGAACAAGAAAAACTAAGTCAAAATATATCTTATATAAACTAAAAAAGAATAATATTTAAAGAAACTACGATCTTTTCAATATTCAAATAAAACAATATAAAGCAACGTACAAGCTGCAATAAATTATTTACGCTAGTTCAGAAAATTATTGAATCTACCATAAAAGTAGATTATCTACTTAAATAATATATTATTAAATAATCCTCTAATAACAATATCTTTTTTTCATATATTATTATGAGAGACGTTTGTTTTTGTTTATTTTTCTATATTACTTTTTTTAAAGAATAAATGAGATACATTTCAATGTAAGATTCAATATAATAACCTATCATTATTAATCTAAACTTACGTGTTAGTAGAATGGAGATTAAAATTTATTATAATTACCTATTATATATACACTTTAATTAACATAAGTATATAATAAACCAATTAGATAAACAAATTTGAAAGAGTATAATCAAATTTCATAAAATGTTGTTTATTATGCTAACACTTATTAAAATTATTTTCATTTAGTCAAATATATTATTGAATATATTATTGTCAAATATTGAAATTACATGTATATTCATTATTTATAAGAGTTTCACATCTAATACACCATTATGACTGAATTATTAATACTATTATGTTGGAAAACTTTGAAATATTATTTCAAACATTAATATATATCCACTTTATGAAACGCTAAAATACGGACGTAATTAATAAATAATAAATAATTTAAAGTAATTGTGTATAAAAGGTAAAAGATGTTCCGTAAAATTCAACTTAATAGTTAGATCACAGTTTTTTTCATTACGTAAGCTCTTAATTCTAAATAAATAACAAATAATAAAAACATACTTTTTAGCCACAATATACCTGTGTTATGTTATTATGTTTTATACCTTCATATGCATTTCAAAATATTGAATGTATAATTTTAAATACTGTTCATGGATCGTTAATAAAAATCAAAAAATCTTTAAATACCTTTTTTATGCATATTAATTATTCAATACATAATGTTATCAGTTTAAATATAAATAATAATATAATATCTTTTTTTTATTTCATTAATAAACAATTCGTATTTATTAAAATAAAAATATTAAAACACAAAAGTACATAATAAAAAAATTATTAACCTTGTGATGATCACATTGTCAATAATAAACACATATTACATAGATTAACATAAAAATTGTGCAGAATCAATTTAAAATTTAACTATACAATCGATTTTACTTAATACCGCTACTAAATTGTAAATATAAATTGAATAATATTCTTTTATTATAATCTTTCTATATTTTGAATCACCTTGAAAGATTTATTATATATCGAGCAAATTCGGTTATTTAAACACTTTTAAGTAAAATTTTAAATAAATTAAAAAAATTAATTTAATTACTTAAATATAGACTTTCACTTGCAAATAGAATTTTATAAGTATAAAAACAATATAAATATTATAAAACTATATTTAATTTCATAATATGTAGTCAAATCTAATTGCAGATAAATAAATTATTATAGAATTTGCAAGTATTTTTATTTTGTATAAACGTTTTTTAAGAATTAAAAAATAAATAAATAATTAATTCAAAGATTACCTAAAATATTTATACTTAATATAAACAAAGAGCTTAATAGATCTTAAATTACATGTAAAAATTCAATTTTGTAATATTCAACTTCAATATATTATAAAAAAAATAATATAAAATACAAGCATATAAATATATTTTTTGCGGAATATTATGTTTAATATAATATAAGTTAAATTAGATTAATAATAAAAATTCGAAACATACATCAGTTAATAGATTAAAAATATTATTTTATGACAAATAACTTGAATTTTAAAGAAAATAATAAATTAATACAAGTACATTATTATCAAAATTTTCAAATGCATGCAAACTAATTGGATCCAAATTTTATAAATGCGATAGGTATACTCATATAAAAATGTAACTAATATATTGCGCGTGCTCATTATTATACTATCGTTTTCTGCTTGTTGTACTTTGAATGAAAATAAAATACAGTATTTTTATATTTCTTTATTTACAAATAAAGTAAAACATTAATTTTATTTTAATTGTTCAATTATGATTGCATATGCAGAAATCTATTATTTAAAAACTTTGTTCTAGTTTATGTCCCACTCTTATTTTATCTTATTCTCATATCAAGGAAAAATCGATCTAAAATTCTGAGTCGTCGCAGTAAGTAACTCGAGAAAGCTATTGTAACAATTTGCTTTCATATGCGTTAGTGTCATCTAAGATCGTCTAATTGCAAGATCCATTTGAAATAACTTCAGGTAGGATAACGTATTACATATACCGGTCGCATTTAATTATTATTTTATAATAGGTATGCATATTAATTTGCTGGTTGAAATAAAAAAAGTGCGGATTTTATATTATTAGAATCGAAGATCATATATTTCAGTCAAAGCGTATATTCACTGTTCATCATCAGTTTTTTAAGGATACAATCATTACTAACAGTATAAAAATCAAAGAATTCACCTCTACCTGCAGAAATATGACGTAATGGCAAGAGAGGTAGGAATTTGTTTTATTATATCTCCCTCCCTAGCCCCGATCTATGGCTTCCTTATGGCCATATTATCCATACCTCATTTGTTCATTTTACATCCCCACCCTTCTCAAACTCAATAATTGTTCTTTTGACCTTTCTTATAATATTCGTCATCGAAATTACAAGTTGTTATAAACAGATGATTTAAAAATATAGTTATTTTATCACGATAAAGTTAAAAATAATAATTACTATGTAATAAGTACTGTTCGGTTTAAAACTAATCTGAAAATAATAAAACTTTTGACATTATATTATATTTTTCGGTTATATATTTTTTTAAATTTTAATAAAAAATATTGTAAATATTTTATAAAAATTTTCTATTGAAATGCTTTTTTTATCTATATAACATATATGAATAATGTAAAATGATATATATTATCAAAAATTTAAATAAAGAAAAATCTTAAATAACTTTTAATATTATTTGAAATAATTAAAAAATAATTAATTAATAAAATATAAAAGTACAGTTTTATATAAATAGATTAATCAATCATGAAAACCAATTTCAAATAAAAAAATTGTTTAGTATTCTTTGAAGAAGAAAAAATCGATTTCAGTTCATGTTCATGAAAATCTATTAATAAAAATTTTTTTCATAATTTTTAATATTTATTTTTCTTTTTACTTCAATGATTAGATTAAAAAGAACCACTATGAAAGATTTATTGAATAATTTAGAATGTTAATATTGCTCAATTTTTCATAAATAATTACATTCAATTATATTTTAAATAAGAAATATTTCACGTGTTATAATTATGTTAAGAATTTATGAAAAATGTATTAAAATCGTTCGTATACTCATTACGACTACTCTTATTAGTTTTATTTACCTATCTTAAATTAAAATATAATTTTAATTCCTAAATTTTGATGAAATAAATTTTTATAATGTTTAATATACTTTTTATGGTCCCAGTGCATTCTGATAATTATGCAGTGAAACTATGATCGCTTCCTTTCTCTCATTTTATAAAAGTTCTCTTAGTTTCAAAAATAACATCCTCGCCAAATAAGATTATAAGTAATCTAGCTTGATGTAACCAAAAATATATAAGTACATATAATTAATAAATATGTTTATTATTCTAAATTCTTCAAAATTGTTAAAATTTTTAATAGAAAATATGATTAAAAAATTGTAAAAAGACGATATTTTAAATTTGTATACAAAATATATTTATTTAATTAAATGATTTAAGAATTTCAGCAACCTACTTTTAAATATTGATCATATTCAAAAAAAGTTGGATGTAATTAATTAAAAATTATAATATTTAAATAAATAATATTTTTTAAGTGCTTTCTTGAAAACGAACAACAATTACGATTAATATTATTCATTATTTTTTTCCATAATACAGATTACTTAAAATACATTAAGAATGCACTAATAATGATCTTAAAAGTATCTTAAAAATCATATTTCAAATTTGCTAATATTGAAGTTAGAACTTAATGTAATTGTCTTAACCAAATACACAATTATCATTCAATTGGTATTATTTAATTTAAGTATTCTTATATTTTGCTAATTATTTATTTATTGTAGAATAATTTATTTACATTTAATTGTGAGAAAAAATTAATTGTATTGAAGTTTAAGATTTATATTTAAATATTAAATATTTTTATTTAGTGATACATTGAATTTTGTTATTGAATCTTATAAAATTCTGTTGGATTAATATTTTGTTTTTCATTACGTAATTACAAATATTGAAATAGAAATTACATATAGATTTATTTGTAAATATTGTTGGTGTATAAAAACATTACCATTCTTTTTTTAATATATTATGTTTGATATATCAGAAATACATAAAAAAAATACAAAAACTCGTAAAAAATGATCAATAATCAGTTATAGTGAAACAATCATGAGTGATATATAATGGTCTTAAAAACTCATTAATTATACATTTGATGTAATAAAAGCTATTTTATAAAGAAATGTTAATATTTTTTATTAACGTATATCATAGACAAATTACTGGTTTTTAAATTAAAGAAAGAGCAGTTTATAAAAATCGTTTATCTCTCGATAAACTAATAATTAATGTTCATATCGTAATTAATTTTTTTTTTTTTTCTTTAATAACTATAGAAATACCTCAAATTAAAATTCAGTAAAAACAGAGGATATGTTTATTTTAAAAGGTATTGTAAAAGTATTTCCATAATTACATACTGTACTGTTTATAAATACAAAATATTTTTTAAAAATGCTGAAAAAGTGAACTCGCATCTACACACCATGCCCCCATGTGTACAAATTTATGCCATCAAAATTGCCGGTATATCCACTAAAATAATAATCATTATAATCATAATCATAATAAGCAATTATTCTTAATTTCTTCATAAATATAAAAAAAATGAATCATAGGAATGAGAGCTTACTATAGCTTAGTTTCAATACCATATATTTAAAAGCATCTAAAAACATAAACTAACCATCGAATAATTCTAAACGATTTATACTAAAAATATATTGTAAAAATTGATATAACGTGGACAAAAATTTAATTAATGATTTCTCAAATAATTGTTAATAAATACTTGATATTACATATAGACGTAACAAAAAACTTCCTTCATTGCTTTTTATTTATAAATTGCCAAAATATTAATTATACCAAAATATTATTCATCAATTTATGAAAATGTATTCATAATTCATTGTCTAAATATTAGCATAGTTCTTGTCTACACTTAACAAATAATGTGAAATATTTAAATTTGTAATACGAAATATTAGTACTAATTGTCAGAGAAAATAAATCAATAAACTATGCATACTATAATTCAAAATAGTAATTTATATTATTAAAATAATATTCAGTGCCAGGAATTATAAGCAGCTAATGAAAATTATTGTTGTATGTATATATTACATTAGCACCATTCATAATTACGAATAATATTTCGTCAAATATACCTAATATTAGTTAGAGACTCTAAAAAATAATAATTAATATAATAAATATAATCAACGCATTTATAAAGGTTGTATTTTGATCTTCAAACACCCACTAGTATATATATATATATATATATATATGTATAGTATGTGAACAATTTTTTATCATATACTTAACAATAAATAAAAATTATAATAAATTTATTTATCACATGAAAGAGAAAGCGCACTAAAATTAAACCACAACTATTTTTACTTATTAACATCGACTGTATAAAGTTAATATTCTTTAAATTTACAAAGCTTAGTACAATAATACACTTTATTCTAACATTTTTAATGTACCATTTAATACGAATCTTAATGCTAATAAAAAATATAAATAAAAAATAAAATAATGTAAACAATTTTAAACGATGATATAATACATTTTTATTATGTTATTTTGATAATTTATATAAGTCTTTAAAATATCTTTGTTACTTATAAAAAAAAACCCATTTCAAAAAGAATATTAATATATATTAATAATATATATTAATAATTACATGCGCTGATACACCTGTTAGTGTAATTATGTCATGTGCGTCTGTATTCTCTACAAAACCTCGCCAAATTTCTCTAGTTACTCTCGCATCGGATAAAAGAGACAGTCAGTAGTAGGCTTTCGTGGAGAAAAATCCATTACCATATCACAAGTAAAATTATAACAAAGGCTGTTAAGTCAAAGTGGTATTAAATACATGATATCATCTTTCAAATTCATTTTTAATACCGAAAAATTTATATTCTAAATTATTATGAATTCTTCTAAGTTCTATTTTATTTTATTGTACATCTACGCGACAATCACTTTTTATTATATTATTATTATTATTATTATTATACAATTATTATTATCTTTTTTTCGGGACTTAAATAAGGATAAAACTTTAATTGATGTTAAAATATGATTATAATTCATATATTTTCTTATATTCATACATTTTTATTGGTACTAAATTTTCTAATATGTTTAAAATTCTATTGTACTTAATATTATTACGTATATACAAAAACAACAATATAGCGATCTATTTTATTTTTGGATATATTAAATACATAAGTTTCACCATTTTTTAAGATAAACATTTTTTGAAACGCAAAATTTATTACGCAACTATCTCATAAGCTAGAATGGCAAATATTATAAAAAAACTTCCTAATTGGATTTATATATATCCATAAAAGGATAATAAGACAAGAGAAATTTTATAAGTATACATATATATTTAATATTAACCTATATAAACAAAAAAACTGTCAATACATTGATTTTAATTCGGTTACATGTATGAAAAATATATAGTATATATTTTGAGATTAAAATTTTGCTAATAAAGAATAGTATTCTATATGTATTTCGTTCAATATTATTCAGTATTTAAGTAATTCACTATAATGAATTAATTAGATGATTAATTGAATTATCATTTAAAACTTAAAACACAACGAAGTTGTTCATTTTAATTTAATTATACACTATATGAAAAAATTTATGAGTAATAAAAATGATTACAATCAATTGAAATTTTATAATTTACATTTTTAATAAATGTCGTTTACTAATTTCGAGTATAAAAACAGTATGAACATCACTATTTTTATCTAAAGATACACTTTTGGTGAGAAATAAAATAAATTAAAATATCAAGAATCAATCAACTCATAAATAATTGAAATAAATAAAATTTCATAAGATCAGTTGTTAGTAGATAATCGTAATTATATTCACTTTAATACGAAATAATTTTAATTTATTAAATAGGGTTTAAAGACTAATAATCATATTCGTATAAACACTGACAAAGAACCTTAATTTAACACATTAAAAACATCGATCAATTCATATTGCTTTAAATTTCTTTAAAATAAATATCAGAATTAAATATAAATAAATTATATTTAAAGGCGCAATTTTCATATCGAAAAGCTACTCTTGCTAAAATATTAATTTTATGGCTACACTCAAAAGATATGAATTATTAATTTCTAATCTATTATTCATATAATGGTTAATCATATAATCATATAATGGTGCAGAAACCAAATAAATTATGACGTTCTTTATATATATTTTTAAATTGATTTAAATTTAAATCAAGTATTAAATTACTTAAATTATTAATATATTATTAAATACACATAATTTAATATACATAAGATATTATGAAAAATAAACAGAAAGAAAAATAAACTTAAATTCATTAATGCATATTTATAAGTATGGTATACAATTCAAATTTGAATTCTAATAATTGTGTTGAATAAATTACTATTGTCGTTAATTAAAATTACTATAATTATACTATAATATAATTAATCAGAAAAATTAATTAAATTATTTTTTAAATTTCTACTTAGCCAATCCTACAATTTTTGATGATTTAAAATAATCTAAAGAATATTTATAATTTTTATTTACTCTTTATGTATAAATTTTCAGTTTACTAAAAAATATTATCATTGCTTTTTTGTTAAAAATATATATCTTATAAAAGAAACTATGATGATAGCTGTATCGAGACAAGATAATTCTTTTAATAAAGTTTAAATTATTTTTGATAAGTTTTATATGTACTGAGAGATTATTAAAAAATCTCTAATTCAAATAAAAGTTAATGTAACTACTAAATAATATAAAAATCTAATGTAATTTATTACGATATGAAATTTTATTATTATCAATGAACGCTTTTATGTTATTTTTTTAAAACACCAGTTAAATTGAAAGCAATCATTAATTTCATCACATTAATAAATTAAATATATGAAAGACAATACTTATAAATGGTATATATTTTAAATAACATACTAAATAACTTCAAAATATATATTTAAAAAGATAATTAAATAAAAATTAATTAAATTTAAAGTAATTAAAAATAAAATTTTATAATGTTATGGTTATAAATATACTTGTTTTAGAATTCGTATGAAGTATATGAAATTAAAATAAAATGGTTCGGTATTTATATCCATCCTTATATATCTTCTTAATAACACTTAAAAATTTGCAGACATTTATAACGTTTTTTCTTCTATTTTAGTAAAAAAAAATTTCCCTTATTGAAGGATTTTTTCGTCAAGTTAGAATATAAAATTTACATTAAAAAGATTAGATACTTACATATATATTAAAAATATTAAATACTTTTAAATATATTAATGGCCAAATATGGTTTGTAGTAAATTTTTTAATAAAATACAGTTATAATTTTTAAAATACACAATAAAACTTTAAATAAAACTATATATTTCTTTCAGAAAGCTATATTTTTAATTTTATTAAATTAATTCTGAACATTTTTAAATTAAAATTTTTTTTTATTAAATAACATAATAATAAATATAATAATATAATAATAAAATTTAATTGAAACTTTAAGTATAATTAATCTTATAAAAATATTTTTGATACGATTAGAAAGATAAAAATTAAATAGTATTATATGATGTAAAACTTGAATAGAATTTATTTGATAAATAGATGTATAACAATAATTGTAGACTGGTTTAAATAAAACTATATTCAAATTATATCAGAAATTAAAAAAAAATTAAATTAATGCAATAGAATACTAAATGTAGTATAATATAATTTGTTTAAAACAATTATTAAAAATTTTTCAAAAAAAAATTATGTTTAATTTTGCTTAAATAGGAAAAAACTTTTAAATAATATATTCAATTCATTAATAGTATTGACAAATATTTGAAAACTTTTACTTCAATTCTCTATCAACTTAAATTTTCAGATTTATTTGTAACAATGAATTAACCTTCTATGAGCATCTCCTGCTTTCATTATTTGAATAACTAGCAATTACAAATTTCCTTAGTAACATTTTTTTTTTTTTTACAGAAACCATTCACAATCACCAGTCACAAGCAATGTGGAAATCAAATCTACTCTGTATAATAAAAGATCTTAAAAATTTTAATTGGCTTTAATTCATTGACTTAATGATATAATTAAATACGTTGTCCAATTTTTAAAAAGAGGGTTTAACTTATTCTATTTTTAAGAAATAAATAATTAAATTTAATATTCAGTAAACAATCAATTATTATAAAAAATAATTGCTTTTAAAATAAAATTGATATTTATGTATTAATTAATGTTAAATAAAATTTTAGAAAGAAATATATTCAAATTATTACAATAATTGTATTTAAATTATATTACATTTTCAGGCAATTAAGTTTATTAATTAAAAATTTACAATATAAATTAGTCTACTAAATTAAAATTTATGTTTTATTTTAAAGTTATATTTTTTAATAAAAATATTAGTATTAAAATTAACCTTTTATACTAAATGACTCATTATTAATAGAATAACTTATTCTTTTTTGAAAAACAAATATTATAAATTAACAAACCAATTTGTTTATTTAATTTAATAAAATAATTTCACTTTTTGAAAAAGATTTTTAAAGCTAATTCGTATTAAAATTATAATTACATAAACTAAGCTTAAGTTTAAGACTTAAATTTATGTTATATATTTATAATAAAATTTTCTAAAATTAAATTGCATGTATAATTTTAGTTTACGTTATCAATTTTTATGTTTATAATTTAATAATTTAATACATATGCTTATACTGATGTATGTGTATATCAATTAAAATTAGATAAAATGTATAGAACTAATAATAATAGTAATTTAATAAACGCTATAAGTACGCTGATTAGAGAATAAAAATATTCGTTGTGACAAAATCATATACATTTTCAGTATAAAGCGAAAATTTATTAACAATAAAGTATAAAGTGAAAATTCTTTTAAAAAACATTCAAATTTGAATTATAAAAAAGTAATTGAAACTATTGTTTATTCTAAATAAAAAGTAACAAATATTTTTATTCATTATTATAATATATTATTTTAAATTATTAAAATATTATTAAAATACATTATTTTAAATTGTATTTTGACCTTCAAACTATTAAAAGATATTGCGATCAAATTCGTCAAAATTGTTGCATAGAAACCTATTGTTTTCTCATTGATATACCTGTTTTTGCATCATTAACTTTACCTATGCATGTTAAAGCAATTCAATATCATTTAATCCATTTGAGACTTAATTCATGAATATCTTTTTAATAATGTAAATGATGAATAGCTTAAAATTCTTATTTAAGTATGATTCATAATATAATTTCCATTTAATAAAAATCTAAAAAATATAAAAATTTATTCACCTTATAAAAATGTTAATTGTAGCTGAATATTAATAATATTATATAATTTTTTATGAAAAATTTATTTTATTCATTTTACTGACTTTCACAACTCGTTTTATTTCGTAAAGTAAATATAATTAATTTTATTGTGCAATACCATTTTTTTAATAATAATAATATGATTAGAATTAAATTAAAAGATCTTATATTTGAAAGTTTGAATGTATAATAAACTTTAACTATTTTCAGTAATAATTAATAATATGTTTTTACTCTTTTTATTTTTATTGAAACGTTATTAGAACCTTAGAAAAGTTATTAGAGAAGTAAGAATTCTTTCTTTTTTTTTTAAAACTTTTTACAATCAAACTTGATCTTCAAACTATATAATAAGATTTAATGCATATTTACGAAATACTATATAAATTTTTATTATAACAATATTTAATTTATACAGTTAAGTTTGTATACATTCAAAATACCAAAAAATGTGGATAGTACTATAATCTACTTCAAAAACTGTAATTTTGAATAATTATAGAATTAATGCAATAATTAAAAATAACCAATATTATGTTATAATTTTAAGTAGTAAATTAATTCAATTTTATATGAGTAAATACTATTAAAAGTATCTATATCAATCAGTTAATAAATTGTAAGAAATTTCTTATACTCTGAATTACTAATTTTATAATTTTACTTTGTAAGATTATTGATAAATACCCAAAAAACCATATTAGTAATAAATTTTTTTGTTAATATAAAATACTTAAAATAAATATTAATTTACATTTTTTATAAATAGTGTGACCTAAATCACTAAAATATATTGTTTGTAAGAATTTTTTACTTGTTCGAAACCATCGTTTACAATAAATATTTGTCAAAAATAAATTAAAATCTATAAAATGGAAAAATGTTTTCTAATATTTAGAGAAAGAAAATTAGTCAGTTTATAATTGTTTATAGTGCACAGTGTACAGTTTCAATATAATTTAATTATTTAATTTTTGTACCAATAACGATAGCTATAAATTCAAATAAAATCGTGTGCGTACGTATGCATTGAATTACATTTGACAGCTATACAGCGAAATTTAGTGAGTGTGAGAAATTTATTAATAAATTAAATTTGGTTAGAAGATTAATACTAATTTTTATGACACATATATATATAATCATTTCGCACATATTTATTGTTACAAACGTTTATATTCTTTTTTAAATGAGAATAAAAAAATTTACTGTTTTGACGTATTATATTTTCATAATAAATTAATGATCAAAACCGCTATCTTACATGACAATATTCTAATACAGGAATCACGAAACAAGAAACCATTTAAGATATGGGACAGTTGTCGGAACATTCGAAAAGGTCTAGTTGTCAGCAACTTGGAAGAATTGATTCATAGGGGTATGCCAATTTATTTCATTCAATATTTTTGAATAAATATGATACCGTTAAATCGATTTTATATTAAATTATTATACAACATACATAAAATAATAAAGTTTAATTAGAAAAAGATAAAGAAAACTAATTAAAATCGATTTTTCGTTGAGATAATTACCAAAAATTTCTACTTTACAATTTCAGAATATGTATTTCCATTTATATAAAACATTGGCTCTGATCTCGAAGCTCTAATTAATTTAATTAATTAATTAATGATACAATATAATAATGCTGGACAAAATTAAAAAATCTAATGTAAGAAAATCTATCTTCTATATCTAACATTTAACGGTCCTGAAAGTTAATGATAAATTTCCAAATTTAAACTCAGCAAATAACAAGATTAATTTATCTTTTAATTATATAAATGAACACTTAGCTGAATTATTCTGTGTATAATTATATTACGAATTCAATTATAAATTAAATTACAAATACAATAATCTTCATTTATTTATTGAAAATAATAAATAATATTATTTATATAATAATTTAATGCAAAATATATAAATAACCTTTTGTTGTATTATTTTGAGATAGTTTCAAAAAAATAAAGTAACCTACTAAGTTATTATATATTTTAATTTCATACATATTTTTATTTTGTAGAATATATAAAAATATAGCTTATAAAAATATATAATTAATTCTATCATTTCTTACAATTTAAATATGATTTAAAAGATTAAAAATTCTTTAATTAATCGTAATTATTACGAAATAAAATGAAGAATCAATTTGTTGTATAAATAAAAAATATTCATTTAAAAAAACCAACCTAATAATTATAATATGGTATAAAAAGTGTATATAACTAGAAATTATGAAAGAAAATTATTAAACGTAAAAATCATTTAAAAACCTTTATCATAATAAAAATAATCTTGAAGAGTTTTAATATTTATTTTAGATTCATTTCAGATATTTAAACTGGGAACTATCCATAAAGACCAAAAAAATTTGAATAAAAACATTTTTCCAGTGATTATTAGTAACTTAGGATTTCAATAAAATTGCTTTAAATTCGTAATTTAATTCTAAATATACAAAATTATAAAAATAAATGAATAAATTTTTAAATGATCTTCACATTGACTCAAACTTTCTAATATAAATTAATACTAAAATTTTAATAAAAATATGTATACAATCTTGTAAACGAAAAAATATAATGTATAAAAAGGAAATAGATATCTAAATTGTAATAATCAGTAAAATATGAGCATTATTTACATCGATAAATTTCGAATACTAAAACAAAAATTTTTTTAATATTGATGTAACTAAATTTATGACATAGCATAAGTTATTTTTACAAACGCATAATGCAAATATACTTTTATAATCATGCATGTTTGTATTTATTTAATTTTTATTTATTAAAAATTTTAATATAAATTAATATAACTTTTATACAAAATACACTATTTTATCATCATATCTTTTAACCAAACTAGAATACATATAATAATAATATTTTTTATCCGTATAATATAAAAAATTCAAGCATAAAATATATTTAATGTTCTAGTACGTAAAACTGTAACTAACTCTAAGTACATAAATCTTATAATATTAAGTTCCGCGGTTCAATTAATTCTTATTAATAAATAACAATTAAAATGGAAGGATTTATGTAGATTCATAAATAATTAGACAAATAATTCCGGATAGAGCTTGAGTACTTTACTTACTCGCTACATTACTCATGTGCATATCCTAGTCTACGAAGATAGAATGATAAAATAGAAAATAAAAAAGATAAAAAAAGATAAAATGCAACAATTATTATAAAAAAATTGCATACCTCACATATTAGATATAATTACCATCATTTCACAATTTTTAAAAAAATAAGAATGATTTTTAAAAAACTGAAATTCATGCGATAACTGTATACTAAACATTTTTTTAAATTTTAATCAAATTATAAATAAAAACATACCTGCATAACTAATTTTCATTAATATTATATTTCTTATAATATTTAAAATAATAAAACCAGAATATAAATAAATATTTATTTATTCTTTAGAAAAAAAAATACTACTTTATACATAATTAATACTGATAATATATACTGAAATAAAGTTTTTCGAAACCATTGCCATCGTTGTTGAATCATGTATAATTAAAAAAGTCTTTATACAGAATTAAATGTGCAATAAAGGGAGATTCAGCCCGAAAGAAAACGATAAAACTTACGAAAAGCAATGGTTAGTTTAGTTGCATTTCTAACTGAATAGAGAGAACCTTATAATTTGCGTTAAATAATATAGAGCATTAGCATGTGCATGCTAATTAAAAGATTCACGAAGCCAAAAAGTCGAGTTGTAGCGAATCAGTTTAACACGAAGTACGGACCGATAGTACTATGCATGTAAATCTTAAAAGACGAATTAGTATTACTTGAGTAAGCAGTTAGACACCATTTTTGTATGTCAATTGTTATTGTTTGACCCATAAATTGGTAGCCGCACACCATTGGCAATATGTTAACTTAATACCGGTGCAGCACTAGCAGATTTGGTACAGAACCAAACACGCTGCCCCCTAGAAATATGGAAGACCGGAAAGATATACCTAGGCCATACCCGCACTCCCTTTTTAGTCGTTACGATGGCCCTGACCGCATATACGCATACCTGAATAGTATACATTAGTTTCTAACACAACTTTTTCTCCTTCAACATAGGAGGTTTTATTTGCCTGCGTTAGATTACATCTTAATAAAGACGATTTTTATCATACCAATGATACCTTTTCATAGATACCTAAAGTATCGATTATGAATGAACAGTCTTATCTTTTACTAATCTTACAAATATTGATAATAATATCAATAATATCAAATGCTACAATAGAAGTAATATAAAACCTTTTTTTTATTTTAACTATTTGTAGGTAAAGAAAAACTTGGTATTCCTATAAACGAAAATGTTTCTTTAGTTTTGGAATCAGATGGAACTCAAATAGATGATGCAGAATATTTCAAAACTTTAGCAAACAATACAATCTTACTTTTATTACGAAATGGTGAGAGTTGGTATCCAATAGGTGTAGATATCATTCGAGCTGGTAGGTTAAATTTTAAATATTTTACTGTTAATTATAGATCTATTAATGTCTGAATTTTATTATAGCCATTTCAGCAATTCCAAAAATAGTTTGTGAAACTATTCATGCTTTGGAATTGCACGATGAAACACCTACGTGGGAGATTATGGACAATAAGGGGCGCGTAACAGTAGCGTTGCACTGGGATCATCGTTCAACATCAACAACACAAGTCCAACAATCAAAAATATCAGAAGATGAACAGAATGCTAAATATTCACCATCAAGGAAGTCTAATTTATGCCAACCTCATAAACCTTCATTAGTCATTCAAACAAGCCTTGATAAATTAAATTATAATACTAAGGTATCAACTTGTTCTGATCTTATCAATCCGAGATCACGTTACATTAGTCCTCAAATTACTGTCATAAATCATGATGATATAATACAGCGGAATTTCATGAGTCCAAATAATAGTTCCTATGAGCCTATTCATCAGCATGGCCATCTTATCAAACAAGCTGCTAGCTCCTTTGATAGTACGATCTCGCACATTCATTCTGCTGAATGTTTAAACCGTAATAATAAGACAATTATACAGAATGGTAGTCCTGTAAATATAGTAGACAATGGTTCAGGTCAAGAATGTGATTTTCATTGCTACGCTCTTCATGAAGAGGGTCGACGTATTGCTGTACATAAATCTGTAGCTACATCACCTATTCAAGATTTTCATGGAATTCATCAATTGCAAACATTATCAACGCAGCCGATAAGTTCGCTATCTGACGGCACCCGACGTCAGAATTTAATTAAAAGTCATGTTAGATTCCGCGATACAACAATTGAAGAACAGGCGGATCAACCACGCACTTACCCTATACATCGAATGCATCAACACACAATAGAACAAATTGAAAGTTCAGAATCTGAGACCGAGAACACTATTATAGAAGATGAAATTATTACAACCGAGAAATTTTTATTACTTATCGATCAACTTACTGTTGAACAAAAGAATCATCTAAGTATTAAAGATATTGGCATCATTCTTGAACGATTAAGTTCAAGAATCCTTGATGTAGAACGTCTAGATCGCGAAAGTGAGAGCGAAGAATGTTATAATTGGACTATCAAAGCTATGATCAGAGGAGACATACTGCGAGAACTTGGTGTTATTTATGATGGTAGCTACTACATTATTTCTGAACATCCAGGATACAAAGAAGAATCTGATGAAAATAACGATGACAATGATGAGGGTGAAGAGGAAAATAGATTATAATATTAATACACATGGTTTTTATCACTTTACTTTTAATTTTTCAAACTGTCTCTGTGAAATCTATAAATATTACTTATTACTCATTATTTTTATTATAAGAATACGTATATCTCAAAAAATAACTAAATATAAATCTTACAATAGATAGTGCAATAAAAAACTTCAGGGACTACTCATAATATTTTTAAAAAGCGACTCATTTTCAAAAGTATATTCTACTATAAATGTATAATTCAATTTTGAAGTTGTTCAACTTTATTATTAAACAATGAGTTCCGAACATTTCATCTGTCTTCTTATTACTAATGAATTTAGAAATTAATTTTATTTTAATTATAAAATAAAACATCTACATATTTTTCTATTTGATTTTTATCAAAAAATTAAAATATATTACAAACAATACGTTTGTAAACGTATTGTTATGTATATCTTATTTCTTAATGATTCTCGTCAATGGACAAGAAACGAGATGCCATCCGAGACTTAATAATACTTCTCTTTTCTCCTGAATTGTTCTAATAAGTTTTTTGAAGGCCAGTTACCAATTCTCTACCTCGATCATGACTTATGTTTTATCTTGTTCCTGTGGATTGAGCAATTGCCGAGCTGGCATTCATTAGTGCTTAATTTACCAACACTGTTATTGTTTATCAAAAATATCATACTGTAAAAGTTTATATGGCTTTACTAGTCCTTAAAGCTATAAATTAGATTTATTAAATATATATTTTTTTAAATTTCTGATCTGATATTCGAAACTTTGAATCAACAGTATCCATATGCACGACATAAATTTCACCGTTTAGATATGCCTATAAAGTATAATATCTACTGTAACATACTAACTTATCGATTTTAGCTGAAGCATCATTTGTATTAATTTAAATACAAATTCATTATTTTGTTTAACAAAAATAAATATATTTTATTATGTATACACATCTCTTCATTTTATTTACTCGTTTTTTTTAAGTCTTATCTGATTCTTATAGACAAGATAAAATTATTTATAATATAATTTGAAAACAAATTTTTTTATATTAAATTACATAATTTCTGAAAATAACTCGCTTAGTCGTAATTAATAATACAAGTTGTTTAATTATAGTAAATTTTAATAATTATTTATTAAAATATACCTTATCTAGAAAGATGCTCTTGTAATTTATGTGTACTAACTTATGAATCTCTTTGATCTATGAAAAAATTCACAATTTAAATGTAACCAATAAGATTGAAATCACTGCTTATTTAAATGTATTTTTCTATAATGATACTCTAAAAACTTTTATAATCTATAAAAGCTTTTTTGCTTATATAACATTTTTTAACATACACTTTTTCTTTGAATCGTGAATTGTTTTATCTAACTATCAATACAGCGGAGATAAAAGAGGCAATGTACAAATTCATTAATAAAATTTTTATTACATTATTAAAGTTTACTTAATTACCCCTAATCGGAAGACGTAAAAAAACCGTCGCTATGAAAAGGAAAAAAAACGTTAACCGCTATTTTTATATTTTATAAAGATTAATTTTATAAATTAAATGAATTGTTATAATTATATAATTTTTGCAATGTCGTACTTGCAGATAAATTTTGCAATGTATTCTACATAATTTATAGCAAACACTGAAATTAATCTGCATGTAAGTATAATTATCCGACTAACCAAACATGGCATGCCACAAAGATATTAATATCTTGAAGTAAACAAACTTCAAAGGGGAAGTTTGCTAACCCTTAATTGATGAGAGTAGAGAGTGCGGCGATAGTGGCGGTAATGGGTGGCCGCGAGTGGTAGCGATAGTGAAAGTGATGGCAGCAATAAACAGATCATTATTGAGGTCCCGAAGGCATCGACAGTACACTAGCGGAAACGGCAGCGGTAGTGTCTGCTTCGATTCCAACACAGCGTAATGTCTGTGCTCGAGGGAAAAATATGTAGAATTCGTCGGCTACAATAAACTCTTTTCTCCTACTTATTAGTATCTACAGTATCGAAAATACGTCGGGTCAAGAGCGATGGTATCGATGCAATTGCTATAGATCACGGTAGGGCATTGCTTTCCGAAGTGAGGCATCATGTCTGAGGGCCATAGGCTGAAAAAAGCCAAAGTGTCGACTTCGCATAGAGAAAGCAGCGGCAGTCGAGTGTTGCATTCTCTATTTATGCCTTTATACGTGTAACCGTGTGCTGGGTATATCCTTCTCTTAGATACCAAAAGGTAGTATGGCGAGATGTAAGAGGAACGGCTAGGCCCGCGCTAATCTCATCATAGGTGAAAAACTCTCTGACGGTCCCATTTCTTAACCTCATTATCTTCGACAGTACGACAGCTTATATGCTGGAGTCTAGAGAAAACTCTATTAAAAGTCAATTGAAAATGTTCCTGATGTCGAGAACGCGCGAGCACAGTAGTTCAAAGGCTTGCTGATTGTGTACGTCAGACTTTAAAACAAACCTCTGAAGATGTATCTTGCTTCTATAAAGACCCAAAATACTTACCCCAGTCGCAGTCGAACACATTTCATGAAGATAAAAAAAAAATTTATATTCATCCTTTTCAACTTTTTCAGTCAAAAACTATTTATTAAGACACTAATTACTTATAGTTACGCTTGGTTTATATATACTTCCTGAAATATTCTACATAATACGAAATTAACCTGCATTCTAACATTTACTTCTATAAACCAATCAACGGTAGATTTTATTTACACATTCAATTTTAAAACAATGAAATATTTTTATTGACAAAGAAAATTCTATTTAATAAATTAGCCTTTTCAATTAATATAAATAAATTAAAAAATGTTAAATATATATGTTAAAAATTCTTAATTTCTAATATTTAATTTAAAGTAAAAAAAGTTTAACTGAAATGAAAAATTAAAGCATTTAAAAATTTCCGTTCATCAAAAAAAGCAAAAAATATTAAACGACTAGGTCTAGCAGAAAATTATATGAAGAAAAAGCATTCATAATCGAATCAATATTAGAATATCCAAAACCTTATAAAAACATTTTATTTAACAATAGTTGCATCTAATTACGCTATTGAAGCTGTACTAAGCCAACCAAGAAATTTAGGAAAAATTAACCTTTCAATCGTTTACTACTGAAAGAGTCTATAACTACCGGAAATTAATTCTTGATGATGAAAAGCGTCTATTGATTTCACTATATTATATATGGTAGAAAATGTACAATATTTACTGATCAATAACCTTTAATATGCATATATAAACTCAAAGATCCATTCTGCTAACTCAATAAAATCTTTAAAACAAAAGTTCTATTACGTACAAATTTATAAAAAAGATAAAATTTTGTAGCCAATGCATTATCAAAAAATGCAACATTCCAGAAGAAATTTTACATTTATATATAAATACTGCATTCAAACCCGATTTACAAAAAGAATGAAATCAGAATATGAGTTCTTAATCATATCAATGGCAACGACGATTTGTCAGAAAAAAAATCCTAAAAAATGAGAATAACGAAAATGTATAGATATACTTTAAAAGAAGAAAACCTCTACTCTTATGATAAAAACTCTCGAATATACTCTAGAATAAATCCCAATATAGTTGAATAAGGGACAATATATTAATGTATAAAGAGAAATATAAAATATAAAAACAAAAAAATATAGTAGCTGACAGTTTCATGTTACACCAACTTAGTCTACGATACAAGCGTATGGGACAGGAAGTGATGGTATTTAATTAATAAATCTGTAGGTTTTCTTTTAAATTATTTTTTATTATTTTTTATTTTTGCGCATGGATTGTGGCGCACACGGTAATTACCTTGCCATCTGCTGAGTCCGGTGTATCCGAGTCAGCTGCTGTCCTGACTGCCCTGCGGCGTTGTCAGTTAACGTGCGTTATTGGATGGAGACCTGGCTTATCTCAATGCACTACACACACTTGGCAACTTTGTAGGCACGCATTAGTGATGACGGCGTCCATAGTAGCAGACGTTGCGTAGCGGCGTTGTCGGTTGATGCGCGCTGGTGGCTCGAGACGCTGTCTTCTTCGGGTGTATCGATACGTATTTAACAACGTTGTCGTGACAGCCTGTCATGGCTCGATGGTAGCGGAAACTGCGATTATACCAGAGTCCACTTCTTTATCATAGACCAGACCACCGTAATTGTTGCTACTAGGGTTCCACCTATAACCGACACTGCGCTGTACGTGTTTTACCGGCAACGTAGCGTAGTTTGACATTTTTTTACTTTCTATTATATACTGTTATATTATAAATATACTAGATTATATCTATTATAAATACACTATTCGTAATATTCTGTCTCCGCATTTCATTTCCCTTAACAGAACACCTCGAAACGTCGACCCCGGGTAAAATCCCTGCTTCTGCTAATCCGCTCACTAATTTTTTACTCACGTTTTCGATAGGATTTTAAGGCCCCTCCTTCCGTTCTTAACTAAATTTTCGTGGGTGCAATGTAACGAAGAGTGGGGCTGGGACTTATCTTTAAAGGGTCGCATATTTTCCCTCCGCTTTCATCTTCAATATTTCTCCCCCTCTGAACGTAAACATCTTCTATCCTCATCTTCCCCGACGGTCGCTCACACTTGTATTTTTTGCGCACATTTAGCGATTGGTGTAAGCCTACGCATTCGTCCTTATCCCTCCCAATGCCAAGGTGTATTTTCCAACACATACCTTGTCGAATGGAAAGCGCTACACAAATGCAGTTACCATAAGCCCTTGGCCTTTAGCTCTTTTAAGCTTTTATCCTGCGGGATAAAATCCTTGCGCGATCGCGCAACTTTTTTTTTTTTTTTTATTTGCACCGGCAGATGTTTTATGTGATCCGAACACTACACAATAAAAGACATAAGGTAATACATAACTAAAGCAGGCAAATCCTTGTATTCAACGACTAAAAGTTTAGATACCAATGGACACAAATTTTAAAGACTAAAGTAAATTAACGTAAGAACTTCAAGTATTTTCAAATTCAATATCGAGATTTAACTAAGAATGTTAATAGAAATAGAAATTAACTATCATATAAATCCAAAGGTAAAATTATGAATACGTAAAATTTTTTTCGAGATTCCGAAAACGAAAAACAGAAAATTTGATCTAAGAATTAAAAACGAAAATATAATAATTAATGGTCACAAAGAAATGACTCAAATACATGTAAGACTACATCATTATTATTACTGGCCAACAAATGAAAAAAGACATACAAGAAATTATAAACTGCAAAGAATTAAAACCAAACAATCCGAGAATTTACCAATCTCCCGGTGAATCATTCGTCAAAGTGCCAATGGATGTAGTGCAACCTCTGCCTACTGCTACAGTACTTATTTGTATTCTATCTATTATTATACTTACGAAATCAAACAATAAATATATAGTTACCATGTCACACTTGCTAATAAATTACATAATTCTATCAAGTCTGGTAACTATTGAAGTACATAGAAAAAACTTTATGAAATGACTTAATAAATATGGCTCTGTGAAATACATCTTTACCGAACAAAGTAAAAATTTTAAATTCTTTAATTTTGAAACAAAAATTTGTAAAATTAAACATATAAAGACGAGCACTTATTTACGCTAAAAAAATAACTCTTAATACAATAAATGAATCTTTCAGTAACAAAAAACTTTTTGGCAAATATCTACAATTTTTTTCGTAAAATAGATTTCGCCGTGAATAAATAATATAACTTTAATTGAAAAAAATTAATAAATTGTATATCTAAAACGCCAATTTTGTTTATTTTATTTCCTACTACATTTTTTTCTAATTAATTAATTTTCATAAAATTTCAGAAAAATTAATCGGTTCAATGTGTTCGATTTCATTAAAATTCCCAACAAAATACAAAGTGGAGACAAACACTGTCGAAAAAGCGACAGAAGAAAATACAAAACATACCTGCAGCAACTGCTCGTATCGATGTATAAGTAAAATCAATTATAATACTAAAATGTTATAACATATTAAATTGTATGTTATACGTAATTCAATTTAAAACGTAGTAATAATTATTTATGTAATATTAAAATTTAAAATAACCATATTTTTTAAAATAATTTCGAAAAAAAATTTATATTTAATCTTAAAATAAAACTAATGTATACTTCTAATTTTTAAAATATATTTATTATTTATTTTTCAAATTTTTCGTTCATTTTCTGTGCAAATTAATTTGTAACGCTAGTTCAAAATAATGTAATAAATGTAAAAATTGTTACTAATTTGTATCTGCAGAAAATAAAAATTACTGTATTTAAATTAAAGTAATTCGGATATCATAGTGTTTTTTTATGTTATAATAAGTAACAGTAACTAGAATTATATTTACTATAGCCCTATTCTGGACGTTCACTGCAAAATGAAGCCTCTAACGTGGCTTCTATACGTGGCATGAAGTATAATTCCCTTTCTCGACCGCCATTTTGACAGACAATTCTTAGAGAAGTATTAGCTTTATGTTTTCTCAATTTATGAGAAGTTAATTTCTTAAGAAATATAACTTGTTAAAAATCAAATTTTTGTATTCTAGAAGAAATTTTATACGTATTACATAAGGTAAATAGTTAAATATGAATTTGTACTAAACTTTTCGCAATATTTTTATATTTTATTTGAAAGCATTACCGTACTTTCAACAATGACAGTAGCCGCATACACGATTTATTCAGCAAAGATTTGTTTTACAATGAATTAATGGTATAATAATGAATTTACTATGAATATATTAATACATTATTATTATGATAATAATATCAAATTTAATTTATTGTTAAGTATTTTTACATTTAGTTGGTAATTTTAGTCGAAATATAATTTCATAATAACATAGAAATATGCAGTATAAGAAGTATGATTAATATTTTAAATAATATTTAAATATTTAAATCCATGTATAATATTTAATTTTATAATTTTTAAGTAATAATTGACATTTAATAGCTTATACATATTAAAGTGCTATTAAATTCTATTAAATTTAAAAATATATTTAAAACGTTACAAATAATACACTTAAAATAAATATATATACTTATATTTTTTATTAATTTTAATTAAAAAATATATATTTTATAAAATAAATACTAATTGAATAAATATTATTTTTTCAATCAGTGCATATTTTACTCATATGTTACATATACTTATAGTTCAAGATTATCTTTAAAATGTTAGTAATTTTTTATAAATTATATCGTTTTTAGATAATGGGGAATATGTTTGCTACATTATTCAAAGGACTCTTTGGTAAGAAAGAGATGAGAATTTTAATGGTAGGACTAGACGCAGCCGGAAAAACAACAATTTTGTACAAATTAAAATTAGGTGAAATAGTTACAACAATTCCTACAATAGGTAAGATTAATTTAATTTAGTATTGTATATATGTGTTATATTAATAAATTTACCCAATGTGGTTGTGTTAGAGTTACTTCTATTATACAAACTTTCAAATTAAAAATGATCTTTTGATAGTTTAAACTATTATGCTGTTTCATATAATTATAAATTTATAATTTTGTTCATTTTCAACTCATAAATTGAAATTTTCACATTATTATTATTATTAACTATACCATAGTTTCATATTTATTAATAATAAAATATTGATTTTTCATTTTAATTTATCTTTAAAAATTTAATATAAATTTATCAGTAGACTATTTATAGAACTTAAATGTAAACTTAAATTATATATTACTTTTGAAGCATGATTATTATTTACTACAAAGAGAAGAAAAGAAAATAACTTATTATATATAATATATAATTATTTTAATATATTTGTATAAACTAAATTACAAACTAAACTAATGTAAAGTATATAATTCTAATTAAAGTTTTTAAATAATTGCAATCTATTTCCAATGTTAGTTATATTTAAATATGTATAAAATAATAGATTAATATATTACCCCACCATGACATCAAACAGACTTATCAAATAATTTATATCTAATATTTATTATCATTAATATTATAAATAGAAATTTACATATATACTCATAATATTAATTGTCTATTCATCCAAATTAAAATGTATTATATACAAATAATAAAAGTAAGTATTATTATCTAAGGGTATAATTTTTCTGATGGATTAATTAGTACTTACATATTAAAGAAATTACTTTTTATTAATTATAGGTTTTTTTACTACAATGATAATATATAATAATAAAATATATATTATTTTATCTAATTTAATATTAATGTAATAGTAATTATAATAAAAAAAAGTTTTTAATAAATGAAAACCAATATTCTTTGCATTTTTTATTGAAATGTTTTAAGTTAAATGAATAATTATAATAATTTATAACTCATTAATTAAATATTCTTCTATAAATACTATTATGCTTAAAAATAATTACTGAACCCACATTTCAATAAGTTTGATAAAAAAAATTTTGAATATAATTTTTATAATACTAAACTAAATTAGCTATACAAACTAAAATATATGAGGAATAAGAATAATAAAAATTCAATACAAAAAGTGTACTGAAATATGCCTTATAAGAAATTTAAAATATTTCAGTAAACAAATTAAGAAAATATCAAATTAGATGTTCAAAATTTTGTAAAATATACTTGTTGATTATAAAATATTTACAATAGTTTTAAACTATCATTAATAAAACTCCTATTTTTTTTTATATGTATTGTACAATGTAAAGTTGTATACGATTAAAAATATTTAATAATAGTTTTATAACAAAAATTCTATTATATAATATATACCAAATTTTATTCAAGAAGGCCTATATACAAAAATTATGGATAAAATCATAATTCTGATCTGAAAATTTTTAATATTATCTAAAATACGTAAATATTTAAAATGTTTTTCATTAAAAATGATCTTCATCGAAAACATTTTCAATTTATTTTAATATAAAACATTTTATATAAGAAACTAATTTATTATTGTGATATTTTGTTATGATACTTATATTGTAATATTAAAATATGACACTCAATTACTCAATTACAGTAGCATAATCATTTGCAATACATTTTTCTTTTCCTCTCGTTTCATACAATTCATTAAACTCTTTATTTTATTTAATTAAACTCTTGTAGTTTAATGAAAGATTAAATTCTTAAGATTAAATAAAGTTTAATTATTATTTAAAAGTATATGTAACAAATAGGTTTTAAAACTAAATAAATTATTAGCTTAATATAGAATATATTGTTAATAACTTTAAATTTGTTTCTAATTTTTTAAAATAGTGAGATGTATTAGTGTGTTATGGTTGATTAGATTTAATTTTATCATGTATTTTGTATATACAAATCTTGGGTGCGTGTGCTTATAGAGCTTCATATAAAATATTTTCTTAATTCAGCGTCCGCTAAAATGCACGAATTTTGTTTTAGACACCTTTTGATGAGCATACATTTGTATATTTACCCTTTATTCTAAATATATTTTAAAATAAGATATGTTATTCGCTCTCGGAAATAATAAAATAATCTAAACTATTCCAAATTAAAGTTATTATTTATCAACCAGATTGAATTAATGAATCCGCAAAACTATAATATTAAAAGATTAACTGAAAAAAATCAAATTTTAAAAAAGTGAAAAATTTTGTTTTTTCCGCAAGTATCTTCTAAAATATGAAGTAATTATTTAGAACAAATTATTCTCAATAAAACCAAGTACAATGGTATTAACTTTATTAATAACCCATTTCGTATAGCGTTTCATGTGACCACGCAATAAAATGAATAAACTATAATTAAATTTATCACAATGCTTTTAACCAAAGACTAATTTTTTATCTACAAATATGCCATACAACAAATTAATTTTTATTTTGGGATACTCTCAAATTGATTGTTAAGCATAATAAAAATATTTCCCTAGATAAAATATCAACGAGAAAATTCAGCAAAGAATGTAATTATATTACTTAAATTAAAAATACATTCCAAAATATATATACCCTGAAACATTCATAAAATTATTTTTATCATATTAATTGAATATTTAAATTATCATGTCTTATCAAAAAATATTTTTTTTAAATATTATTGCAGGATTCAATGTAGAGACGGTTGAATATAAAAATATAAGCTTTACTGTTTGGGATGTTGGTGGTCAAGATAAAATTAGACCTCTATGGCGACATTATTTTCAGAATACACAAGTAAGTAATGTTTTTATGACTAAAGAATATTAATAGATTAGATTTAATATTTTCATTTCTAAATTTAAATTTGTAATTTTTCAATTTGAGTAATAACATTTTAGACATTTTATGATTTGTTATTGAAATTATAATTTTATTAACATATAATAAAAATTTAACATCATTGTAATATTTTTTTGTACACTTACCACCAATAGAATTTTTTAAACGTATTCATTAAATATTCAAAATGGTATGTTTTAAATATATATATTTATTTGGCGTTCTCACTAAAAATCTTGATAAAATATAGTTGCAAAAATTTATTTTTGTACTTAGATCAGAAATTATATAACATGTTAATATTACAGAACAAAAACAGTCTATATTTTTGCTGTAGATTAAAGGTATCGGAAATAAATATACTTCAATTAAATAGTTCACTTTTTTTAAAAAGTTAAATAAATTCTACTTAATTGGTATCAATGAAAATCTTGAAACCCTATAAGAAGCATTAGAAAGTTTTTCAGGTATACGTTTAAGAAAAAAAAAAATTCTATTTTAAAATTTCATTTGTACATACCTTGAATATCTTAATATTGGTATCAAATATAGTTTCATTTATGGCAAGACACTGGCTATTTTTATTAAAAGCTCTAAATACATTTTTATTTATGTACAAACACTTTGTCAAATCAGATTTTTTTTTAATCAGCTTTTAAAAAATTTCCAAATCTGATACTACTGGAATTATGTAAATTAAAAAATATGAGACGTCCTAATTTATAAATGTTTTTTATACATATCTTTTATAAAAAAAAAAATATTTTCTATAACAGAAAAATAATTTAATCTTATTTTTATATTATGATTTTTTTTAAATAAAAATTCAACTTTTTAAGGTCTAATATGATACCTATATAAAATTATTTGAAGTAATTAAAACATTAAACTTCATATATAAATTTCCTATTGATTGTGTTTATATATATATATATATATATATATATATATATATTTTTTTTAATAATTAAAAATTAAAAATTATATTGTAACTGCATAATCAGCAATTCATAACCTTATTTAATAAAAGGTATTAATCACTTGATGAATACTATTATTAAAAGTAATAATCTTTATAATAAAATCAATTTAAATTTACTTTAATATTTAAAATAAGACAAAACTAACCGTATACTAAAAATATAAACTGAAATTTGATCATCAAACTGACAACGGTACTACACTACTATCGAATTAAAAAATATATTATACTGTTCAATCTACATTACTATTGAAAAAAAATTGAAAAATTAATAGGGGAGATTATTTATGTATGCAACGCTTTCAGTTTTTTTTAATGAAAGTATATTTTGAGAGTCAAAATGATTCAATTAAAATCCGGTTTACTTTTGAATTATTCAAGCTGTAAAAAATATTGCTTTTAGATTATTTGTAACTATCACGTATAGTATATCCAAATAAAATTTATTATAATTATTAAAAGATCGGTTTTCTTATACGAATTTTTGTTCTAAAAAATTGTCAATAAATTACATGATATTAATTTTAATACTTTAATATTAGTAATCTGCAAATTTTAAACGTAGATTATGAATGTATACTTCATAAAATCAGTAATTTGATCATTATTATAGCTTTGCACATTCCTTGAAGAAACGGATCCATTAACTTTAAGTGGGGGATAGCACTTTTAAACTAATAATATTATATATTCTCATAACGTTATACATATCGTTTGCGTTATAAATACAATTTATTTCAAAATTGAATGAATATCCCACAAATACAATTAGGATATTTACTGTCTTTTATAGGGTTTAATCTTTGTTGTGGATAGCAATGATAGAGAGCGTATTGGAGAAGCAAGAGAAGAGCTTATGAGAATGCTGGCTGAAGATGAACTTAGAGATGCTGTATTGCTTATATTTGCTAATAAACAGGTAAATATTTAAAAATTATAATACATATTGTACTGTATTACGCATTAAAATTATTTAAAAAATTTTATATGTATTATTTAATGTTTTCAACATTATGTTTAAAATAGTGGTAATTTACAATTATTTATAAATTTCGTATATTTATTTTTATTTGAACATAATTTAATAAAAAAAAAACCGTTAAAAAGTAATAAAATTATAATAAATATTTTTTATTATAGTCACTTTAGTATTTAATGAATATAATAAAAAAAAAACTGACACCATATATTTACTAAGAGGAATTGATACTTTAAGAATAATATATGACTTAAACATTTTTTAATTTATAGATATTATTTAGAAAAATATTTTAAATAATATATACAACAAAATCAGCGATTGAATTTTTTATTATAAAAATATTGCCATCTCATTTAATAGGATATAATTATATTTATCTTAAGTTTCTGAAACATGAACTTTTGTGACATTTAGCAACAAATACTGCATACTGTAAATATTTCATTTTTATTCCTATTAATATTTGTAAAACACTTTTGAACATAGCAACTGTTTAGTTTTTTCTGTAAGAAACAAAATCGAAAAAATGTGAATCTTTGTACCCCATAATTAAATCAAATTATTCTAAACCTGAAAATTACTATTTTCAAAGTTTGCTTTTCAAATTATATTCTATACTTTGTATCTTTGAAAGACAGTGATACAAGAAATCATTTTTATTTTATGAGTTTTATATTTTATAAAAGTTAACAATGATACTGGAATATTCAGCAGATAATTATATATTTTTAAAAATCTGTTAAGCCTGCTTTTTTCATTTTTATGATAGTTATAAACTAGTTATAAAACGAGCCATTTCTATTTGCTTTAGGCTAATGTCAAAGTTGCACATAAACCAAATGCATACATCAAAAAACATAGTAATATAGATACGGCAATAATATGAAAAATCTAACCATATGAGATAATCTGCAGTAAGAATTCAAAAATATGTTTGAATGGAAAAACCAATGATTATAAGGAGAAAGAGATGGATATAATACTGAAAAACCTTTTCTAGAGGTGGGTACAATAAAAAAAGATCTTTATTAAAGATCTTGTTCATTAGTCCAGAGCATTCATACATATTTTTCAAGAAACTAAACAAAAGAAAAAAAGCATTCCAATTAAATAACGTCTAATTCAAATCGAAATTATATTGAACCAGCAAAAATGAATTAATATTCATTTTTTTTTTATATAACTGGATATTCATCAACATTAAATTTATCTATATATCTGCACTAGCGGTACAATAATACATTATTGAGGGGGAGTATAATAGTTGAGATGTATAAGCCTGAAAGGGTTGACAATCAATATAAATAAGCAATAACCAATCTGATTTGCCAGAACGTTTAATGTTTAAAAAATCATTTGTCAAATCCTGTATTGTAATTAGGATTAACTCCTAATTGTATATACAACTTTGATACTGCATACTTAAAATAATTTTAAAAATGCAGTGCTAATGTTAAGCATCGCTTAACGAAAATTTTTCATTCTCACAAATGATTCTGAGGATCGCCAAAAAAGTAGTAATGAAATGAAAATAAGAATTAATCATAAAAGATAGTAATATTTAAGATCAGATCTACCAAACAGTGGTATATCTTTTTTTTTATTCCTTTTTATTTATGGAATTTAAAACAATGATTCATCGCTAATAATCCATTACGACCAATATCCTAATAGACTAATTTGTTCATGCTGTAAGAATGCAGTCATTTAACATTTTTGGAAATAAATAAATTTAAAGATTTTAAGACATCTCAGCTGAATTTTACATAATTTATTAAACTGAATACATAAATGGTTATGTAACAAGCCAAAATACATCCATTATTAAAGGTATACAATTGTGTAACATAATATATCTTAAAAAACACTTAAAACAAATAACATATGAAAGTAGGGTCATTATTCATATATCATCTAAAATATTAAACAGAATTTATTAGTTGATAAAATTATAGAAAGCAGATTTATTTAATTTAAATTTAAATTATTTAAATCAAGTTAATTATGAATTTTCAACATATTTAATGAAATTATTTTTACTTGTATGTCTATAATATTATTATATTTAAATCTATTCGTAAAATCTTTTACTAATACATAATTTATGAATAGACTATATATTTATTATTATTATCTACGATTTTATATATTTATTGATTGTGTAATATTAATATGTGAAATATTTTATATTTCAACAATTTACAATTTTTGTAAAATTTTGTTTTATTATTGATTTTATGATTTTAAAATATTTTAAAATATTAATAAATATTATATTAAATATAACAATATGTATACAACAGATATTAATAAATATGAATTTCCGTTAGAAATTTAATATTTTAATAATTCCATGTTTGTAATTAATTATTTAAATTAGGCCAAGCGTTTATACTTATATGTATAAAATTATTATGTGTTAGTTTAGAAATAGAACTAATAGTTTTTATATTAGATTTTCACCAATTTTCATGAATAAGTAATAATAATAATAATAATTTTCAAGATATGAATTCTCATATCTGCAAGTCTTAAAAAAATTTATTTTAAAAGTTTTAGTTATAGTTATACTTACATATGTAAGAAGTAAAATTATTTTAATAAGTAATAGGTATTATTTAATAATACATAAATATTTTAAGATTAATAACTAAATATAAAAAAAACATTGTTTACAAATGTAAAAAAACAAAATTAAAATTATTATATTAAATTCTTATGAAAATATAACATTACCAATGTAATATAGAATTAAATTTGTAATGGGAAATAATTGTATAATTATTCTATAAAAATTTGTTATAGGATTTACCAAATGCAATGAATGCTGCAGAAATTACCGACAAACTTGGCTTGCATTCTTTGCGTAACCGCAACTGGTATATTCAAGCAACGTGTGCAACTAGTGGTGATGGTCTATATGAAGGTCTTGATTGGCTTTCAAATCAATTAAAAAATGCAAACCGTTAATAAATTACCAGTCTGATAACATTCAATTTATTAACAGCGTCAAAATATGGTAAAAATAACCATCCCAAAAACCCTCATGAAAAAATTTGATTTTCAGCAATAAATTTACATGCAAGCTACTGCAAAATTTAATATGAAAAGAATGGATAATTAAAGTTAAAGAAAATTTAATACTTAGTGCCAGCTATGTAAGGGAGATAGGATGAAAAAATGTGACTGTTAAAACAACACTCACCGGTCTTATTGAACAATTGCTTCGTTCAAATAATAATAATAATGGTTCTCATAATTTTAAGAATAATAACAATAATTAGTATAATAAAATAAAAGCAACAACAACAATGTTAGTATTAATCAGTGACAACTTCTGATACCACTATTACTTATTTAATATTTTATTATAAATACCAGTCAGGCTACTGAGAGCAGTTTTAACATATCGTTGTTGTTGTTGTTATTATTTTATTATTATTATTATTATTATTATTATTGTCTCATGATAGTTAATTTTTTACGCAGAACTATTATGAACGAAATGAAGAATCTGGATGCATTAACATTGTAATACATAATTTAAATTTACCTAAACGTTAAACGGAAACACGATCCTTTATTTTAATATTTTAATCGTATTAATTAGCAATAATGCAATTTTATCTTTTATATTGGCTCATATTTCAAAAACGATAATAAATTGTTCTTTTTTTAATAACGAATAACTATATTTATTTTTATAGCTTTTTATAAAATTTGTATTTTAAATAATTAAATTAACAGTTTTAAAACATTCTCGGTTTCTTCCATTTTAAATTTCAAGGTTAATGTTGAATTATAAATTTTAAAATTAATATTTTTAAAATTTCAAATTTCGTACATTTATTTGAATTCTAAGTAAAAGTTTTAGTATACATACTTCAACAAAATTAATTGATTATGAGATGGAGAAAATCCAGAATGTATCGACGTCATTCCGAAAGTGTTGCGAAAAAGAAATATACGAAATTCTTCTTAAAATTTTGTAAAAAAATCAGTAAAATCACAATTATGAAATTAATAAAAGGCAACACTGCATCTTTTACAAATTAAAGAAGTTTTTTTGTAATTAAACAAAATACCTAATATTATTTAATCCATACTTATAAAAGTTTATTTCATTAAATTCTTGCTTAAAATAAAAGAATTATTTTATATAAAACATCTTGTTTACTTTTTTAAAGTGTAATACAAAGATGACTAAATGTAATTCGTATTCAAACATAGTTAAAAATATATTGTTTAATAAAAAAATTTGAGGTTAACATGAGTCTCTTCTGTAAGTAAATTTATTTTATTTACATTGGTGTCGGTGAATAAAAAAATTTTAATATTTTGACAAAATATATTCAACCTAAATAATGGTCGATAATTCGAGTTAATTAATAATGAATTTTATCAATAAATAATAATATGAATTATTGGTAAAAAGCATGTTGTTCATATCTATGTATAAAAATGACAGTAAATTTTATACATATGAACGTTTCATTCACGTTTCATTTTTTGAAGTATATAAACAAAACTCACTTTTACCTTCTTACCTTTAATTATTAGAAGTATTTTTTAAAAACGCATTTTTAAATTAAGAAGAAATTAATAAAAGTTAAATTTTGTATTCAGTGTTATTATTTTCTAGGCCTTTATTATTCTAGATTTTTTTAAAAAATTTATTCAATTATTTAACATGTAAAAAATATTAATATCAATAATTTTAGAATGTGGTTATAATACGAAAATCGGAATTTTATCTTTAAGTTTAAATAATAATGCAACGAATTTTACGAATAATTTAGATACATTATAGTTCAATATTTTAAAGAAACTAAACATAACGAAATAATAATTTATAAGGAATTATCAACCAATATTAATTATCGACATTAATATAAATGATCACAATTTTTACTCAATATTCCCAATCTTAATTTTTTTTAATTAAATAACTATGAATGAAATCAATAAATATAAGTATACAATAAGTGAAAATGGTATTTGAAATGACAAGAAGTGTCTAATGGTATTATTTATCGGATTCATTGTATTAAACTCAATAAAATAATGGACAAATTGTATACAGACATGCTTATTTTAAAATACAGTATAAATGTTATCTCAAGTTCGATTCAATAAAATGTAATATTAAAATATACAGTTACTTGTTTATAATTAACAGTGTTTACTTATATTGATTGATTCTCTTCAATAGCATGTCGAGTTAAAGATTCTTTCATCAATTTACAAGTTATAATGAATAATGTATGTGTTCCGGATTTTTACACTACCTATATAGGATCCAACTATCTCGACAGTAGTGATAATTGTCTTTTCTTCTTTTAGAAATTGGTAGAGTGATAGTGACTCAATGCAATACTAATTGTGTGAAGAAAAAAGGCATACATAAGTCTAAGTTAAGTTATTATTATAGCTGAAAGAGGATACACTTTATAAATATTGGTGGGCGTGCAAGTAAAATTGCATGCGTGTCACGCGTGAGTTTCGTGAATTGGTGTAAAGCACAGTTATTGCGAGAAACACTTTTGAGAGGCGAAAAATATTGTCTGCACCAATACCTCTTTCAGAGTAACCTTGAGCTTTTATTCAAAGTATTGCAAGAAAGAATAAGATTAAGAATTTACATCTCGTTATCAGAGATAAATACTTATCTTATGTATACAACTAAACGCATTTAGTATCGAGTTAACAAGCTTTTTTACAGTTCCCAAAAAGGGTTTTTTATGCTGTACTTAACAAAATAATTGGTATAAAAAATATTTAATGTAATGACTAATAAAATTTCGTATGTACACTTCTATTAATTATTCTACATTTTAGGAACATTTTCGTGTCCTTAGGAAGGAGCTTAAAGGTGATGGACTTAATTATGCAAAAAAATTGTATAAATCAATTATAAATACTTATTAATGTGTATTGCAAATAAATAAAAAATTTTAATTTATATCAATAGTTCGTTTAATCAAATAATGCAAAGATGATTGTGTTCGAGAACATCGTCGTTGCTTTTCAACAATCTGTAAATACCATTAATTATAGTTTAGTAGATTAGTGAACGACGGCAATAATCCGAGATTCTTACTCCTGCGGTTTCAGAAGGGCGGATAAGCGAGGTTTGCACAAAGATTATATAGTTAGTTCCTCCCTAGCTTTTGTATACGAAGTACGGTGATTTCTAAATCGTTGCAGCGTTGGAAACCGCCAGATGAATAATTTATTAAGTAAGCGTGAAATTGTCTTCGGCTTAAGTAAGGGGAAGCTGTCCACACTGGGCACGTGGTTCCTATGCCCGACGTGGATAAATGAAGAGTGAAGTGAAAGGACGCGTGTTGGGAGGTTTTAGCCAACTCCCGAAAGGGCACGTACCGTCCTTGCCCGAAGTGAACATACTGTTGTAGACGACCGAGTTGTTGGGATTTCCCCCACCAAGTCGGTCCCTCCTCCTTCCTCTCTGCGAGGCCCAATAGATTAAATACAATCTAATTCTGTAAATAGGTGTTATTACTATAATCGTATTCATTTATATTCATTTATAAATTAGATTTTTTATCTTTCAGCAGAGGAGGATTTTTTATGCCATTTAAGTTAACGTAAAGGTGTTACCGAACGTAGGGAGGGGGGCGTACCCAACGGTGTTAGGGGCCGGAGCAGAGTTGGTCTCGCGCCCAAACGCTGGTCAACGGAAGGAACAGGGAGGTTTCCCGGGACAAGCCCGCGAGCCTCCAGGCAAGGGGAGGTTTCCCGGGATGAACTCGCGAGCCTCCAGGAACGGGGAGGTTTCCCGGGGTGAACCCGCGAGCCTCTAGGAACCGAGAGCTCTCCCGGGGCGAACCCACGAACCTTCAGGCAAGAGGAGGTTTCCCGGGGCGAACCCGCGAGCCTCCAGGAACGAGGAACGAGCCGAGAGAGAGCAACGAAAAGCCCGAGACTAGCAAGACCGAAGCGTGCCTAGCACCGGGGGGAGAGAGAAGGATAAGGCAGGAAGCCAGTGGGCCCCCGGGGAGGGGAGCCCGATAAGGCAGGACGCAAGCAGGGCCCGAAAGAGAGGGAAAGCCGCCCGCGCCACAGGGAAACCCGGAAGAGGATTGGCGGAAAAACGGGAGAAGGGTATGAACAACGCGGAAGGATGACGCCGATCGCGTGAGGGGGGAGTCAGTTACCTCCCAACCACCACGGAAAGTTTGTTGAGCATCACGTAAATAGAAAATACGGCCCTCTTCGCAAATAATCGCGTAAAAGGACGATCGACGAGCCGCGCATCAGCTGTAAGCGTACTAGCAGCGATACCCCAGTGTAAGTCCGCGAGCTGCGCCCGCATACGCGCGAGTGTGCTGAGACCGAGTCGCGAGTCAAATAACCCGCTACTTGGCCGACGTTTCCACGCCCTAGCAGGAGAAAGCAACACGCCACGGACGTGAGTACCCGCGAGGAGTTGCGAGACAACGCCGCACCGGAACAAGGTGAGGAGAACGAGGAAATAAAGGTGAGGTATCACTTAGGCGACGCTATCAAGGGAGGACGCGTCGTCTGCCATTTTGGCAACGCCTGATGTCAGTGGTGACGTCAGCGCCTCAGTAGGCGGAGTCCTACTTAACAGCAGTCGAAGTGTACACCGCGAGGGTCGCGGCACGACTGAGGACAGCGCGCAGAGCGGCGGTGCGGCGTCACCTGGCTGGGTGCGCGCGCAGGTAGCGGATCACGCCGAGACGCCGCGGAAGGGCGCCAAATTCAAAACTTGAATTTGCTTGATGTGTACACGTCGACCAAAGAAAGTGCAGAAAATTTTGAACGCGTGATTGCGGCGGCGGCGCGTACAAAGTAGAAATCATAAGGTGGAAATAAGACGAATATTGTAAGCTAGTCGACGTTCGGTTCCGAGATTAGTTGTCGGCGACGGGCCCTGTTTCGCGCGCATTAGGTTAAGAACTCTGTATAATTAACTTAAGTGTCACTGTTCAGCGAAATAAATAAATAACATTGTGCAAAAGACGCATAATAAAGTGTTCATTGAAAATCTTCCCGAGTATAAGTTTTTCCTCATCCCACGTGACCCTCATATTACGTTACAAAAGGTAAAGGACTTTTTCCTTCTTCAATAGAAAAGGAGATTTTTTTATACCTTGTAAAAATTTCGAGTTATATAAAAGAATTTTTGGCGTAATCTCAGTGTCGATTATTCATTTGCAACCTCATTTTTACGCGTTCCTGAAGTATTGTAATGAATTTGATTGTTTTTCCTTTAAGTTTAATTAATTTTATGATTGAACGATCAATTCTGCATTATAACTAAAGTCATTATAATTTACTTATTTAACTTATTTCTTATCTGTAGATTTAAAATTAAAATTTGTACTAAGTTTTATAGTTAAATTGTATAAATTTAAGTCTACTTTATTTAAGATAATATTATATTTACATTATTAATAAATATATATTGTGTATATTATAAATAAAGTTATAATTATAAACTTTTTATCAATCCTTGAGAAAATAAGCAGATTACTTATTTAAAACAAAAAAGAAATTAATAATCGATTGACTAATCACAAAGATCAGTTAACTATAGAAAAACATAAATTTAATCTTGCGTCTTTAAAAAAAAATATAAAGAGATTTATCTAAATGATGCTAACATTTCCAAATCAGACTTAGACACAAAGACCTACTCAGATATATAAAAAAAATTGAATTAAAATAATAAGACAACATATCGACTTATAAATATTTATGTATGTAGAAATTAATTTCCCCACCTCTAAAATATCCCCCAATAGAAAAAGAGCTGAAAGCGCGTAACTTTTATTTTAGGTATAATGCTATATTAAAAATTTGTATCTAATGGATACAGAATCAGACATCGACATAGAGAACACGTAAAATTGTAATTAAATTAAATGTAATTGTAATCAAATCACCTAAACGAATTGATTGTATGAAGCCAACAAGTTCAGTGCGAAATACAATATAAAGCAATTACTGCGCTCGAACAACCATTATTTTAACAACAACGTTTTCTTAGGAATTGAATTTATGTCTGTCATCCTATAGGCTAATTTATAGACTATAGATTATGTTAGGATATCTCATGTAAAACTTCTTCAATATGTCTATAATCAGCGTATTTGAAATGAGAGAGATAAAAATCTTCCTAGAAAAAGACACTTACGGATATGCAACGTATCTGAACGTATGTACCTACGGAAAACTCCAAAAAGTTCGGTCCCCACAAAAGATAAAAATCATAGAAACGAGGAACCAGTTTATAATATTTTCTTTCCCAGAGCAATCGCCGCACAATCGTCACAGATAAAAAAAGAAATATACGTAAAGAAAAGTAATTTGTAATAAATAGAATATTTTTTATACATACACTGCAAGACAAATTCTTAAATTAAAATAAAAATGATAATATTATAAAACCTAAGTATAAATTAAAATAGAAATTATATATCAATTTATTATTAAGCTTATATATTACCCAAAAAGAAAATAATAATATAAAAACCTACGTATAAATTAAAGTAAGAATTATATGTATAATAATTGATATCAATTTATTATTATTTTTAAATTAAAATAAGATCGCATAAGAAATTCTGTACGCTATAGAGATAATATTCTGTAAAACTAAATTTATTATAAGCGTTATGAAACTACAGTAACAAAAATAACATTTACTCATAGAAATAATCATCTAATTTTATAGAATGCCTATGATGTGAGATACCACGAATATACAGTATTTATAATTATGTCTAAGACGGGAGCAGCAATCCCACTGCAAAATGCTTTAATAACCAACTCGAACTATCAAACTATCTAGAATGTATGTATTAAAATGTTCTTCATAATATTTTTTATTTATGAGTGCGAATACGGAAAACGGTCACGTGGATCCTAGACGTGGCCCTCGCTATATAGCCATGGCATGGAGATTTTTGCATGCGATGGTGGCACGTTAAGCGATACGTATTTGTGCCGTGAAAATGATTATATGTAGGCTGTATTATGGATGCACTTAATCCGAATATGATGATGTGTGGGACACAATGTGGGGCAACCGAATGAAGTGAGGTGTGGAACCAACGTGGATGCGGTAGCATCAATAAATAACAGTTGCCTATATTTTTTAAATAGTTCATCGAAAATATATTTTCGATAATAAATACAAAAATTAATGTTATAAAAAAATACAGAACTAAATAAATAACGTAGCATATTATTAACTTACTTGATTTATGATGCAATACTATGTAAACATATATAAATAAATTTGATCGGTAGCTTGAAAACTTAAGAAATTGTAGTTGTGAGTGCGTATAATTAATTGTATATATAAATTGTATAACTATACATTGTATAGCTGTATACTTAATTTACACTATACAATCTAACATCTGTTTCACTTGAACTTTTAGGTTATATTTATCACTGATTATTTTACAAAAATTGTTATAATTTAACGATTGACTAATAAACTAAAGAGTGGCATTAAAATTGATTAAAGTTAAATTATTTAAAACAATTTATTGAATAAATTATTGACAATTACAAAAAAATTCGTTATAAATTCATTTAAATATATACTCTACACAAATATAATATTCAAGTACAGAAACAATATTTAAACATTTTTGTCTCCCATCAGATTTAATACAAATTTTTGTAGATCAGATAAAACAATTATTGTTTCAGATGAAAATAATGATTTCATAATTTCTAGCGATCTGAAAAGAAAGAAAGAAAATATATTATTACATAATATTTATTTATTTTTTTATACTTTTTAATTAATTTATTAATTTTATTAATTCTTTAATATTTTATATAAAATAAGCTTAAATAATATACTAATTGTTTGATTGCCTGTAATAATTTAAAAATGTATATAAAATAATAAATAGAAAAACAAATTATATTATTATTCAAATTTAAAGAAAAGTGTTAATTTATTTACTTCCTACGCAAAGATGTAAAAATCCGTCCCAACGGAAGGAAGAAAAAACCTTTTTAACAAGATAGAAATTTACTTATCTTTAATATTAGCTTGAACGCGATAAGATCGTTTAATTATGATTGACGAAGATTTTTCATCTGACATAAAGGCGTAAAAAATGTCGCGGCCTCGTGATTAGGAGGAGTTACTTAGAACATGGGAAAATTCACCCTTGTTAGAAAGCACATCGTTCCATGTATACTTGGTTTATACTCGTATAAACGTCGTAGAGGACTAAATCTCATCCTCCCCAGCGACATCCGTGCATGTAAATTTCCCTTAACTAGTAGCCATTTCTTTCACCACCGTAATCACACTGCGTGAACGAGGGCAAACAGAATTGAAGGTTTGAATGTAGAAAAGATGAAAAAAAGTTTTCTAAAAAAAAAGCAAATCTAGCTAGTCTGCCTACGATTCCGAGAAAAATAGAATGTAAATCGTGAATTTCAAACGGTATTGTTTCTCAAAATGAAATAAGTTTAAATAATGACGTCCAGTAGAATAAAAGTGGTGCAGTGCACGTCAAATTCTAACACAATCAATGATAGATACGATGATAATTTTATAATAATTTCTATCACCAATAAAAAGCTATAACAATTGTATAACATCAATATCAAAATAAAAATAATCTACTACATTTACGTATAAAACTTAAAAATAATTTATAATATATAAAAATAGTTTACATACCAAATACGCTCATATACTTAAAAAAAATTCTATTAGAATACCACAAGTATAATAAATATTTTATTAAAATGTATTTGCTTAAAGATATTTTTAATATCTTCTTATGAAATAAAAGCTTTTCTTTTATTTTCACGACTTAAGCTCACGTATTATTTCTTGATATCAATTACAGTAGATTGTAATATAAAGAATCAATATATTGACAATAACTATAGATTATTATTTTAGAATTAATATTATATTTTAATTATTTATTCGTAATATTCAATTTAATTTATTTTATAAAATTCGTTTACGAAAAATTTCTACTTACAATTCTGTTCTATTAAAATTAAAAGGACGCGATGGCGCTTTTCCAATTTCCAATTTTGATCGCACCTAAAAATAAATATTTAAAGTTATTTCTAATATATATTTTTTATTATATAATAATAGAAAGAAAAGACTTGTAAAAAAAATTGTGATCTATTTTGTCTGAAATAATTTTTTGTTGTTATTAACATTATTGTATTGTAGTTAAAACCAGTAAAAGCTATTAAAAGAAATCTTAAATTTCTAATTCAAAATTAGTTTTATAAAGAATATTAATGCCTAAAAATTATAAATAATTAACATTCATAAATTTTTATTATTGATATATATATATATATTAATAAATTAGTATATTAAATATTATTATAAAAATATTTACATATTTTATATGAGTATTTCAAATATTTTATCGCCCTGGAAATGATGAGATAATCAATTGTCAAATCAGGTAACAATATTGATAGAAAAGTGTAAAGCATATATTATTCTTAACGAAAAGTATTTATAAAGAGATTGGTAATAATTTTTTTTATACGCTCTCAGTACATGAACAGATAATTATAATTTTATTTATATGGATAAATTTAGTTAAGTTCTTTCAATTACGGTCATTTTTATAAGATATATAAATTTTACGTTTTGAAATTGAATGACAACCCAAAAACATGTTTACTTATAAATATTAGGTTATAAAAGTATATCCAACACAAATTTACATATTTTCTTTTAAATTATTAAATAAAATATAATAGAAAAATGAAAAGATTTTAAAATGGCCGTGTTCAACTTTACATATTTCAAGTAAAATTAAAAAAAAATAGAAATTTCGTAATAGTCCAAATAAACTTATATAAATTTTTTGCTTATTATAATTATTTAATACTACCTCATTTTTTTACTATGTTCTTTTTAAATAATTCGTAATATTAAATTAAATTATTATCTACTATTAGTTTTATTATAATAATTATATAGTATTGTTACGTCTCCTCATAAAATACCCATCAAGCCGGTATGTACCCTGTCAGCATTACAACAGCTGATCCTTTTCAATGCATGTCTTGCAAAACTTACGTTATCAAAGAGTCACACAATACACTTGACCCACTTTAGAGTGACCGCCGTACAATTCCTCCCGAGATAAACACTTCAAAGAATAAGTCGAAAAACAATTTCTAGCGCAATAAGATCTGATTATTAAGTGAAAATAACTATATGATTAAAACTAACCATAAAGAAGAGAAGAAAGAAAGACAAACATATTTAAATAAAAACCGCAATATTAAGAATAATATTTAATAAAAAGAGTTTTATACGCTTGCAAAAATAATGCTAATAAGACTGCTGAACAAAAATTAAAGGGAAATTTATAGGCGTACGAAAATATGAAATCGAATTACTCGATACAAAATGACGCTCTTTTCGATTACTCAACATGAGTGTAGAACATTTTCTAACATTACCCGCGACGAAAAACGATTGGAAAACGAAAAAGTGCATCTGTAAACTAAAACTCATCAGGTATATAAACCACGCTATTGACGAAACAATTCACTCCGTGATCCGACGATCTTCCGCACCTTTGTACTTAACACCTCGGACTCCGGTTTAGTTATACTTGTCCCTTGTCACTATCAATAAACGATCATTTCTTAAACCGCGAGTGCAGTTGTTTAAATATTACCTGAAATCCCTTTTCCATTTTTGTGCGCCATTCGCGACGTTTTCGTGCATCCGGAACGAGAGGAAGGAAGAAAGTCTAATAAAAATACTAAAATCCTTCTTCAAATCATCGAAAGGTAAGTCCATTCAATTTATCCTCATTTAAATTTTCCTGCAACTATATCGCAGCAGGCGTGTCAAGGTATTTTGCAATATTGGCTCCAGCCCTAGCTATTAAGAGTAAAATCTTAGGCTAAAAAGGGAGCAAAGCATCTTTTTCTCAGGTGAGGAAAGACTGCTGTTAAACGTTGAATTCACCTCGGCGTGTGAACCGACGTAAGAGTATAGTGTAAAAACAAAAGATATACAACAACAATGAAGAAAGCACGATCTAAGAGAGAAACATGTAATTAAACAAATGAAAATTATTTTCTAAACATAACTTGATGTTGGAGGAAAAATTTTTTTTTTTAATTCACAGTTTTGCCTATACGATATTAAAATATTGCTTACAACTTTCGCTTACAATAGTTGTTCAATAGTTCTTGTATAGAGTTGCCTTTTAGAAACTTTTTGCTGCTACAAAAAGCTAATACCTTTCATACTAATTAGTCGACATAATAATTCACATACCTTTCACATAGTTCTTTTGTTTCAAAAATCATCTTCCGCTATTCGGAACAATACAGATATACAATGAAGAATTCTTTTTGTCTTATTCGTATACTGTAATATGGCTTGTACGCACTTTTTTATTTTAAATATATAATATTAATATTCACTTATGGTTAATGTTAAATTCTGAATAAGCATTTTAAAAATAAAACTTATTTTGGAATATGTAATTTACATACAATTGGACGATGATACTCTTCGGTCAATAATGTGATTCTATATATTATATTATATAATGTTGATAAATGATTATATAATGTTAAATTATATGATTATATAATGGTGATAAAATAATGAAAGAGGGGCAGTAGTATATATTTCACAAAGAAAAAAATTGAGAATGAAAAACTTCAATAACAACTAAAAATAAAAATACTGAGAATAATTACAACTGAAATAATTTCTGAGCCTTATTCTGAAAAATAATTAAATAAGTTAATTCATAAGTAAACAAAATTAGTTACTTTTTAATAAAACTAATTAAGTCATTTTATAAAACCTTTCCTATTTATACATAAGTAGAAGTATTATATGATATGATACGTAACCGAGGAAAATTTAACTTTAATATCTTAACAATTTCCTATATTAAAAATCTTATTTAATCTATGAAAAGCTGTTTAGCCTAAAAACTATAACAAAAAAATAACATATCAATAATAAAATAATTTTTTATAAAAGTTTTTATTTTATAATAAAATTCAATGTATAATTTCAGGATTCTGAAAAATCTGTTGTTGCTGATAAAAATAGTTTAGATTTAATTAACAATAATTGTATTACCTCTTTACAATAATTTAAAATATGATTGTCCAAATTTCTTAATTGAGCAAGAGAAAATGTATATTTATAAGATACTTGTCCTTTAATTATGCGATATAGAAATAATAAATGATTGTTTTCCACTAAAAAATCAAATGTCTAAAATAATAAAGCATTGAACTTTATTCGAGAATAAATTTAAAAATATACGTTTATAAAAAAGCATAAAATAAGAATTAGAACACAAAATAAAAGAATAATATAGTATGTAATAATATAAAAATATTTGATATTCTGTAAAAAGCTTTAATACTTTATCTATGTATATCTACAGCATATATGCGTTCAGACATGTATGAATATACGTGTTGTTGATAAATGTTTACTGATGATTAAAAAAAAAATTATTTTAAGAAGTGTTCGAGAACATTCCTTAAAAAGCCCCTTAAAAAACAAAGGAAAGAGAAAAAAACAAAAAAAGGGGCAACGAGAATTCTCAGGTGGGGGAATACTACTTTCGACGGTGAGGAGAGTATATTATACTTTCTCTCGTTGCAGTGTATACACCTAATAAGTAATTTAATTAGTTAGGATATCAATTATTATAAGTTAAATATACGCAATCATAATTTAAGCATTAGAAGTAGAACACCTATCTGTGATTGCTCTGGTAAGCTGAGTGCGAATCTCAGTGTGAGTTTAAGTGCAAACGCTGGTTCCCGTGTGAGGGCAGCGGCACCTTTGCGTGTGTGACACCGCTGGTTCCCGTGTGAGGGCAGCGGATCATTGACGTGCATATCGATTAATTAAAGTAAGACAATAATTGTTCATATCTTTGTAATAATATTTGAATAGCATAATATTGGCCAATATTAATCATAAAGGTTAGACATTAAGTTGCATAATTATTGTAAACGGCTTTTTCTTTCTATCCATCGGGAGAAGGTTTTTTACGCCTAGGACGGCTTTTTCCTCCTTCTACAAAAGGAGGTTTTTTATGCCTATAGGGAACATTCTAATAAACCAATTTCTTTTATTCAACAAAATTTAAATGTGCCATTTATTTACCCGCCACCTCATCCCTTTCTAAATATTCATAATTGTAATAAACACTGCAACATTTTGGTCCTTCGAACCGGATTATAATTTAGTATATGGTTAAATTCCAGCATTAACAACAATATAGTCGACACATATTCAAAAAGAACAAGCCTCTTTAACCTGCAGCTGAGCAAGGAAAATTCGAGAAATAAAAAAAAAAAAAAAGAGAAGAATAAAAAAAAGAAAATCATCTAAATTTTGAAATAAGTGACAGCTTGATTTAGCTACTCTCGGTCTACAAAAGGTGGACGAGGTGCACTCTTCCCCCATCACCTGACTGCGACCTTCAAGTAAGTCACTATAATACAATTAGACTCGGCCTATCGAGCTCAGAGCACAGCTGTACGGTTATCCCCACCTCGAGTCCAATCGCCGATTGCCCCCACGCTGCTGACTGCACTCGGCTGAGTCCCAGCCGCCGCACCGCTCGGCTAACTTTGGCGCGACGATTTTGGCCGAAGGTCTTAAAGGGCGTAGTTAAACGCCGCAGTCGCAGGTGAGGCCAGTCAGTTAGCTGCCAACGCAGCCAGGATACGGACTTAATTCTTATAAGTTCATAATATTATTATAGGTAATAGGTTTATATCTCAAACCAAGTATACATTTATTAATTTAATAGGATTTATAATATTAAACTAAAATGAGCGCCAGGAAAGGAAATAAGATAAGCCAATTGATACGAGCTCAGCTGGCCCGTAATGCAGAATTGACAATGTGGGGTGCCGAATTGAATTCTGCTATCGGGGAAAATTGGACAGAGGAGCAATTAAGGGAGACCTTGACTGCTGTCAAGTCGCTATGGGAGGAGATACGGAAAGAGAATGTTGTGATACTCAGTTCGGGCCCTTTGGAGGACGAACCTTATATAAATGAAAACCATTTTGAACAATTTTACCATACTTTTGTCGATATACGTGATACCATTATAAATCAGATAAGTGGACAACAACTGAATCCATCAATTGACTCTGTCAATCCTTCCATAACCTCTACGTCATTATCAGCCCCGGTTAAAAGGAAGTCCCTACCCTGCATTGAGCTACCGAAATTCTCAGGCGCTTATGAAGAATGGGAGAGCTTCCGTGACATATTCACCGACTTAATCCACAACGATTCGTCGGAACCTGACTCGGCTAAACTACAATATCTAAAGAGCTGCTTAGTCGGACCAGCGGCGAAAATAGTGGCGAATATCCCCACCACCTCAGCTAATTATAGTACAACTTGGAAGGAGCTTAAAATTCGTTTCCACAATCCTCGTGCAATTGGGTCCAAGCTTTTTCAAGATTTTATTAATTTAAAGCCCATGGAATTCGTTAGCGAGGAGGAGGTTCGTCGGCTTATTTACGACTTAGTTCGGATCCACAATGGTTTGTCCAAACTTCCTATCAAAGCTAGCCACTCTGATTATTTCTTCGTGGAAAGAGCTGCAACTCTTATGCATAATGATTCATTTAAATGCTGGGAAGCAAGCCTCAGCGCTAAATTTAAAAAAATAAGGATGCAGGAGAATTTTGGAGACTCCAAGGAATTGGATGCTCAAAGCTTCCCGACGTATCAGGATTGCATGGAGTTCCTAGAAGAACGAGCTCGAATTGTCAGCACAAGCCGCACGCGTACTAAAAATATTGTGAAGGGTCCCGGACTGAGTAACTGTCTATATAAGCCTAAACGATCTTGTCATACTAGCGGAACGGTAAAATGCGTCCTATGCAACAAGGCGCATTCTTTAACAAATTGCGGACAGTTTCTTGTAAAAAAAGTTCCTGAAAGGGAGAAGACAATTAAAGATTTAGGTCTCTGTTTTCAATGCCTGGAGCCCCATATGAGGAAATACTGCCGCAGCATGAGTCGTTGCCAACGGTGTGGATAACGACACCATACCTTATTACATGAGAGTCCTCAGCAGAAAAGCAAATCTTCAGGAGTTACCAAGCCTATGAATCAGGACCGACCAACTGCGGCTTTCACAGCTCAAAGAGACGTGTTTGCAACGGCAACGTTGCTGGCCACTGCAATAGTCAGGGTTGTAGGACCAACAGGTATCGAGGCTAAACTTCGAGTCCTATTAGACCAGGGTTCGGAGATATCTTTCATTAAAGAATCTGTAGTACAGGCTTTAGAACTCCCCCGACGACGGGTAACATTATCATTAATGGGGATCCGAACTTCGAGTGCCGGTGTGGCGCGAGGGAGCACCAGTTTGCACCTGCATTCAATTTACAATCCGGAGTTTTCAATTCAAGTTGAAACACATATCCTCCCTCGATTAACGGGCCAGCTACCGAGCACGAATAGAGTCAAGATTCCCTGGAGGTATTTACACACCAGCGAGCTTGCCGACCCTGCATATTATAAAGAAGGATCGGTGGACCTAATAATTGGGACCGACACATATGGGCGCCTCCTTCGTCCAGGCGTTAAGAGAATCCCAGGAACTCATCTTGTGGCCCAAAGTACCGTCTTAGGATGGATACTTTCAGGACCCGTTAAACCTATACAATCAGGGCGGGCGGTGACGTCAGAGATTGCGAATGTTACATCTCAGGATCACGTGGAAGAGGATTTATGGAAATCTCTAGAGAGATTTTGGGCACTGGAAACCGTCCCAAACCCAGATACTCTTTTAACTCCAGAAGAAGAGTATTGTGAGGATCTTTTTAAGAGTCATCATAGTCGAGATACTACGTGCGACTCCCTATGAAGAATACTCCCCCACCTGCAGCAATCGAAACGAGACGCTTGGCTGTGGGTTCGTTAAGGGCCATGCATAACCGATTTAAAAGGGACCCTGCATTAGCGGACAGATATCGGCAATTTATGGTCGAGTATGAGAACCTAGGCCACATGGAGTTGGTGAAAGGATCAGAAGTAAATAGATCAGATGCCTGGTACCTCCCTCACCACGCGGTTCTTTCGAACGAGGAACCCAATCGTAAGATCCGAGTGGTCTTTGACGCTTCAAGAAAGACACGTGATGGCCAATGTTTAAATAATTATTTATTACCTGGACCTGCTTTACAAGGCGACTTGGCGCTGATATTAGCCAATTGGAGACAATATCGGTACGTTTTTACGGCCGATATTGTAAAAATGTTCAGACAAATTCTCGTACATGATAAGGATAGGGATATGCAGCGAATTGTTTAGGCACCCGATCCTGCTACACCCCCAAGGGACTATCGGTTGACAACGGTCACATACGGGACATCTTGTGCACCATACCTAGCCATCCGGATCTTAAACCAATTAGCCGAGGAAGGAGAAAGAACTTACCCACTTGCTGCTGCGTGTCTCAAAAGGGAAACATATGTCGATGACATCTTCGACCATAAACGACTATTGCCAATGACAGTAACGAAGACGGACAAATTAGCCGTCGAAATTTTGAGCAAGGGATCAACGCTTGTCAAAACCTTGGGTGTCTTTTGGCAACCAGAAAGAGACATTTTCAGTTTTAAAATAAATGAAATACATCAGTGGAAAAAGTCGAAAACAAAACACGCAATTCTTTCAGATATCGCACGCCTTTTCGATCCACTTGGTTGGCTGACCCCGATAACTATTATCGCAAAAGTACTAATGCAAGACATCTGTATTGATAAAAGTTCGTGGGATGCCGAACTGCCGGAAGAGATCCTGAAACGTTGGGATAACTTCTGTGACTCCCTGCACGAGCTGCCCAATATTGAGATAGAACGCTATTTAGGTGTTCAAGAGGGGGATGAATTAGAGATCCACGGATTTTGCGATGCATCCACTCGAGCATATGCTGCGGCTGTTTATTTAAAGGTGAGCACGTCCGCGGGATCTGCTTATTAGATCTAAAACCAAGGTTTCCCCAATAAAAACCATTTGTATACCGAACCTTGAATTATGCGGAGCGGTTCTTTTAGTGCAATTAGTCAAATAATTGCAAAAAGATAAGTTGTACGCTAGGCTCCCTCTTTATTTATGGACGGACAGTCAAATTGTTTTGGCATGGTTGAAAAAACACCCGTCGAATTGGAAAACTTTTATAGCCAATCGAGTATCGTTGATCCAGACAGAACTACCATTATCCCAATGGAATTATGTTCCCTCCAAAGAAAACCCGGCGGACTTGGCTACAAGAGGTACTCGACCGGCAGAGCTACAGGATTGTCGTTTATGGTGGCAAGGTCCTTCTTGGCTATTGTCTACAAAATCTGAATGGCCAAAAATTAAGCAACACACACGTGTTCTGCAAGTGTTAACGCAATCGCTAGACTCACCCCTAATTGAACGATTTTCAAATTTACAGAGTTTAATAAGAGTGGTTGCGTGGTGTCTGCGACCCCTGTACTTGAATAGAGAAAGGCCGTCAATGAGATCCTTTTTCTTGACTGCCAAGGAACTAAGCAGGGCAAGAATGACGGTAATACGCCTAGTCCAACAACAGGCGTTCATTAAAGAATTAAGTTTGTTAAAGAGTGGAAAGGATCTCCCTCCCGGTAATCGATTAAGGGAGCTTTACCCATTCATTGACGAAGAGGGAATACTTCGTGTTGGTGGAAGAATTGCGAATTCCCAACTAACTATGGAACGAAAACATCCACCCATTCTTCCACGGAATTCGCACTTGAGTCATTTAATTGTCCGTTCAATGCACGCAGCGTGTCTGCATGGGGGTTTCACTCTAACTTCCATGTACGTGCTTCAATACGCTTGGATAATAAGACGCCGCTCACTTATAAAATCAACCATTAGGCGTTGTATAAGATGCCAAAGGGCTAAACCCATGTTCGCCCAACAGCTAATGGGTAATTTACCAGCCAGTCGAGTTACAGCTGCGCGAGCTTTTTCTACCAGCGGGGTAGATTATGCCGGGCCTTTTTACATAAAACTGGCAATGGGGCGCGGACACCGAGGGCATAAAGCATATGTTGCACTCTTCGTTTGCTTTGCTACCCGTGCTATCCACCTGGAATTGGTAAGCGACTTGAGTAGCGAAGCATTTATTGCCGCATTTCGGCGTTTTGTCGGCCGAAGGGGGCCCTGCCATTGTTTGTTCAGTGACAATGCCACGACCTTTCAAGGAGCTGACCATGAACTAAAAAATATGTTCCGTGCGGCGTCCGAATTTTATAAAGAAGCAGGAGAAGCATTAGCTAATGACGGTACAAATTGGAGATTAATACCTCCAACCACTCCGCACTACGGCGGATTGTGGGAGGCCGGGGTTAGGTCTGTAAAACATCATCTAAAGAGAGCCTTCAATTTGTATCTACTTACCTACGAAGAATTTAATACGGCATTGATTGAAATCGAGGCCTGTTTAAACTCGCGGCCATTATGCCCCTTAAATACCGACGTAGATGATCTGAGCGTCCTCACACCCGCTCATTTCCTCATTGGGACTGCGAGCAGGGTTGTACCAGACGTCGAACCCTGGGAGGCCCCGGTCAATCGCTTGAATAAATACCAATTATTACAAAGAATACGCAAGCAATTTTGGAAAAAATGGTCACGCGAGCACCTACAGCAACTTCAAGTGCGAGGCAAGTGGAGAGTAAACAAAGACAATCTAAAAAGGGGGCAACTCGTTTTATTACGTGAAGACAGAATCCCTCCTACCAAATGGCCCATGGGTCGTATAACGGAGGTTTACAAGGGTGAGGATGGTCTCGTAAGGTTAGTGGAGATCAAGACGGCTACTACCCAACTGAAACGACACATATCTAGGATTTGTGTACTAGATCTTGATGAACCTCAGACCGCGAAAAATTCCGGTGCCTAAAGTAAAAGGAAGTTCGTCCGAGGGACGAAGGCGGGCGGTATATTTAAAAATATACGTTTATAAAAAAGTATAAAATAATAATTAGAACACAAAGTAAAAGAATAATATAGTATGTAATAATATAAAAATATTTGATATTCTGTAAAAAGCTTCAATACTTTATCTATGTATATCTACAGCATATATGCGTTTAGACATGTATGAATATACGTGTTGTTGCTGAATGTTCACTTATTAAAAAAATTAAAAAAATTAAAAAAAAAAAATTAAAAAAAAAATTATTTTAAGAAGTATACGCGAGAAAAAATGGTAAACTAGAATAAAACGTACGAATCAAATGAAAAATGTAATGACTCGTGAACAAAAAATTATTCTTTATAATATAAATATAAATTTGATTTATAAAATACTTTTAAAAAATTACATTTTTTTATATAATAACACATGAAAAATTAGATAACCACTGTATATTTTAAAATAAAAAATTTTGATTATTTGTACTATGAAAGCATACTATGATTACTATGTTAATTAATTTATATTTTATAAGATATAATACATACCTGCATGTTAATTAAATTACTTTTAGGAATCCATTCAAAAATTTCAAAATAATATGTTACTACAAAAACATGAGGACATTCGTGACCTTTATTTATAAATTCAATTATCATAGCAGATAATAATGCAATAGCATCTATTTCTGTTGTTCCTTTTCCAAATTCATCAATAATTATTAACGATTTTTTTTCAGATGATGAGAGTGCTTTATAAATCTGAAAAATATATTTTTATGTAATTATATAATATTATAAACATTCGTCACACACAAACTTTGATAAATTTATTTAACAACAATACAGTTACAACTATATAAATGAAATACAAAAATATACGAGTTTATTTGTATCTCATTATAAAATATTTTCCACTTTATATATATTATGAGTAAATTATGGTAATGGTAAAAAATAGGATAATATTACTCCAATAATTGATATTCAGCTCATTCATTTTAAATAATCGTAAATTAAATAGATACAATTAATTTGAAAACAAAATTATTATCAAAGAAAATTTATCAGATATTGGTAACGGTATACTTTTAACGTATACTATATTTGAATATGTAAAACACTGTAGGTGAATATACTATCTATTTTATATTCAATAATAAAAAGGAATTTATCATTTATAAAATGCAAATATTTTTTAAATATTGTTAAATTCTAAATTATGTAAATAAAAATACTAAAATTTTATTTGGAAGTTTATCATTTAGTTTTACTAGCACTATCCAAGTATATTTCTATAGATAAAATAAATATAAATAGAGGATTACATAAATAAACAATTATAAAATTAATAGAATGTTACTCATTTGAGTTTCATAAAAGCAATGGTGTGACTCATTTCCCCAATCGTTAACAATATTTTGCAATTTAATTTCTCTTAGCGACAGCTGTGAATAATATAATTTCCATTATTATTTAGCTATCACCGAAATAAATAACCATTTTAAAAAATTTATCATAAAAATATAAAAATAAATCATATTAATAAATATATAACAGAAATATGGACTTTCATGTAAATGAACTTTCGTATATACAAAAACTCATATTTTAAGGTAAAAAATTCTGTTACTTAATTTAGAATTCATATGTAATATTAATTTTAATTTACATGACTTTAAAAAATTAATGTAATCTACCTGTCGTATGTCTTGTAAAAAAGAACAAGATTCAAGTGAAATACTGTCATAAGTTGCTATTTTAGTAAATATATTTGAAAATAATCCAATTACTGCAACATTTGCTGGTACAAAACTACCTATATGTGTCAAAAATACAATTAAGGCTGTTTGCTTAATAAATGTACTTTTCCCACAATTATGTGGTCCTGTAATAACTGTAATTAAATTATCATTATTTCCTGATATTGTATCATTTGGAATAAATGTTTTTCTTTGTTCAATTAAAGGATGACGACCTCCATATATACAAATTTTATTTTCATTTACTATCTGTGGTCTTACATAATTTTGATCATGAGCAACTTGGAAAAGGGAGATAAGACTAAAAATTATTAATAATATTAATAAATTAATTACTATATTATGACATTATAATATGTTTTTACATGCATAAAGGTTTAATTTTTAAGAAATTATTGTATTAAATAAATTTGACTCTCCGTCACAAAAATATAATCTCCCCATATTCACGTTAAATTAATTTCTAATTTTAAACTATATATGACATTTAGAGTGTAAGTGTTTTGTTACAATTTTATGCTTTTATCTAATTCAAATAAAAGTATAGAAAAATTCATAGTTTGTTTAAAGTGAAATCATAAAAAAACTATTCATTATAACATAAAAAAAAGATAAAAATATATAGATTAAGACAATGCTTTGTTTGAGACTTATTTGCGTGGAGGATTAAAAAATTTCACACTTAAATTTTATTTGCTAAAATATGTTTAGATAAAATATGTATAGAATATGTATAGAATATGTATAGATATAAATATGTATAGATGAATTTATACTTTTAAAACAGTCAGAAACTAATATATTTATGTAAATAAATTAATTGCAAATAAATTTAATTACTCTACTTTTTAATATTTTTATTTACTCTTATTTACCTATTTATTTACTTATTTATTTATTTACTTATCTTATTTATTTATTATCTTTATTTACTCTACTATAGTTTTATTATATCAATTTTACTTGCAAATATTTTGATTTATGTAATACATTAGTAACTCATTACGGAAAAAATGTAAAAAAAAAAATATATAAGGATCAATTAATATTTTTTTTGTACGTAACATGTTATTTAAGTACTTATTCATATTTAAAATTATTTTCATGAAAGGTGATTATCACCAACTAGAATGCGCGCCCACCTGTGGTGCGACAGGAGGTTAGTGGACAAGATCTCGTATTCGAAAATGAGCATCGCTTGTGGAGAAGGGGTGCGCGAGACCGGGAGCACGAGTTCGTCGGCCAGAAGTGAGCCGGGGGAAAGTAGAGAGAGACTGCCAGCACCAGGGGGTGGAAAGAGGTGGGGAGTGGAAAGATCATGAGGGGAGAAGCGAAAGAGAAAGGAAACGCAAGGAAAAAGGCCCAGGAATGCGGAAGTAGAAGGGGAAGGAGTGACTCCACCCGAAGGACACGGGAGATAGAGGATTGTTGGAAACCGGATTTCCTACGGAAAATGGGAAAAAGGAGGGGAACGCGATGCCATGAAAGCGGGGAAGTCAGTTTTGTGACGTCTTTTATAAAGGAAGCACATTTTGCGAAAACAAACACCAAACCGTCTAGCTGACGTCAGACAGGTAACGTCACAGCGACGCGACCACCCACAAGTGCTATCGGCAACACGACGCCACGGCGGTAACGTCGATCACCCACATGACGTTCGGACGCAAACACCTACACGTCCACGTCACGACTAAAACGACGTCACGAAGACGCGAGCATGCATCGTGCCAACACGCCAAGGTGAGCGGAAGATTTAAATTCGAATTCAAACTCGAACGCGGACCTCAACGAGACGCCCAAGTAAAAGTGCGAGAAATTTCAATTTTTGAATTCAAATTCGAGCGCGGACTTTACCAAGACGGCCAGGGAAAGAGCAGGAAGATTTAAAATTGACAAGTGAACCGAGTAGAGGAGGGAGCACGAGAGTGTAGACATATCTTCGTAGTGGAACCATTGTATGAGTCTGCGTGCGTGTTGTTATCGTTGTTATTGTATTATTGTATCGTTGTGTGAGTGTGTGCCGTAAGATTTATCATTGTAATCATGCATTTGTTTCATTATTTCCGTATTTTTGTAATCGTGTAACTAAGAAACTGTGATAGTATAATTAAACAAAAAAAAAGGACATATCTACCAGTTATTAAACGCCCTTTCCTAACTCCTACATCACCGAGAATCCGCGGTAAGTATTCGCAAGCTAACAGTGATTGTTTACACATATTGTTTACAGCATAGAGAGAGAGAGAGAGAGAGAGAGAGAGAGAAAGATCACCCGCTGAATTCGCGAAACGAAGCGGAAGCAAAATGGGTGAGCTAAACAATGAATAGACGATAAGAATAGTATTTAAAGATTTGATTTGATTTGATTTAATCGAAGATTATACTAAAGAAACAAAAATTAATAACGCTTAGCAATTTAAAAACTCTAACACATTATTAGATTTCATTCATTATAATTTATATTTTTATAATTTAATAATAATTACAAATTTTTATATAATGCAATTTAGTAATATTATAAAAAAACTATATTTTTATTTTGTTTGTGATCGATATTTTATTAATAAATTAAATTTCTTACGCATCTAATTCAGCACATTTTTTAATTGCGTCAAAAATAATTTCTGTAAAGTATTTAATATAGTGTGTTACTTTAAGGAATATCTGCATCGATCTTTTTCGTATCTTCTTATTAATATCTCCTAACGTGCGATCTAAATCTAAAAATATATCATTATTATTATTATATAAACATCAAATATTTTATAATATAACAAATATTCTATCAAATATAAATGTAGGTTTCAATGGTTAAACACTTGTGTACCGAGAACTGGGAAAAAATTCAAAATAACATATACTTAATTCTGTTATGTACATTAAAAATTGTAGTAAAATAAATTATGACATTCTAAAGTAAAAAAGTCTCTTTAAATGTGTTAAATCAAAAGTCTCAGTGGTCAGGAATAGATCAACTGTTAAATTAACCGCCATATAATCCAGGGAATTGAAAAGTTAGGAAATCAGTAAGGAAAGAACTTATTTAGTCATTTATACTACTTTGCTCTCACAAAAGCAATCAGGAGACTTAATATTAAATGAATTACTCAGTTATCTATGATATAAGAATTACTATTAATTACTATTAACCACGTTTGAACGTTTAATTATAATAATTAATATTCTTAAAAAAGGCATTATAAAATATATTATCAATTTTTTATTAAATTTAAATAAAAATTATTAAACATTAGTTCCATGTAAAAAGCTATAATAATATATATAATACTAATATTCGAATCACTAATTTATTTATGTTATATTATTCATCATACAATAAAAATTTTAATGTTTAATACACTATTAAATAGTAGTAAAAGTATATATATTGGTTGTAAATTTTTAATACAAAAAACGTTATCAGATAGATAGTTTCAAAATTCATTTCATTTCGATGTCTTTTATGAAAAAATTTAATAATTCAGTTATAATCGCACTATAATTATAAAAATTCATTCTTTTTCGCAGTGATTTAATTAATATCTATATAAAATTAGTGACATTAATATGAAATATTTTAATTAATAAGCTTTTCAAGTATGACAATGAATTCATTTTATTAACTTTAATTAAATTATTTAATTATGGTATTGAGAATGATATCAAAATGATTACGATTGAAGTATATTTATTAATACATAGATATTAGTAAATTTATTGTCGCAAAGAAGAAAAAGCGTTACGGATTCTATAATAATACAAAGCCACAGATAATTTTCGAATTTATTTTATTATATTAATTAGTATATTTTACACGAGTATTTGATTCGAGTAATTAATTAATTTATTTTAGTTGACTATTTGATTCGATTAAATAATTGGTGTATTTTGGTACTATTAAAAAATTAATTTATATCGAACTGGCCAATATTTTTTCCTATGTTATTTAGAGATTAAAAACTCGAAGTAAAATATATTTTTACTATAACTTGCATGCCACAAATATTTCAATAGATATTTGATAGCGTTTGAATGCACAATTTAATATTTGGATACACAATATGTAATTATCGTTTAGAAAGTCGTATAGATACTGATTAAGAGGAATATTTTTATGGAAAGACAAGTCCTTTCTTTTAAATCTAGATTTAAATCTATGTCTAAAACCTCTTATAAATAGTGTCCAAGTTTTATAATCTTACATATAGTGTCAAAATCCAATAGGAAAATCTAAAAATAGTTCTTTGCCTTTCTTTTCTTATCTAATAAATAATATAGAAAATAATTAATTTAATATACTATCATTGTTACCTGCAGTGAGAAAATTCTTGAAATAATCAACATGATTTGCAGAAAATTTATAGTGTAGATTTGGAATATTTTTACAATTTGTTATTGATGATCTCCATTTAGTGACAGCAATAACGTAACCTACTTCTGGAATATATACTAAATGACAATTTTCTATTTCTGATGGTATAGATTGCAATGTCTGAGGTGAAATACATGAAAGCGTTTTTGGTAAATGACAAAATATACTATTTACTACAATAAATAAAAATGTTATTAAAATTAATGAAGTTATATATTACTGGTAATGAAAAAAAATATAGTCTGCTATTAGGAGTTTAGTTTTATAATATAATATTAAGCCAAATTCGTAATCTTTATAATAATTACATTGCATAAAGTTATATATATCTGTTGGTGAACCTTGTCAAGCAGCTAGGCGTTGTAGGGCCATGATTACAGAGCCCGTACTTAGATCCCCGGCTACTTCCGCGTGCACAGCCATGACTATCAGGCATGTAAAAAGTACCCCACACTGGTGCACTGCCGCAACCTTGAGCAGGGGTTTTCCCTCTCTAAGTCATTTGTTGCCGTCGTGCTCTTTACGAGCTCCTCGCGTTGGTTCGTTCCTCCTCGACCCCGCACCTTGAGGATCTCGTTGCGGTCATCACGTCAACTTATTTGACGCTCGATCGTGTAACAGCACGTGGTGCTCTCTGTCGCACACGTCACACGGATTTCCTCGACAGACTATTTTAGTGTGTACTGGTGTCATGTACATGAAACACAGTCCCCGTGTTTTCGCGAGCTCCCAGTGTTCCTGTACATCTCGTCATAGAAGGTCCGGGCATTCGCCTATCGTGCAGCAGTTTCCCCTGTACGGGCACCTCGCGTCCTTTCTTTCCCTAGAACTGTCATAGTTTTGCACCCCGTCTCCCCCCTGTGACGTACACGTCTCGGCGATTGCGTGTCCGCTCTCTCCTTTCGTCATTCCGCGATAGACTCTTTCTTATGCCTTCGTACGTACCCGGTTCCTTCACAAGTACGGCCCTGTACTCTATATATTGGATCAATCTTTCCGCCTCGTTAAAGACTTCTCGACGAGCCATCGAGGACTCGTCGTACCCAACCTGAAGCGCCATAGGTAGTTTTCTCGCGATTACCCAAAATAGATCCTGCAGTTTGATATCATTATCTCCTCCACCTCTGCGCAGGAATCTCCCTCCAAGGCTCGCATTAGCGTCACGACTTTCTCATGGTCGTTGTGAAACTGAACCCATTCCGACGCGTCTCTCCAAAATTCGGATAATTCCGCTTCCAATCCGGTAAAAATTGGTACGCCCACACCGTCCCTATTCTTGGAGGATTCTTGGATCTCTGCCAGAGAATCCTGTATCGTCCCCAGGAGTCGACTGAGCGAGGCGCCGTCATCGTGACAACAATGATGGCTTACTGTGTGTTGGGGGTAGGTGGTGCTGTGTGCCCACCCTTCCTGAAGTAAATTACTCGGTGTTCGGTCGTCGTCCCTCGCTGTTCCTTCGTGTGTCTCCGTGGGCCCAGAAACCGGTCGCGCGAGGCTAGTCTGTTGCGAAAGAGCTGTCGGGGTTCGTCCTCACTTCTGTAACGTGCGTCTGGTGGCTGCTGATCGCTGCTCTCGGCTTCAATGTGCCGTTCTCTCACCGGTCTGGACCCGACTGTCTGGCTTCGGCCTAGAGGGGTGGTTGACATCCCCCGGATCTTCTTTCACGGTTCCTGTGTCCAGCTTCTCTTTTGTTTCATCGCGGATTCCGCCGACGTTTGGTCGTGTTGGTTGATCGGCGTGATGTGGGCGCCATCGTTTTTTTTTCATCTCACTCCCGCACTAATAACACTATCGCGCATACCGGATCCGGTATAATTCCCGAGTTTCGGCACCAGTTTGTTCTCGTCCGGTGTGTGGACCGGTTAGTCCGACCGCGGGGAAGGTGTGGGTTTCTAGTTTTAAATTAACGAATTTTAAATTGATTGAGTAGGTATGAAAATTTATTCACAAACTACATAAACTTTCTTCGTAATTGTCACTCGTTTTGAATGCTAACCATAGTTTCCTTTTCTTCTCTTATGGGTAGTCGTTAGTGTCGATAACGTAATTTCACTTCGACGCAGGCGTAGGAGTTTTCGAAATGTTTAACGTCACGTTGACGTAATGAGTACTCACGTAGTTTAGTTCGTTGTTGATGAACTTTCGTTCGAAAGTGCAGTGCGCTTCGTCGTGTGATACATCGCCTTCATCACTTGGTGGGAGTATATAAACACTTGGGTGCAGCGCGTCTCAATTCAGCGTGGGTACGCGCGTCTTCGGAAGCAGGAGCGTTTTGTTGTTGGTGCATGGATACACGCTTTTCTCTCCGACGTTAGTGACATTTTGCTTACGCAAGGCCGTGTTCCCCCGATGCGAGAGTGTGCATCGCAATGATGGGTCCTATACGCGGTAGATACGGGCCTGACTACTAGTGATCGTCCGGTGCTCCAGCAGACGGAGTCGCGTGACGGCTTCACCGATCTGTCCTTGGAGACCTAAGTTGAATAGTTCTTGTGGGATATAATTCAAGACTTATCGTTTTGTCTGACGTCGGCTGTGTTCTTTGGTCTTATTGCAACCGTGTTAGTGCACCAAATGTCCCACGCCGTTCTTCCAGCCTTTTCCTCTCCCTCCGGAACTTTCCCTTTTTCACTCCTCGTCTTTTCTGCTCGTTCCTTGTTTTATTGTCTGTCGACGAGGAGGTTTTAGGATTGAACGTACCATTTGTCCGTTTTACCTTCCCTTTGGTTCCGCGCACGTAACCCAATCTTTTTCTTTTCAAGTTTACGATAGGTGTAGGTGTCCCGTACTGTTATCCTATGTTTGCGGTGTCACGCATGGTCGTTCGTTCATACCCCACGAGATTTCGCGGAGTGCGTACTCTAGTACTGGGATCCTCTCTCTTGTATGTATCGCGGCTTTCGTATTTGTCTGCGCAGAATGTAGGTTACTTCCCGCCCTGCCGTTGCCCACACGTCATTTGTTGCTGCGGTTCGCAACAGTATCTTTGAACAATATTAGTCGATAAAAATATAATAATATCCGCATCAAGTAATGTATACCTTATTAGATAGTAATCACGATTGCAATAATATAGTTCTTAAGTTTTTTACATCTGAGATTATCATTTATTATAATATAATTATGGATAAAATAATATAGATTTAAACATAAAAATAGATTTTATTCGCTTATGTAGTGTAATCCTTATGTTACCAACAGGTGGGCCATCCCTCGGTGCTGATTTAGGGAGATATAATTTAAATAGGAAAAGATCCAACAGGGGAGCGTTCAACAAGGAACACCCGCGTTCAGCAAGGGATGTGGGAGCGCGACTAAGGCCCGCGGGGCTTTCCCTCCGGCGGTGCTTGAGTTCGAAATCAATCGACGCTTACTGTGAAGGGGTGTTCGGGGCAGGACGTGCGACGCATCTCAGCGAGCACACTGACCATCACGAGGAAACGACAAAGTACCGGGGGGAGGGAAATCGAAGAGAGAAAGAGGAAGAGGAGGAATAGATGGAGCTATCCTCCTACATGGAAGAACAAGGGTAGCATTGTTTGAAGGGGCAGTCCTTGTTCGAAAGAGTAAGCCGCGAGACCGAAAACGCTAGCTTGAAAATCTCGCTACATAAAAAAACAATTAAACATTATTCAAAAAAGAGCGCAAAAAGTCCACGCGAGCTTAGGGAAGATCCGCGCACCGCGATGGATAACGCGAAAGTGAGAAGGAACCGCGATATCACAACGCTGCCGGATCGCCTACTAGAAGCCATAGAAGCCGTGGATGTGCATTTATCTACAGTGTGAATGTCGTGAACGTTCTGGGCAACGAACAGGTCGACATAATACAATACTGCTTACGCACGCTAATCTGCAGTCACACGAGAAAGCCAACACCAAGAGAGTATCGCCGGAGAGAGAAGGGAGGCGAGCGAAGCCGCTATAGTTGCGCGTGACACAGCATAAAACGACGCGGATGCATACACCCAAGCAGCGCCCACAAGAACAACGACCACAACCATACCAAGTGCCCAGGTGATTGATCAAAGAGAGAATAACTGCGAAGACATTTCAACCAAGGGACGCGGCCAGGAATCCAAACGGAGGAAAATTAATTAAAATTTGACATTATAAAAAAAAAATAAAAACATAGTTATTTCCTTCGTCAATATTCGCCAGTTATTTTCTCCTCCCATTCTTACCAATTCGTATAAAGAACACCTTAATTATATTATAGATTAAGACACTTCTTATTAATATTGTACTGCATATTTATTTAAATTAACAATAAATTTATTATATTAAAATCTAAAACATTATTATTAATATTAATACACAATACTATAAACACGAGAATTTATTGTTTTAATAAATTATAATTATAATTTTTTAACATTATTTATTGGTTCTATACTATTAGCAAAAATAACATTTTCTAATTTGTTGAAAAATAGTCCGAAATGTATTTATCAGCTAAAAAATAATACTAATACTATTATAGAATTTTATAGCTTAAATATAAATATTATATTAAAGCAGCAAAAAAATATTGAAAATTATTAGTAAAGTTTAGTTTACACATTTTTATATTTATTATATTAATGCGTTGTAATCAAAATTTCTTTACTATAACAATAAAATAATCTACATCAGATGTGTTTTACTTAAAAGCCAGTGTTTTATCTAAGCCATTATTCTTCAATTTTTAACGTTTCCTTATAATGATAAATATTTGAATACCTCTATTCTAATACTCTTTTAATTTTTGCATGAGCTCCGTACCTCTATAACGTGTAGTAAACTCATTCAATCTTAATAGCAAGATAACCAATATTATAATTTATGTGTACTACTTACATTTATCAAGTATATTATCTACGCCATGTTTGATACAAATTATATTTCCACTGTTTTGAAAATTAAATAAATAGTCTATCAAAAATTTTATAAATGTTAGTTTCTCAGTAATACAATTATTTATTTGTTTAAAAATAATTGGTCTATTTGATTGTATTCTTGTTAGCTCGGAAATTTGAATAATAATTTTTAAAATCTGAAATTAAAATAAAATTTTATCTATTTTACTTATAATTTTATTATTTATTGTAGGATTATTAATTTTAAACATTTCGGTAAACAAAAAATGATTATAATTTTTTTTAATACATAAATTACACTACTGTAATTTACGAGTAATTCAAATTAATTAATTTATTAAATACTATTTGTAATTCTAATCTTTCGAAAAGGTCGAGGAAAGTACTTGAACTTTTTTTTTTATTATTTTTATTAAACTCAACACAAACTTAACAACCAAGTATTTTGACAAAATCTTCATAATGAATTTACACGGTTACCCAGATTTATTCATGTCGTCAAGTACAACAGAAGTTTCGTAATGCAATATCTATATAGTTTTTATAATAAAGGTTATAATTACGTGATTTATTTATGACCCGCATCTATTGCAATATTGTTAAAACAATATTAATACTGTTAAAGCAATATTAAACTATGCACTCGTGTTCATATGCAGCTCTTGTAAAATAACCGAAGTCGCACTGTGGAATATTTTTCTGGAGAATATCGCAGGAAAACTTCTCAGAAAATTCTCTCCAGAAATATTCTTTTTTTTCGCCGAGCTGGTATATTTTAACATTTTCCCCTCCCTCCGATGCCTCTTTCCTTGATTTAGAATAACATCAAATTCTACGAAAGAGAAAAGAGATGCGAAAGTCCAGAGTTTCCATTCGCTATCGAAAACTTCTGTCGACGCAGCTTGTCCGTTTATTTTTCTTTTTGACGAATGAAGTTGCTGTTGGCGGAAAGGTTTCCCCGCATATCTTCTTTTTCTATCATTCTCTGTTCTTCTCCTCCAATGTGTATCGTCGGTGAAAGGATTTTCTCCAGAAAATGTGTTGAAAATGTCATTATTTATATGACCCTTGACTGACTGGTTCGTGGGAAGATGCATTTACCCTTTCTCTTATAACACCCTTCTCTTTGTGTTTATTGAAACTGCTTTGCGCAGGCCATTATATCTAAATATTTTTCATTTTTCATTAATTTTTTGTATTTTGAAGATCCTTTATTCTTAATTCATCATGAAAATCCACATACTCGATTTCTCGCGAGTTGAGTTTATTTTTCCCCTCGGTGAGTTCTAAGTCGAAGCTCGAACCCACTGACTCAAAAACCTCACGTGCAAGATGTTCAAGCTTTTGTTCATTAATTTTCATTGTTTTTGTTTTATAATTGACTACAGTTCTTATGACTTCTAACATTTTTGTGTATTACATCTTTTTAAACATTTTCTTCTATTGTAACATCCTTTTTAATATTTTTTGTAATAGTTCGAATAGCCTCGACAGAGATGACAAAAAAAATCGAAGAATAAAGGCAAGGAAAATAATAAGCAGCTAATGGAGAAAATGTATTTATGTTGACGTAAAAACCATAATCAATATCAATAAGAATCTATTATATTAGCATGGATCCGTTAAAATACTATATATTCTAATTCATACATATAGACGTATCACCATTAGAGTTTTGCACAAAAGGTTACAAATTAAATATTACGTAAATCACGTTTTAATATTGGGACCGGAACTCTTTGACTATAAGACTTGATAAAATTATTGATGTATGTTGGTTTAAAAATTTTGTTAAAACTACAATAATAGTTAAATAATATAATTCAAGTTTACTGTAGTTTAGACAGTAATACAATGATATCTTTGTATTTAACAATTAAATATTGGGAATCTTTCTCGCACTCTTTTCAAAGGTATATACTAGTGACTAATACTATTATTTTTATTAAAATAATTATTAGAGTAATCCTAAAGAATCTGAACATAAAGAATATGCTTTAATTTAATATTTATCAATTAAATAAGGTATTCAATAATTAAATTATATTTTATCAGATTATATATTTCAATTATATATTTTATATAATTGATTCAATTATATAAAATCAATTATATAGTATCATTTATATATTTTATCATAAATTAATCTCTTTCATACGAAAAAAGAAAGAATATTTAACAACGAAAAACAAAATTATATAGTAATTACGATAAATGCGTTACTGCATGCAGTAATGAAATTAAATGTCATTTATTGAGCAGTGTCATCAGTGCTATAATTATGAACCTTAGTATTGGATTTCTTACATTGCTATGAAATTTGACCCTCTCTCTTTTACATTAATTTAATGTCTTAATAATAAGAGTCAAATTTTCCAAAAATGGCTCAAGAGCAAAAAATTTAAATATTGTATAATATTATTATTCTTACACATTATTATAATAATACTAATAATAATATTTCAGATGTAATGATAAAAATACTCACTTCCGTTACGTTTTTAATATTAAATTAAATAACTAGATCTACTTAATAATAGTTTATTTATGAAAAATTATATAAATTAAAATAAGTTATTCAACACAAAGTTAACATTTCATAAAAATACTTAAATTAATTGTTGATAGCAATTGACTCGTAATAATAGAAAAAGATAAATGTATATGTGTAAGATTCTCATTAAATGTATGTTAACATGTGATAAAATGAAAAAATTTTGCTAAAAATAAGGTAAAATAATATTAATAGTACGAAATATTAGAAAAACTTTATTTAGGAAAATAAAGATTTATTAATAGTAGTACTTAGAACAAAAATAATGAGCTGTACCTTTTATTGATTTTAAACTGAACAAAATTCGTAATAAATATATTACAGTATAACTTATTATATATTTACTTGTAATAAATAGTATATTATTCGAGATTCGAATAACCGACTTATGTAGGTAGAGGTAGGTATTGATTAGGGCTGTCCAATCCCTTGCAGATTTCTAAGTGTTCAAAGGTAGAGCAACGATTAGAACCAGGGAATAAGGAGGCTTAGTTTAGGACGAATAGGCATGTATTTAGTAGTTTTTTTCCTGTCGTAGTGACTATCAGGAGAAAAAAGATCCACTCTCGATTGCGAGTAAAAAAGATTGTAAAACATAAGCTCGTATGCAATTGTGATTTAAAAACTACTCATCCTACCAAGATTACAATCTAATAATTTATTATCCACAATTTAGTAACAGCGGTAGCCAAATAACACACTGATTAATATCTTCACAATATTCTCAATAATCATTCAGAAATTTCGAACTCATATATAATTAAAAATTTATATAAAATAATACATTTTTTGATATCTAGTACAATATACAATGAAAATTATTACAAAGAAAAGATATTACAATTTCATATAAAATATTTTAATAATGAATTAAGTGAAAGTAATATCTGTAACAATATTTCCGATTCTAATTGTATAAATATATATATATATTTAAATTATGAAAAAAATTTTCCTTATATACACTAGGTAGTCCGTAATATATATTATTATAAATATATATTTAAAACCTGTTTATAAAATATAGCAATACAATTTATATAATTATATTATTTAATAAAGTTTTATAATATTCATATTAAATTACTAAGAAAATTTAATTTTACTATACCTTATATAATACTTTCCAATCTTTTTTTTTTTTTTTTAAAATATAAGATTGATTCATAATTGTAAATGGTGTATTATACATTTGTGATAATAAATTCTTTAACTTGTCAATAATTGTAATATTTAAAGGATTCATACAATATGTAATAAAATCAAATCTCTCGTTTAAAATAATAGCATTCGTTGTCGGTCGTTTAAATATTTTCCTTTTAACAATATATTTTATTTACAAATATATAAAAAATAATAATTAAAAATTATTAATTACCATAAAAATTGTTCTCCGAGTCGTGTCTGGCAATGATTAAACAATGAAAAGAGGTCGTTATTTTTACAATTATTTTCAAAGTTTTCAAAATCAAAAGATTTTACAGGAGATTGTATAATGTTTAAAGCCTTATATGATTCTTCACTTATATTAACGTATTTTTCTCTAAAAATATAATTTTTCTAAATTAGTAATTCATAATTATAACAAATATACTCTTCATTTATGAATCAATTTTATATATTTATTAATTGAAGAAAAGATAAAATCGTAGGTAGCACAATCCAACAAAATTAAAAATAAAAATTGAAGACAAAATTAATTTAATAACATCTAAAAAATTATAAAAAGTATTACCTAGAATTAAATTCCGTTTTCCAAGAATATGGAATAAATAAATAAAGTCTAAAATAAACAAATTACTGAATAAGAGATAAAATGAAAACAGCAATTAACAATAATTCTTTTAGTAAGTCAGAAAAATTAAAATTATATTTATTTCAATTGATAGACTTCAAAATAATTTATAAAAGAGAAAGAAAAAAATTGGGAAGAAAGATGGAAAGAAGAAAGATACGTTTACAAGTATTACTGCATCTTTGCACAGAAATCACAGGTAATGAAAACTCGACTAAGCATGGAAAAATCTGCTATTTACGATGTATTCAACTCCAATAAAATGTATAATTATTTCTGTTTTAATGTAAATCCGTTTCCATAATTGTTATTTGATAATAATAACTTAACGAACTCACGAATTTGAGATTATGACTTATATGTTTAGGGTTAGAATCAACAGTACGAATAATCATATACTCTGTATTTTATGATAAAATTATGTAATTATAAAAATAAAAAATACATCGTTTAATATATATTTTAATATAACACAAATGGACATATTTCAGATAATATACTTACAATGTAAAATATTTTATTGAAGAATATTTAATAGGTATATTTTTCAACATAAATGCGGATTTCACATTCTTGTCAATAAACAATAAAATAAGTCCTAATGCATTAATAACACTATACAAAGTAAAATTAAGGAATGAATTTAAAAAAATTATTCTTTCTGCGGGTTCAGCATTTACTGGTTCATTATTTAATTTTAAACTACGAACTCTGTTAAAACAATTTATATAAGAATATTCTGTCCTTGGTAAAATTACTAAATTATCGTAAAGTGAACTTTTCATATCTACTTGGAATTCCTGTATTATTTTTTTCAAGCGGTTATAAAGTTCAATCGGTTGACCTGTAATTGTAATAATTTGTTGTGGTTTTATTTTCTTACATACAAAATGAACAATATCGAAATTATTTTTTTCTTCAAAAATATCTTCAAAAATGTATAGTGTTGAATCAATTTCATTAAAATATACTATGCCTATATTATTTTTAATGTATATAACTGATAAAATAATCTAAAATAATACAAGCTTTAAATAATAATATTAAATTTTATATATTAATTTCGAAGGTCAAACTTACATGATTCAAATAATTACACATAGTAGTCTAGTATTGAAGATAATAAATTTTTTTACAATAATTTAGTAACTCAATATTGTGAATAATCAAGCAAAAATTGTAATAAATTATTAGATATATAATTTATTTTAAAAAATAACAAGCCCTTTAGTAATTAATTATATGTTTAGTAAATTCTTTATTGAAGATAAAATAATATATATTATTAATACTTATTAATATTAGCTAAAATAAAAAAATATATTAAATTATTGAAATTTTAAAATCTATAAAAAATTAAAAACAAATAGAGCTTATAAATCATTTATGTTAAAAATATCAAAAATATTCTATACTTAATAAAAATTTAAATAAAAAAAACTAATAAATTATCTAAAAAATATTTAAGCAATATTTAATTCCATAGCTTTTAATTTTAGTACTATAAGCAATAAAAAATCTTATGATTATTGTATTTATATCCTGTCTTTTCATCTAATAACTTTATTAATTATAACTAATATAATTTTTTTATATTAACATTATTAAAAAAATTTAAGAAACACAAATGAATTTAGTCTTCAAAAAATTTAGGTTTGTATTATTATTATGATGAATTCATTTTTTGTACAATCTTTTAAAGTAGAAATTACTTATTAATACAACAAAAACAAAATTAGTTAAGTTAATAAAAAAAATCTTCATATTAAATATTTATATATTTTATAAATTTTTTATATTTTCAATATCACTAATGCTATTAATACCATTCTTACGAACACTATATTTCTTGAAAATTAAAAGAAAAACTGGTTTTGTATAATATTAATAAAATTTTATAAATTTTATTATGAAATCTTATAAGGTTAGAATAATCGAAGACAATACATTTATAAAGTTTTTGTAACCTTAATTTTAAAAAATCAAATTTCATAATACATTAATACATTTAATAATTGTTTTTTGATTATATATATTATAGAATATTTTAAATATTACATATATTATTGAATATTTTGAATATTATATATATTATATATTTTTTGAATATTTTATATATTAGAGTAAATGTACGAACAGATCCATATTAATAAATAAATAAACATAAAAATAAATATTCTATTTAATTATTAGTTTAAAAATCTACAAAATATATAACGCTTAACTTTTTAAATAAATTAAATAATTCTAACTTTACAATTACTTTTAGATAGCAAAAACATATTTAATGAACAATAATTGTATACAATTAAAAAATCCAAGCTTTTTTAAAAATATATAATTAAATATAATAAGAAATTTTTATCACAAATAAAAAGTTTTAAAAACAATTTATTATTGTTTAACTATTAAATTTTTTTCCAGTTGTATCGTATAGACAATATAGTGGGCGTCATTAATATGCTTCCTCGCTAAGTTCTATAGATTCATCGTTTTCAGGCCTAAGTAAGTTCATTTTAAGATAATCGTGAGTTTGCTTAGTATAATATTTATAGTATATATAATTATTTAATGATAAAAATATTATCAAATAAATTGTTAAAGTTTTATAAATTTTATGATAAATATTTTATTATCGTAAAAATCAAAATTGATTCAAAACTCAAAATATTTAAATATTTTTTAAACTTATTCCAATTTATGATATGAAACAAGTGTAAAAAAATTATATACAAAGTATTTTTCTACAACCAATTTTTATTGCACATGAAAAAAAAAAATTAATTATGTGGAAATATTTTATCCTTTTTTATTTAGTATCATTTAAAAACAATCATAACTATGTTTCGACATTCAACATAGAAACTAATCATTACACAATTTATAAAGGTGGTATTCAATCTATGTTTGGTTTCTCTGTAGCAGAATATCGTGATGAGAAACATCGTGGTTGGTAAGTTAAAAATTAATATTAAAAATTTATGATATTAAAATACATATAGTATATTAAAAGTGTAAGTATAAAATGTATTTTATATTCACGTACAGAATATCTCAAATGCGCGTGTATTTACAAAATAAAACTTGTATTTCGTTTTGATTTCTTAAAGAATTTTAATATAATTAAGACTTGTATTAAAACGACTTTTAATTTTACAAAATCTTATAAACAATTTACTACTTATTTACTTATGGACATAATATTTATGAAAATTATTTATGAAAGTTTTTTAATAGACATTCCAGACTAACATATAAATCAGTTTATTTATAGAATTCATATAAAAAATATACATATTTTATTAAATATAAAATGTCAATGGGAAGGTCTATTTTAAATTTTTACTTTTAAGTAAATTATAACGAATTTTTAATTCCGCAATAGATGAATCAAAAATAAAAATGTATGGTATAAATTAAAAGATTGTATTATTAAATATTGTGTGGTATAGTAGTTTTACAATACGTTATATTTTAATAGTTCACGTGAAATTCGTCTTATTTGAAATAAAATAGTTGCTGATAATTTTAAATAATGTGAATCTAATATATCATTATAGTTTTATTAAACATTCAGTATTTAGTTCTTTCAACACTTGCTTTTTAGTACTATTGGATTGATAAGTACATTAAAATATATTTATGTGAAAACATTATGTTTATCTTACTTTGCGAAAATTAAATCATTTCAAGAGGGAATAATGGAATCGTATTGAGATAATCAAATCAATGTAACTGTTCAAATTTTATTATTATTTGCGTTTATAAAATCTTTAGGAAAATATAAAAAAATCTCAGGAAATCACGCATTAGATACATCTTAATTAGCTAGTATAATAATAATAATAATGTAGAAAGGTGCCTAGATAACTGGAGCTCGCTTGCTTGCTCTTCCCTTCATTAGTAGACCGCATGGTTTAACGTCGTAGTTGGTGAAGGATAGTTATTCTCATCCCGAGTGTAACTTCATCTTTGTTGCACTCACATATATACGTATGCATGAATTTAGATTAGACTTTCATGCACAGTGTCGTAATTCACAATACTGTTCCGTAGACTTCTCATTTTTCTGGTAAATTTCCCCGGTTAATTTTCTCACCACCTCTCTTTTATTGGAATTTTGTCCGTCAATATCGTCAACTCTATCCTGCTTTCGACTTACGATTTTTAAAGACCCATCCTACTATTTTCATAGGTTATATCTTAATGTACGCTTTTACTACGTATTTAGTTACTCTATCGTAATAAAGTTTTAATTTGACAAAAAAAACTAAAATCAAATTTTGTGTTTTTTGTGTGATATGTGATTTTGTCATTCCAATGGTAAAAAGAAACTATTAATTGCTATGGATTTTTAAATTTGTTAAATTTTTTTTATTGTGTTGTAAATAATCTGTAAGTATTAAACAAAGTTTATTTATTTTCATACTACATTTATTTTAGGGTTATTGTTGGAGCCCCATTAAATCAAACAAATCAAAAAGGCGTTGAAAAGGGTGGAGCAGTTTTTAAATGCGATATAAAGGAAGATAACAAGTGTTTCTCTATTCAATTCGATAAAAAAGGTATAAATTAATAAACATAATCTTTAATGGATTTTTTCGATATCGCTTTTGTTTTGTAAAATCTATAAATATATGACAAATAATTCCTGGAACTCGCATACTTATGAACTACCGTGGGAATCAGCATATATCCGTAGACCCTAATTATAAGATTATATTTATTAAATTCATGGTCATAAAACCTAGTTATAAAATCCGTGATGATAAGAGATATAAGATAATGTAAGATTGAATAGTTATAAGAACTGCAGTTAGAATTGCACTGTAAAACCATAGCTTAAGGACGCTTAATAAAAACTGAATTGTTTGTTACTGCTTTTCTTTAATACCTTTCAAAATACACTCCAGGAAAACCTAGCCTAGCCCACATTATTTGTGACAAGGATGTGCCCTGATGCTCTATAATCATACTTTTTTAAGAAAATTTGTTGTGGGTTGGTGCAATTATATTAATTTGGTATGATTTTGAATTAATATTAATACATGTCTCTAATTAATTATGTATGGAAGAAAATAATTTCAATAAATGTACTATATCTTGATAAATTCAGTTGAATACTAAATAATTTAGCTTATTGAAAACTGTTTTTCTATAAATTGCATTCATACAGTTGTTTTCATATTCGAATTATGTTTTAAAAGTAGCGTCTTAAATAATGTATATTTTCACGATTTATATAAATTTATTAATATTATTAAAATTATGATTATAGGTATTGATTATGTACGTTCGACAAAAAATTCTAAAGGTATTGAACCTATTGATGATAAATCATATCAATGGTTTGGTGCAACAATATCAACTTCAATGAAAGACGGTGGCCCTTTATTGGTATAAAAAAAATATAAAATAATTTAATTAAAATAAATATACATGTATTTTTGGTTAATCATTTAACTTGTAATTTAAAATCAAATAGAAAATAATTTACATTTTAGACGGAATCATAATTAAGACATTTTTATTTTATTATATGTAATTAATCTTTTTGCAATACTCGAATTAAAAATATAAGCTTTAGATTAGTTATGTCATCATCCAATATGAATAAACTATTGTATGCAAGTAAATTAAAGAAAAAAATTTTATATTATAATTTTAATAAACTTTTTCTTTGTTGCTTAGATACATTTAAAATTTTATTTTAAAAATAATTATGTATTATGAGTGGTGATGATAATGAAAAACTAATTCTGCGTAATTTATAGTTTATATTAAAAAGATGTAAAAAATTTTGAAAACATCTTATGTGTAATTTATTTTAGGCATGTGCACCTAAGTATCATTGGTTTGGTTATATTAAAGCCAATTGGTCTGTTGCTGGATTTAAAGATGTTATTGGCACTTGCTGGATAAATACAATGATTGATGGATCATCTATAGAATATTCGCCATGTCGTAACAGTAAGTTTTATGAATTACGATTTATTAATATAAATTAATAGTATATTTTCAAATTATTGTTTATATTTAATACAATTTTTATGCGTATGAATCCAATATTAAAGGTTCTTAATGTAGAGTTTCATTTTTTCTAATAATTTGAGTTATAGTAAGTTAAGGGTATATACTAAATATGGTCTAAGATGTTTTTCGAATTTTGATTCTAAACATTTATATGCATATGTAATTGATGTTTCACACAAGTGTATCGGCGGAGGAGGGGGTTAAAAAATTACTGCCCTTGATTGTACGGCTTTATTCCTGTGTACTTTCGAGAACTGCGTTTGAACAATACCTCGGGGTCCGTGCAGTCCTCTAGTACAAGTGAGACGAGCTGAGGCTTCGGCGTCTAATAGCCGAGACATCGTGTCGCCGAATTATCAAATTTTCGGAAATGCAGGTCGCGGATGAGACCGCGAATTTCTTAAATTCTTATACTTAGACTACGACCGTCGGAACAAGAAAATCTTAAATATATCATACGTCACACACTGACAACGTCATCCTACTTCCTACTTTAATCTTCGTTAATCACTTTCTTCGAAATTTCTCGTGCTCACACCTTTGCCTCAATACATTTACTACTGTTTAATAAACCGTTTGAAAGGAATTATATTACATTTCGAATACATCGAGATGTTGTTCATAGAGCAATCAATTGTTTATCGGATTATAAATCGATGCACTGTCCTCATTTTTTTTACATCGGTAAGAAAAACGTCACTGATGCACTTCTTTATGTTTTGAGATCATTTCTCAAGGGTACGCAGCCATCAGAGGCTTTCGCTAACGTATATTTAAAAACCTGATGATAAATGGCTTGTTATTAGCATTGTGGAATAGTTGTTGGATAGTACTTCCGAATGCGTGAATGTTTCTCTACCGACGATGCCAAGAAGGCGCTGTTCATAAGTGCGCGCGTGTTAATACTTACATTGCTATTGATAGAAATGCAATGTATTGGCATGTTTGATATGTATAAGAGAGCACCTGTTGATAATGATGACGTTTGCAAAAAATCACGGATCATAACTAACATTAGAAATAGTTAATTATTAAGAGTTTTTAAATAAAAAAGTATAAACATTATTAAATGTAAGAAAATTATACAAAAAAGCGAAAAATAATGTAAACGGAAAAATGTCAACCAGAGTTTTGAAAAAAGCTTTCATGACGCCTTCACGTAAATGACTATAACATCAAGAAAGCTCGGGACTGCTTATATTCTCTTACTCAGATATGTATCAGTTGTTGACCTGATTATTTTTTTATATTTTTGTTTATATTGATTTTTTTTTCATGGTTTAAATATAGATTTATACGTTAGAAAATTTTCGTGTTATTATGTCAGGTCCTCGGCAGTACCTTCTTTGTTCTTTAGGCTCATCGGTTGATAAGAAAGGTTCAAAGGATGGAAATAACTCAGGTATAATATCTATGAGACCTAACTTAATTACATGCATATGTTACGTCGGTTGTGGGAATAATATACAACCGATCGTTTTGGAATTTTTCCTCATCGATGGAAGTATTGCAATGCTCGTTTTGAGCTTGAGTTTTACCTCAATAGTTCGGGATGAGCAATTTTTAAATGCAAGAGGAGGAGAGATGCAAATAGAATATTGTAAATGTAATATTGAATAGTAACATATTTCCACTTACCTTGTTGAAAAACTCGTAGTAGATTCATGGAGGATGAATCGTTTCTCTTTTGGTCCCTCGGTGTTGGTGGATGCGCGATTTCGCTGGTGATTAAATTGGTGAGGACCGAATTAAGAAGGTAATGAAAAATTTAACTCGAACACTAGCATTTTTAAGAACTTCGATTATTTAAAAGTGGAGAATAAAATTTAGTAATACTTTTAAGTTAATGAATTGACCTCTTACTGAAGAGAGATGACAATATTATAATACGTGCAACCGAATGCACGGAAAAGCAAGGAGTAATGTACGGGGGAAAAGAATACGAGCAAAAAGCCGCAAACAAAAGCATCTTTCTTCGATTGTTCATTATTTTTATAATCTATGGTAATCAATCTATTTTTGGAGAAGTGATATTACACAATATCCTATGCATCGAAGTTATCAGTGAGATTAATCCCTTTTATCGGCGTTGGTTACAAATGTAGTATACCTAATCTTTACATGAAACATAGTTATTTAACATAACATATTTAGTACATTATTGAGTTAGCCTAACGTAAATATATAATATTTGTATATGAATTGATTAATATCTCTGTTAGTATTTTACATAGATTAATTTTTAGTAATTTCAATATTTTCCATTCATAAGATGTATTTTTCTAAAATTCATTCTTTTATTAGGGTTTCTTTATTTCATTTAGATTGTTTATTTGTAACAAAACGTGAAATTCGTATCAATTCTGATATTTAGTAAATCCAAATTAAAAGTTTATTTTAATATAAATTTTCCATATTCATTTTTTTTTCCTTATTTAAATTATTATAAGAATCTTAACTTCGAAAATCTGTTAGATCTTTTTGTTCTTTATTTATTTGCGGCTATCGTAGCTTAAAAAATAGAAGCGATGTGCAGCAGATGTTACGAATAGTTTTAAAGATTAAGAATTTTGTCATGCATATTTCTTTAGTAGTTAATTTTTACAGTAACATGTATTTTATTAATGTTATTTCATTAATATAAAGGTCGCCTTATTGTCATACTCCTTTAAATAATGTCATTACGGCTTGAAACCGTAAATAAGTTTAGAAAATAGTTATTAAATAATAAGTGTTGTAAAAAAGAAACGCTTTTACTTTGTAAACAAAATTGTAATTAACATTTACGGAATTTTATAATTATTTTTATTTTGTTATTGTTTTACATTTGTATCAATCTATTGCAGACGATACTGCTGGCCATCATAGACAAGGAATGTGTCAAGCAGGAATAGGTGCTGCCCTAACGAAGGTAATTTTTATAATAACAATTGTGAAATTAGATTTTATGTAAACATCATAAGTGAAATATTATTTTAAATTGTCTAAATTTTTAAATAAGACACGTTCGTTTCATTCATCTCAAAACCAAAGTTTTGCCCTGTATACGAGTATTTATTTTACCCCATCTCCTCCTTTGATAAATTCTTATCAAGTTCAAGTTAAATATAAGTTATATAAAAAAAAAAGAAACTAAATTAATAAACGAGAATAAATTTGCTTATTACAGTTAAAAAATAATAACAAAGATAGATAATAAATATTCTTTATACATTTTTAGTAAAAAAAACTTGTTCATGTTTTTTATAACTATTTTTAGAAATATGAAATTAAAAAAAATTTTTTTAATATTTTTTATTTATAATTTTTTTTATTTTGATATAAAATCAAAAATTCTTCAAAAGATAAAATCCTAAAAATTGATTATTTTAGGATGGAAAACGATTATTTATTGGCGCTCCTGGCAGCTGGTACTGGCAAGGTAAGATATCAGTAATGTTAAAAGAATTATACATAAAATTGTATACAAGTACATGAATCATAATAAAACTGTTTTTTTTTTTGTAGTCAAATAGTAAAATATCAATTTTTATTTGTTTTTTTCTTTAAATTTGATATATATTACTTAACATTATTTTTGAACTTTTTACGGTATGTAGTATATGTGTGAGTTCTTAAGAGTAGAGGGGTGTAATCGAACGCGAGGGAGGGGGTAGACAACGGTAAGAACGGGCGGCGCAGGGGCTGATTGACAGCTGGATCGGGTGTTGATTGGCGGAGCAGGAGGAGCATCGGGGGGAGGGAAGTGGGGCTGCTATCTGCGCCCGCGGCCCCTCCAGGATGGGGAGGGGTGGCGCGGGGCGGTGTGCACAATTCCTTACCCAACAGTCAGGACGAGGAGGCGACACAGCGAGCGGCGGAGAAGAAAGTTGGGGCTGCTATCTACGCCCGCGGCCCGGCACGGAGAGGGGCGGCGCGGGGTGGTGTGCACGCTTCCCGAACCAACACTGGGAGAAGGCAGGAGGGAAACGCGCCAACCACCGGGAGGAGGGAAGGGGACCAGCGCGGGAAGTAATTAGCACCACGACAAGGGAGGGTCGCTCGCGTCGAAAAAAGAAAAACCGCGTGAAGGATCGAAACAAAGAAAAACAAGTGAAGGATATTATCAGGAGAGGAAGGAGTTCGATGGCAGAGGGGAGGCAGTATCGTTTGAGCCTTTAGAAAGCACAGTCGAGGATTGAACCAGCGTAAGCAAGCACCCAGGACAAGGGGAAGAGAATCGGACGAAGACTGACGAGAAGACAGTAAAAGGAAGGAATAAGGAATAACGAGTACACGGAGCACGAGCGAGTCGTCAACCCACGGTTCAAACGAACCGCCTACACCACGAGCGACGCTGTTACAACCTGGCAGAAACCAGGCAAAGAGTAGCCGAACGTTTCCTAAAGAAGCCCCGAGGCAACGTCGCATTCAGCGACAGCCAAGAGCCTGAAGGGACAGGTGGGAGCGCAATCACCGCGCGAGGGATCAGGCCTCCGCCACACCGGCGGAGTTTTGGCGCCAAGGGAAGTTAGGACGCAAAACACGTGGTGATGTCGGTAAGAGCGGGAGATTTGAACGCTCAAATAGCGGACTGCGGCTATCGACGACCTACATAAAAAACAGCAGTGGAGGGCAATGACGGCGACACGGGAGCACAAATAAGAAAGCTTAACTAAACCAACAAGGAGTACCTTAGCCACCATGCGATTCCTAGCCCTACGCCAGTGCGTAACAAGGGGATAGAAGAGTAACAATTAAAAAGTTATTGTTGTTTGGTTTTACTTAAATTAATTATTTTTATTTATTAATTACTAACCGCTGCGAGGCGTAAAGAGCCTTCACCGAGAAGGAGACAACAAGTCAAATTCGCAGGCAAATTTACAATATAGAAATATAAGTTATAAAAAATTATTTTCGTTTCATGACGTACGCGGAAGCTCTAGCAAAGGATTTTAAACCTACTTACAGCCAGTCGGACTTACGCAAGCTTCTGGATGACCTATCCGTGTGTGGGTGCGGACACAGGATTGTCTGCAACGATTTGGAGAGTAGACTTGACCACGAGGCTTTGCTCTCTCTCTCTCTCTCTCTCTCTCTCTCTCTCTCTCTCTCTCATCCTCTGGATCAGCCACCAGGAGATTTAAATCCTCTCTGAGAGAAGCCCAATTGCATGCCGCTGGAGCAGATTGACGGCGGGCTCCATCCCGCTAATTATCTCGAATGGACAATTGACGCCTTTTTTTCTTTTTCTTTTCTACAATTTTTCTTTATCGCACCAACCGAAACACATCGAGCAGGAATTTATGTAAAACCATCCGTCCTTAATATTTTAAATAACAAGCTACATAATAGTATAGGTTATTGGAAAGATTGATTTTTGATGATCACTGTTTTTGTGTTGATAAAAGGGAATATTGCTTACAACATTTCCGCTTAAAATTTTTATCTGCGTATGTAGATTTTTCTGGTGATTTTCTTCATTTTTATATTTTCTCCTTGCACTCAGAATTTTCCAAGCAAATCTAATTGGTCTGATGATTCGGGGAAAGGTAGAAAATCTTCGGTTTTAATGGAATATTCGAGACTGCATCTGGTCGAGTCTTTTTTTTTACAGTGAGTGGCAGCTTCGTAGTATTTGACTGCATCGACTGCACCTCGGCTGAATTGTACAAATGTTCGAGCTGGGACAATTTCAGAAGATTTCATGTAATTTTTAAACGACTTTATGGCAAGTGCTGATTCCCAAGTACTTCCCAACTCGTGTACACTTTGGAATTTTCCCTTCAAGAAAATCACCTTCAATTTCCAAGCAGTATCATCAGGCTATAACTCCTGCGGCCCTCGCCAGGTCAGCGTCCCTGCGTGATGAGCTCAAATTTTTAGAAAACTTCGAGAGCCGACATTCTCATTAGATATTGCTGCACACTATCAATAATTGTAATACATACAATTTATAAGCACCAAATTACATGGTACGATATTTTTGTTTATTATCAAAATATACCGCTGATGACATTCACGCAGCAAACGATAAGAATCAGTACAATGATAACACATTGTGGTGACTCTTATTTTAAAATATTTTCAGAAAGACTAAGTTTAATAATAACTGTATTTATGATCTAGTTTGCTCAACATTTTCCTTTTAGTTAAATTATTCAACAAATTCTATTCTTAAGATAGGCCACGTATCTGAGACCCTCAAATCTTTGAGATTTCGATACGTCCCAAATGTTATTACTTTTCAGTACAATATGTATGAAGCATATGCAATCGTTATTGGATCACCTAACAATGTTTTAAAGATAATCAATAAAGATGTTCAAATTCGCCTGATGTATGTTTCCAAATATGTGTAAGAAGGGATTTCGAAAGATCTGTAAGGATCTAAAGTTGATGTAATTCGTATACCTGAAGAAATAGTCAGAATACTGAGCGTTGTATCGTTCACTATGTAAAAGAACGTCGACATTTTGTTACGTAATTTATTTGAAATTGCAGGTATTCCAATACATTTGAAATTAAAGAAAATATAAGTTTGGCTTCGAGTGTAAAATAAATAGTTGAGGGTTTCTTTTAAACGGATCCAATTTTAAATTATCATACTCATAACTGTGCAAGGCGTGTTTATATACGAGATCTGCTCTACTTGAATTGATAATGCAATTATTAAATATTCGAAAATGCTGGATTGTGAATCATTTTGCTACAACATCCATGAAATTATTCAGATATATTTTTCATAAATCTTTAAAACTAATTAATGCTGCAAAAATTATTATCAACACATTTTATATTAACGTCTCTATCAACGTATCTATAATCTAATCTTTTAAATATTGATTTTCTGCCTGTATAACTTAAGTTATACATATTCAGAATCATTTTTCATGGGAGGTTAACGAAAAAGGAATAAGGGACGTATATAAAATACTAAAAAAAGTTGTCAAATCATATCGGAGACAAGTGATTTCTTTCGATTTTATAATGATAAAAATAACAGAATTGCATATATATTCTGAATATATTCCTATAATTTAGAGTTAATTATCAAAAGGGCTACTTTCACTAATCTATAAATATAAAAATTAACGTTTTTTCATTATTTTTACGCGTCTGAAATTGCGTCTTTGACCAACCGATTTTCCGATTAGAAAAAAGTTTCCAAATTTGAATTTATTCGCATCCTCGCAGAATACATATACATTTAAGTGTTTAATTTCTCATTACTATTTATCTATCCTGTTTTGCAACAATTTTCTTTATAGCTAGCAGCTTCTCCATGGAATTCCAGATTCGGTTATTATCCGCGAGAAAGTATGCTGTTTCTTTAAAAATTCAAAATAAGATAACCACTCTATAGCGAACCGCAGCAACAAATCACGCAGCGGCGACTGCAGGGTGGGACGAAACCTATACCCTACGCGGACAACGCGAAAGACCGCGATACACATGAAAGGAAAGGGGGTCACAAGGCTGAAGTATACGTCCTGCAGAAGCTTGCCAGTTTCCCGCGAGGTATGATTGAACGACCAGGTGTATCGCCGCAAACGTAAAGTAAGAGTACGGGACACCCACACCTACCTTCAACGCGGAACGAAAGGGAAGGGAAACGAACAAATGGTACGCCCAATCCTAACACCCCCCCCCCCCGCCGTCGGCGGTCAAGAAAAACAAGGAACACAAAAAGAAAAGACGAGGAACGAATAAAGGGAAAATTCCGGAGGAAAAGAAGGAGAAGGAAAAGAGAAAGTTTCGGAAGGACAGAAAAAAGGCCGGAAGAACAGCGTGGGTCAGTTGGTGTCCTAACACGGTTAGGACCTTGGCTAGTTGGTGTCCTAGGCCCGTATCCACCGTAGGTCTCCATTGTTGCGATCTATACCTCCGAATCGGGGGAGCATGACCACGCATAAGCAAAGCGTCGCCAACATCGAGGAGAAAAGCGTGCATCCATGTACCCACGACGAGATGCTCCTGCATCCGAATACACGTTGCACACAAACGCTCATATACTCCCATCAAATGACGCAGTCGATGTAGCACACAGCGAAGCGCCCTGCACTTTCTAACGAAGGTTCATCGCCGAAATGGTAACGAAAGATGAGCCCCCCTCCACGGCGACGCGGGCACCTACACTACGACAAGGATACACCGATGAATATACGCCATCACGCTTACAGAAGCAAATCGTCACAGTTCCCAACTCCCGAACATCACCACTATTGCCGACGCCGTCGGCACCTACACACGCAAGCGAACACGAGCATCAGTGAGGAGACGCACATGCCCAACTCACCCGCCCGTACGCCTCAGCCGATGTTGACAATAACGAACTAAACTACGAGAGTACACATGACACCAACGTGATTTTAAACACTTCAAAAACTCCTACGCCCGCGTCGAAGTGAAATTACGTTATCGACATGAACGACTACCCACAAGAGAAGAAAAGGAAACTATGATTAGGAGTTATAGAAAGTGACAATTACGAAGAAAGCTTATGTAGCTTGCGAATAAATGTTCATATCCACTGAATTCATAAATAAACGTTAAAATTCGTTTATTAAAAACGCGAACCGCACACCTTCCCAACAGTAGCACTAACTGATCCACACACCGGACGAGAACACACTCTATTCAAATATGGTATTATGTCACCGCTTTTAAGTAACATAAAATGAGGCTACCCACTGTTTACTCCCCTCTCTACTGAGGACAATATAGTCTGCGCGAAATTCTAGAGAAAATCTAAGTCATCAATAGCGCGTTATTTGCTCTCGAACCTCTATTAACTGACAGAAAATCTTCGGACACCCTCTTCACGCTTTTCGAAAATCGTTGAAATTCTTATGTGCGAATAAGAACTTTTATATAGTTATATTATAAGACCCTTATGCATTGTATATATTAGAAAACCTGTAACAGTAATATTCGTAGTATTTTAAACCATATGTAAAACCGGATGAAACCCAATTATATGGCAAAGACGATCTCTATTTTTTCCGAACTTTTTTATAAAACATGTTATCAAAATCTGTTTCTATAATACTAAAAGGTTTAAAAATTGAAACATGTATTTTTAATATTATTCTCAATAATGTGATAAGTATTTATATAAATAAAGTTAAAATTTTATTTTATTTTCATATACATATTAATAAAATATTTTATCAATTTAAGGACAACTATTTACAATAGAAAGTAATAAGACATTACCATTTGTACCGATGAAGGATATTCACAATATAATCGCAAAAGAAGGTAAATTTAATAATTTATATAGAATATTATCCAAGATTTTCTGTACTTACAATTTAATTATATATTTTATTTGAACTATCAATAACGTAAAATGTTTAAATAAATTTGTCTCTTTACGATTTACATTTTATATTCAGCTCAGATATATGTAGCTATGAGCCGAGTAGCGATTCATATAGGTATTTAATAGTATATTTCAGATATGAAATTGAACCTTTTTATTATCCAGGTCTTAGAAACGAATTTTGTAATTAATATTCATTGCAATTAGTAACAAGGGCGAATTTGTGAGCTTATGTAATAAAGATATGATAGATATCGATGATATTTACGGATATATCATAACTGTATGACTATGATTAAATGAGTTTACAGTTATTCGCGGGGGTTGCAATTTACAGAAGGCTGATCGCAATATCATACGCAATAGTATACGTTGCCACGGGAAATGTAAACGCCGGTGATGAACAAGGTATTTACCGAGAAGAAGCGCTAGCATAAATACCCTAGCATATTTCTTACCGGTTAAAGAAAAGATATGAATATTCTTGAAGAAGTTGGTAGCTAGAAAATAGATGATTATCCTACTTTTCTTTGAAGGTCAGAGGATAGTTTTTTATGGTTTCCAGGAAGAAGGTAAAAGTATTTTAAAAGTCAAAATTCGTGTTTCTTTGTGCAATAAATGTAATGAACCAGTCATCTCTGTTCCTGCTTTTCGATGGTGCGATTGCCACCGCTAATAATAGTATTGAAGCAGCAAGGAGTAGCGTAAAGTAACTTCATATGATACAACGGCAATAGGTACCGTTATTACACCTACAACACTTCGGTAGCACTGCACCTTATGTTTTCGTATATTTTTCTCCATTTTTATCTTTAGCCATAAATAGTATGCTTCGTACCACACGATTATATCTATTTTCTTTATTTTCATTATATAATGTTTTTTCTGTTTTTATTTTAATTTTTCCTTTTTTTATTTTGGTAATCTGTTTGCGATGTGCTGCATAGATCGATTTTCTTTTTCGTGTATTTCTGGCCTTATTTTCCGGCGAAACTTGGTTTTTTCACTAGGATTTACCATCTTAGCAATGTGTTATAATGACTGCGTTATACTTTGCATATGTGTGCCAGGTATTTTTGGAGGTCATGCATTCAAGTATCCAAGTATTCAATTACGAGATCTGATCTCTTTTTTTTCTTCCATTTGTTGAAATTAACATATCCAATTTTTTTTATAAAATACAATTGTGTCGCTTTTAGAAGTTTTTTTTGTTTATCTATACATATATTACTTAACATGTTTAATTCTTTTTGTATATTACTGGTCAATTAGTCAATTTTCGATGTAAAACTTCAGGATAATTATGTTCACTGATTTAAATAAACTGTAATAAAACCTGTAAATTTATTTCCAGTGGTGATATAGGTAAAACGTTATTTCAACATGTGTTAGTCTTATTTCTTTTAATAGGCTCTGGAGAACTGGGTCATAGTTTTTATTATTTGACTGGTTCGTTTTCAGGTAGTTAATGAAATCATTAATTAATAACAGCCGTTAATTACTATGTTTGAATATTTGTAATGAAGTACTACAAATTTTTTAAATGTAGCTGTTACTTTATGCAGATTAAAAAAACATATTTTAAAGAATTATGAGTAATTTTTATCTCTAAAATTCGTATTTCTTTTTTTACGTTAAAGAATTTTAAATTTATAATATATTGTATTGGAGAAAAAAAATAAAATATGAATAGAAATATTTAAAAATATTATAAATATTGTAGGACTAACATCATCGTTTGGACATACAAGTTTAATAGCTACTACAGAAGGTCCAGCTTATGAAGATAATAATTATCTTGGATATTCCGTAAGTGTTGGAGACTTTCTTGGTGATAATGACAGTGGAGTAGCTGTAGGAGTTCCTCGTGGAGCAGAACTGCATGGAAAGGTAAAACTTTTAGTTTATGTAATAAAAATATAATTATTATATAAAAGATTTTTTCTACTAAAGATTATTATAATACTATTAATTGTTAAGTAATTTTTAAAAAAAAATTATATTATTTCCTAATTATTTGAAAATTCGAATATTAAATTTTCAACAGAATTATAAAGGCTTATAATTTATATTAAATTTTTTTACTATACTGGAATATACATTTATATATATATTATAATTTATATATATTATAATTTATATATATATGTACTTATGTCGTATCCGAATAACTCTATTTGTGTTTAAGGAAATTGTAATAAAAATAATCTGGACGCTACAGTGCCGTCATCATATTCTTTATCTTTCATCCTCTTCTACGTTATATATAGAATGCTGGCATATCACACATATATTAAAAAAATAATTATAAGCATTTCATTAAATGTATTGTGAAATAATAAATCGAAGTATATTAATTCATTACTTTTAATATATTATAAGTATAGCCGACTGTTAAATCAAATTTTATAGATTCAAAAATACTTTAATGTGATATATATGTATATATTACTAAATATTTTTTGAATTATTTTAAAAATTGTAAAATTTAAATTGTTATAAAGAAAGTATAGAAACCTACATTTTATTTTATTTATCTTTTAAAAAAATTAATTAACTTAAAGAAAAAAAATCATTGAAAAGAAATGTATATGTATGTAGGATATAAGACCTGTAAATACAAAATTTTTTAGAGGTCTTATATTTTCTGTTGCAAATATAAATAAATATAAAAATTTTATGAAAAAAGATCAAACTTAGTACATTTTATATTAGATTTTAAAAAGCCTAACATTTTTTTTAAATATTAAATTTATAAATATTATTAGTATGCTATTTTTTCTTAGAATACATTTTTTTATAATGATTATAAACTTTATACTTTATAATTTACAATGCAACTAAATTCTAGGACAATAATATTTTATCAAAAATTCATAAAAGTAAGATTAAAATTGAAAAGTGAACGTTGAAACAGAGATAAAAATCAATATACCCATATGATTTATTTGGCATATATATAACTAAAAAGTAAATGCTTATATTTAGATTACATAAATGATTCAATTCTATTTCAGGTATTACTTTATACATCGCAATTATTAAATCATCAAAATATAACTGGAGAACAAATGGGTGCATACTTCGGCTATGCCTTGGCCGTTAACGATATCGATGGAGATGACCAAGATGATCTTATAATTACTGCTCCTTTTTATAGCCAACCTGAATTATCAGGAATTAAAATTGAAACAGGAAGAATATATATTTTTTATCAAGGAAGTGGATTAATAAAGTATAAAAAGTTTGATGTCAGGTTAGTTATTAAATGAAATTATTAAATTAAAGATTTAGAATTTTATCTTAATATGGAAAAAATTATATGAATTACAGAAAGGAAATAAAATATTTAACATAGAGACTACTGAATCAAGAAAAAATTCTATCATAAAAATGTTGCAAGATTCTTTGCGAATGTTTCTTGAGTATGATTTCATTCAATGGTTCATAATAATTTGAGAATAATTAATAATATATTATAATTATTTCGCTCATTTCAACTTTACACTTGATAAGACATAGATATCAAAAGTAGGAGAAATTGTCGAAAATGAAAACAAATTCAATGTTTGTCTTTTAACGGCAAGCGAAGGTAGATTTAGCCAGGAACGTGCGAAGATCGATTCTCTAGAGCTTTTTTTCTTTCCCGCCATGGTTAGTTCTTGTAGAGATACATCATCGTTTCTCCCCTTACTATGACCCATCGTCCCATGGTCCCATTGTCCAACCCTAATAAACCATTGTCGCCCTCGGCTCCAAGCTAAAAGAAAGCTCCCCATGTAGCACGCGTCTTTATTATCTACAATTGCTGTAATTGTTTGCCGTATATTATGTATACATAAATTTATATATAACATTAAATTAGATGTACGTCTAGAGTTTGTGCCTGTAAACTAGCGAATTAAAGAAAAGATTTCCACGATACGCGCGAGCTGTGAAGCATATAGAGCATATATATAACATTACAAAGGGAAAGCAAACTGATCAATATAAGGAATCGATGAAGATGCTGTAATGACGCAGTTATACTGAAGCCTGTCAATGTGGATAAAGATTTCGCAAGCTTCTTCCAAGCAAGCAGAATTTTTAATCAATAAGATTTGCTCGGATAATTCTGAGAGCAAGAGAAAAACATAAAAATAAGGGAAACCGACAAAAAGGCTAAAAAAAATACCGAAGCCATTGCGCCAATCCTTTTTTACTTGAAAAAATCTATAACCCAGTAAATTGATTGAATAAAACAAAGTTCAGTGAAGTGATAATTTATTTTGATACCTTTCTCTTGTATAATACAAGATAATTATGCTTTCAACTATAAAAAATACCAGCTCAACGAACAATTAAAATAAATCATATAACTATTTAATCACCTAAAATAAATATATTTATTTATGGATAAATTAAAATATTTCATAATTATTCAAGATATTATTTTTATTAAATTATTTATTTATGATCAATTAAGTACAACAAATGTAAATACAACAAAAATTATAACGTTAAATATTTTTCAGAGATGGTCGAAATAACAGAGGTCAATTCGGGTTATCCGTGGCGTCTTTAGGTGATATTGATTTGGATGGATACGGAGATTTTGTTATTGGTGAACCTTACGGAGGAGTAGACAATCGAGGTGCAATTTATATCTATCATGGTACCAAAGAAGGCGTTGAAGACAAATATTCTCAGGTTCTATATTCGGAGAATCTCGAGCAACCTGTACGAACGTTTGGTTGGTCTGTAAGCGGAGGTTTAGATTTAGATGGAAATAGTTATCCTGACATAGTCGTCGGTGCCTATGAATCCAATACTGTCGCCTACTTTCGATCCCGACCTGTTATTAACATTTATTCAGAAATAAATTTCTTATCAAAATCAATAAATTTACAAAATAAAACGTGTTCTTTATCAGATGGTTCAATTGCATCTTGTTCTGAATTGAAAATATGTTGTATGTACACAGGGTTAGGGTCTTGGTCTCAGCACAATTTTTTAGTTAATCTTTTCTTGGATGATAAAAAAAAAAATCCTCGTTTATTTTTTCTTGAATATGAAAATAAGCACGCATTAAATTGGACAATAAATATTATAAAAGATAAGCATCATTGTCGACAAATGAAGGTTTGTTAATTTATAATGCCTATGAACTATATGTATAAACAATTTATAATTATTTGTATTAATTATACTGAATTATTTAAATTATTTATACAGAATTATAAAGTCGTAATTTTCTTTTTAAAGTTTCATAATATATTAAAAGATATACTATTTCAAAAAAATAAAACAAATAAATTACAACATCGCCAAAAATATTATTTAAATAACTATAATTTTAATAACTGTATTTCAGAAACTGTATTTGATTAACAATTTTGTACATTTTTATTAAATTAAATTACTTTGATAATTAAAATATCTCTTATGATGTAAATATCGATAAGATGTTATTACTGTTTAAATTAAGTTATTGTGTAATATTTTTTTGTATGAAAATATTTGTACTATGTTATTATTTAAATTTGATTTAAGATTAATGTTAGACAAAAATGATTGGAATATAAATAACCAATTTTTTAAATTTAAATATGAAAATAAATTAAATAAATTCCAAAACTAAAATTATTAATATATTTTTTAGAAAATAATAAAATCATTTAAATTTTTACATTAAAAATTAGAAAAAAAATTAGAATAAATCTAATTTTATATTTCATTTTTTTAAATTTAACGAACACATTTATTCTAATTTTTTTAGTAATTCTTTATCATTAATTATTAAAAAATAAAATTATCAGGTATATGTATCACAACATTTGCGTGATAAATTAACGCCGTTGGATGCAGAAATTTATATAGAATTATTACAAGATGATAAAGAAAAACATGGAAATTTAGAAAAACGTAACCCAAAAAAAAATTTATTATCTGTATTGGGACCAAAAAATACAAGAAAACGTGACTCACTTGTTATACAAAAAAATTGTGGTTCTGACGATGTATGTGTGCCAGATTTAATGGTAAAAGCAGTAAAAAACGTTGATAAATACCTTTTGGGTTCTGGAAAAATTCTTGAAATAGAAGTAATAGTTACAAATTTTGGCGAAGACGCATTTGAATCTTTATTTTATTTAAAATTGCCATTGGGTGTTGATTACATTAATATTGAAAGTCAAAATGAATCTAAACAAATTATCATTCAGTGTACTGCTCCAAAATCTAGTAATAATAACACACTACGTTGTGATATTGGTAATCCATTGCCTGGTGGCAAACTAGTTCGATTTAAAATTTTTTTACAACCTATAACATTTCATAACATTAAATCAACTTATGAATTTTGGATGTTAGTAAATTCTTCAAATTTTGAAAAATTAGATACTTTAGACAATAACATTCTCAATATTTCTTTACCGACATGGGTCGAAACTAATTTATCAATAGAAGGTGATAGTAAACCACAAGAAATTGATTTTAACTCAATTGATTTTGTAAACAATGATCCTACTTTATCTATAAATACATATGAATTCGAGCCAATTGTAACTCATAACTATACAATTCGGAACAACGGACCATCAACTATTTTACATATGAATACATCATTGATTTGGGCAGCAGAAACATATTCTGGAGATATTTTATTGTATTTAATCGAACAACCTGAAGTTTCCAGTAATAAAATGCAATGTGATTCTGCCAATGCCAATTACCTCGGGTTCGAAGTAAGTATCAAATATAAAATTTATATGTATTAAACTAATTTGTGATACTTGTGATAATTACTGTATATTAAAAGAAAAATGAAGACAAATGAAGGGTTAATTACGTTTATTCTAGTTAATTTTTTTTGTTTAAAAAAAAATAAAAAATAAATTTTTTTATTAACTATTTATGAAATCTTATCGAATACTTTGAATTAGTTTTTGAGATAATATAATATAAACAAATTATGCGGATTTTGTCATTCCCTATTTTGTACTTACTTTGTAAACGAGGGGAAGGGTTTGTACAAATAAAAAGCAGTATGTTACGCAACGTGAAGGTCGCGTGGGATGTGTAGGATGAGGGAGGAGTTATTCTCGGGTAATTATCCAATAATCACTTTATTTATATTGTTTATCCAGTTTATGTATCACACTAACAATAATACGCAGTATGTTCACAAAGTCCTTAATCTCGCGCGTCAAGACAAGTCGCCGGTAACGAATTTCGGAACTGAACACCGGAGAGCTCACAATGATCGTCTTATAATTATTTCACGAACCGTTGTCTAAGCCACGCATTCGACTTTTCATGATCCGTCGTCGCTTTTACGCATTTGAATTTCCCGCACTTTTCATTGCGCGCGCGTTTTTGGCCAGTTGACGCCGCGCCGCCGCTCCGTTAGCTGCACGTTGGCCTCAGTCTTTCCGCGACAGTCGCGGTGTTCACTTCAGTAGCGTTATTTCTAACTCTGCCAACAGAGGCGCTGCGCGATACGATGCTGACGTCACTGCTGACGTCAGGCGCTGCCAAAATGGCGGACGGTGCGTCCTTTTTTTGATAGCGTCGCCCAGGTGACGCCTCCCTTTGCCTCCTAGTCCCTCTCACCTCGCTGCGATGCGGCGTTTCCTCGCAATTCCTCGCGATTGCTCACGGCCGTGGTGTGATGTCTCTCCCTGTCGGGGCGCGGCAACGTCGGCCAAGTCGCGGGTTATTCTTCTGGTGACTCGGCTCTGCTTCACTCGCGTGTATGCGGGCACGGCTCACGGACTCACGCAGGATGATCGCTACTCGCTGATCGTCCGTTATTATTATCTAATTTACGAAGAGGGGTGTGATTGCCAAATATGTTGCAATTGCGCGAAAGGTTTCCCGTGGTAACTGGGAAAGTACTGACTCCCCTCCTCATGCCATCGCTGTCATCTCCCGGTGTTGCTCATTTCCCTCCCCCCTTTTTCCGCCAATCCTCTTCCGGGTTTCGCTACGGCATAGGCGGCCTTCCCTCTCTTCTGGGCTTTACTCGCTTCCTGCCTTATTCGGCTCCCCTCCCCCAGGGCCTACTCGCTTCCTTCTTATCCTTATCCTTCTCTCTCCCCCCGGTGCTAGGCGCGCTTCGCTCTTGCTGGTCTCGGTATTTTGTTGTGCTCTTTTAGCTGAAGGCCCGTGGGCTTATCCCGGGAATCCTTCCCATCTTCTGAAGGCTCGCTGGCTTGACCAGGGAAACCTTCCCTTACCTGGAGGCCCGCGGACTTGACCCGGGGAACCTCTCCATTCCTGAAGTCTCGCAAGCTCGGTCCGGGAAAACTCCACTTTCCTGGAGACCCGCGCACTTGACACGGGGGACCTCCCCTTTCCTTTGCTATCCATTTCCCGCTCCTTGCGCTATCACCGTTGGGTACGCCCTTCCTCCACAGTCGGTAACAGCAATTTCCCTAACAAAAATTTAAAACAATTTATTATCTAGCGAATGGCATAAAAAACCTCCAACTAGGAGGAAGATAAAGCCGTAATATATAATATCTTCCTTAATCTAATTTATGCAATTAACGCAGTCGATTGCAGATAGAATCCTTCCAAAATCAGTCCAAAATATCCAAAAATAGTTTTGTACGCATCGCAATGAACCGTGGCCTGACTCTTAACCAATGGCGGAGATCTTTCTGAGTGGTCTGTGACCTTACTCATTACTAAGCTAAGTAGGCGAGTCTCAGGTATCCCAAATGGATGTACCTTGGTAGGGTGATACCAAGGCTCCTCAACGAGCCCTGTATCTTAAACCTCAAGAGCTACACCAAATACACTTTTTAGATTAGCTACCTGCTCTAATACACTTCATAAGTGAACTAATAGCTCCAAGTGTCACTCCAAATACCACGAAATAATATATTATACCTTTTTACCTATTTAAGTTGGTCAATGATTGCTTCAGCGATCTCAAGGATATCTACCCGACTGACTCTTTCGCCCTTGTTATGACTTCTAGCCTCCTTATGATCCTTATGATAAAAGTAACGCCTTTGTTTTCGTTACATTCCTACTCATTCCCTATACAATTGGTCTTTAACCTTATGTTGCCTTATTGCTAATACTCTATGTAATAAAACCTTAACTCCGCCCCTTTCAGTGCGTTAAGCGATAAGGGACAACGTTTCCGAACACAGATATAAAAATCATATAATATATTAATATGTAATACTCATAATGATCGTAAAAATTCTAATAATAATTATATTCCATTATTATTATAATATTTTTATATAGTTTATATTCTTAAATTCATTTTATTCTGTGATTTTCTGAAATTATAAAATGTCTTTAATTCTGAAAATTAATTGCGTTCACATAACTACAATCAATTATTATTATTATAATAAAAGTTTGAAAATAAATATTACGATATCAAAACAACGTATTATTATGTAAACTGCATTGTTTTAAAATTATTTACCTTTTTAAAGATTTTTTAAGGTCCTGAACTTCAACTTTTATTGCTAGACAGAAAATTTTATTTTTATGTGTTAATGTTTTTATAATTTTGTTATAATCGCATTAATTTTGACATAAGAAATAAAATACTGTATTAAATAAAAAAAATTATATTTTATAATAAAATGAGAAATTTAATTGTAATTTTATAGTTAAATTAAATAAAAAGAATTTTGTTTTAATTGTAAAAATAAATTGTGACTTTTTAAAAACAATTCTTTGTTTTTATCTTTTTTTTAGATGCGTAGAAATCTGTATTATGGTTGAAATTTCGATTGGCTATCTATAAGAGCTTAAGTTTTAGAATTACAAATTAATGAAATTAAATGATATTGCATTTTTTTTATGTCAAATACAATAATAATAAAGAAAAGTTTTACTCTTAAATCGAAACAAAGAATCATTCAAAATAAAATGAATGAGAAAAATTCTAAGAACAAAGTAACTTGATAAAATGATATATTTTCGGAAAAGGAAAAAATAACATAACGTTTCCGTATTCATTAAGAAATGACTACTTTAAGAGTTTTAGGAACTAAAAAAATATGAAGCTTCTAGTAAAACAATATATTTTAAACCATTAAAATCTAAAAAACACTGCAATTTTAGAATTAATATTATTACTACATTTAAATGATAAAATACTATAACTAAAATAGACAAATCGAACAAAAGATCGAATATTATATAAAAACAAGGATGTATTGTTAAGATATAAATAGGAATATACCTCCATATCAATTAATTAAAAAACATTGACAACTGATTAAGATATTGCAATCCGTTAAACTAGATTGCGCACTTTATTAAAACTAGGAAAGAAAAAGCCATAAAAGTAGTAATTTAAGTGTACTATATTTTAATATACAATGTTATTTTTTCTAATCAATCAATATATTTCTTTTATAATATTGCATAATTTGACTTACATAAAAATTTAAGAGATTAAAAAAAATGAAAAATAAAAAACAAAGCAGTTATTCATTACAATATTGCACAGTTTCATACTCGTTCTAATAAATTATTAATAATTTATATTAAGATATTTCTATATTTAATATTTATATAATAAACATATAGAGGTGGGCGAATACAGAGGCATAGTTGAATCAAAATAAATGTTATTGAAAATTTTTTTTATTATATATTAGTACTATAAATATCAGAATAGATTAATCTATTTATGAAAATTCATTTATAAACAATAATAAATTCAAGGATTTTAAGAAAAAATTGACAAATATAGTTTTCAATACATATAAAAAATTATATACAAATATTTTGTACTAATACATGTTCTTTATTTTCTATTTTAGTTCTCGTAATATTTATTATTGAATATATACATTAGCTTATTACTGTTTAGAATAAATATCTAAGGTTTGTACACAAATTTTAAAAAAGCTATAAATAAAATTTCAAAATTATCTAATGCAATAATTCAATTTTGTAACTTTCTTACAATATTTAGCATTTTATATTATAAGACAATTTTAACTAAATGTTATTTAATTGCTACTTTTAAAGAATAAAATTGTTATCATATATGAAATTATTTGATTGAACACATAAAAAACTTCAATTTATTCGTTCTTAAGAAACACTTTTTAGAATCTATATAAATATAGTCGTAATCACCAAGTAATAATATTATTAGTATTTAATTTTTATAATTTTAGGAAACAAAAATTCGGAATACTATAAAAAATCATGAAACATACAAAAAGAGATTGTTAAGAGATGCATCATTAAATGTAAAGAATTCAAAAAATAATAAAACATTTAAAATGTCTATTAATAAAAGGAAGGTCGATCACAGTCAGGAATTTAATAAAAATGGATATACAGAAGAAAATGGCCTTAATCAAGAAAGTAAGTATATCCTGTATAAAAAGCAAAAATTAGATATGAGATGAAATGCGTGATATTACACAACTTATTGAATAATAACGACGCATTCTAAAATCATATAAGTTGTAAATATTAATTCATAAAATAAATTGATAAATTAAAGATTGAATTGATAACATACATTGTTGTACATCTATTCGTTTTTAAACAAGAACTAGTACAATTTACTAATTTAGGATTCAATATAACAATCATTAATATGAAGTTTAAATTATTCATAACTTGTATGTATTAATATAATAAAACAATTTATAAAAATTCATGTTTAAAACATAAATTTGATGTTTTCATATTTAATACAAAAAAAATTTTTTTCTTTTTTTTGTAAGAAGGTATGCATATTTTGTTAGCGTACAAATGACAGACGGGATAACACGAATTAAAAATACAATTTAAATATGAAAAGTGCAGCAATTTTTTAGTTTTATTTAACTTAAAATTTTAATTAACAATAGAAAATAGTTATGTTAAGTACTATAAGACAATTTTATACATTCATTGAGTTTTCGTTATAAACTGAAAAGTGAAGTTAAAGAACCATTAGAAGTATGTACAAAAATAATTAAGAAATTTTTTTATTGCAAATAAAACTAATTTGTTTTTTGTTATTTCTATAAATAATGAATGTATTATATTATAACTTAACTGATTACTAATTATTATTAAAAGGAAATGAATAATAATTTATATTCTAAGTTTTAAAGACATATAAAATCAAAAATAAAACTATACTTTTGTTACAGAACATTCGATAAACTTTACGAAAAATGATAAAGAATTTAAAAATAGAAATTTTCACTCGACAATAACAGATCTAAGATTTGAACGACATACACCTAATCTATTGCCTGTAAATATGGATAATACAAGAAATATTAAGGAAGATGTAGTATACAACACATTATGTAGTACAGCTCAATGTGTTAATTTACAGTGTAATGTTGGTCCATTAATGAAAGATGAAGAAGTTTCAATCGCTGTTCGCTATCGAGTTAATATTAAGTCATTGATGAAATTAACTCAAAGTGAAAAAATTAAAGTTTCAACAAAATTAGTTGCTGTTGTTTCTTCACAGCCATTCATAGATGAACCAATAGAAAATATTGCTCGTAATTACGAAATTTTAACGGTTATTCTACCTTTTAAAAATAAAAACAACACGGATGTTGTACCTCTTTGGATCGTAATAGTTTCAGCTTGTGCTGGGACAACCATTTTATTATTATTAGTATATTTACTATATAAGGTTTGTGATATTAATTTTTTTTTTTAAATAGAAACAGTGGTAACAAAAAATTATACTTGTCAAAATTTAATTTTGAATCGCAAATAAAGGTTTCACGTAAATTTATATATTTATAGATACTATAAAATTTTCACTAAAAACATCAATACGAATTATAATGCAATTATATCTATATAATGAAATATTTAATTTTAAATTTAGACAAGAATACGACATTTTGCATTTAACCATTTTAGTTTTTCGTGTAGATAATTATAACAAATTAAATTACAAATAAATATTGTAAGCAAAATTGATGTAAACAAATCTTGGAAAATATATATACAGAGAGAAAAAGATAGAGAATCGGATTGTATATGAATTAGTCAAATTAATTTCAAAATATAGACAATTTATAAATAAATCATTCACTTTTAATCTTTTTTAAAATTATTTCATTTAGATTTAAAAATTATGTTAAAATTTGTATTAATAGATTTAAAATTTTGAAATTTAATTTTTTTCAGTGTGGTTTTTTTAAAAGAAATCGACCTACAATAAAACCAGAAAAAGAGTTACTTAATCGTCCTAGATATCATGTACAAGAAGAACAATAATATATAAATTCGTTATTGCACAAAATATGATATTTTACTTATAAAACAAATTTTGCCATATACACACATAAATGCATGCTTTTGACTTTGTAAACCTTTTTCATTAAATAAATAAATACTAAAAGGAATATATTTTATATAGAAAATAAAATTGTGTTTAAAATAATCTTACGAATATTAAATTGTAAGAGTGAAAAATAATAAATGGAGATTGAATAAAACCGACTAATGTCAACACGTAATAAGTTTCTTTATTCTTTTCTCATACAGCTACGATTCTGCATAATTTGCGATCTTAGTTTAATATCTTATATTTACGAACTTTACATATTTTGAAACTATGATATACGGATTTAACAATTATTCTTAAGATTACCTTTTCGGTTAGAAATTTTACATCTACGATTACTGGTTTAATAATTAATCTCTATACGTGGGTTTGGATCTTATCTGTGTCGTGTTGATACTGATATGAGGCGAGCGAGTAGCTATCGAAAACGATTTTTCCGCCTCCAAAAGGCTTTTTATTGAACCTACCTGTGCTCACGGCGTAATATTTGGAATTAAAGTTTGCAAGCTTTAAGGGTCTGCGGATAATTGCGAAAATCGGTTCTTATCTTTCTGAGTGAAATAACAGCTATAAATAATTAAGAACTGTGAGGTCAAGTGCAGTAGTTTACTGTCCATAGATACGGGGCTGTATGAAAGAACAACTTGCAAACGCTATAGCGCACGATGTAAGTAACTCAACTGAGTTCAATAGAAAAGAACACTTCATGTTTATGCGCACTAGTAAAAGCGATAGCTAGTTATAAATCGTATAAATTATAATAATTTATTAATGCAAAACAATACATTAATATTACGAAATTTTTAAATCATATATTAAAATTCAGGTATTTTTATTGTATTTTTTAATATCATATTATACTTACACTTCAAATATAATTTTTTTATTTCAGTTTAAAATAAAAGAATATATAACATAACAATAATTTTAAATAATTTTTTATAAAAACACGTACAAAAAAGTATTAAATATCACAAAGAAAGAATGAAATTTATACGTCGAAATTTTTATTTTACACTAGTAAAAAAATGGAAATGACGCACTTTAATTTTGTTTAGACACTTTTATTTATATCCCGGGTAATACTTAACTTACACATCCACCTTATCCTTTCTGTTAGTTTTCGGTCGCGTAGTCGATAACGTCAGTTGCGATTTCCAATGATCAGCTGTCCGCCTGTGATAGGCGGCTTGTTTGCTCCGGGTAGTTGTTTGTGTCCCACCTCATCCCTGTAACCCGACTCGTTGAGTTCGTCTCTCCTTCGGTAACGTCGTTGCGTTGATGCAGTCATCAGTTGCCGGTGTCTGCAGCAGTAGTAGCGTAAAGCTAGGTTGCAACATCACAAAATATCAGTGTCTGCGTGGTGGCGCTGTAGATGAGTCAAGTCAATACGGCAGTCTTCCTTATTGCCGATCTGTCCTTGACGTTGTGACCTCAATGTTGCAGGTAAGGTCATTTTTCGCCCTCCAGCTCTTCCGTCTTACCCTATCGAGTGATCGATATTTTGATTGATGGAAGGGTGCGCGCTTCCCTCACCTTGCCGGAATACCGCCTACTTATTATAATTCTATGTTGAATATCGGTGATATCACGTTGTACGATCACTCACGTATTAACCGTACGCCCCTTTCGCGTTTCTAGATTACTCTCTTCTTTATCTCGTTTCTTTTAAATATCCGAAATTCGGTTGACTTAAAAAACACAGCGTCTTCCTTGGGTTCCGAATACGAACTGTCTTCCTGCCTCCTTCCTCCGGTACGCGTATCTTTACCTCGCGAGGTTTGATTTTTTTTGTTTCCCACCCGATTCCCTTTAACATCTTTTTCTTAATACTTCTTCTTAACACATCTCTCTTCGGCCTCTAGCCTTTAAACAGAGTACCAGTTATTACCGGGGCCTATTTCTGATTCTCCTCTCAACAAAACCCGCTTTCGAACGCGTATCTTTCTGGATGGAGGTCATAGGCCCCGCTATACCTTCCAGTCTGTCCTTAACCGAACAGCAGTTCTTGCCTCGCAAGCGTACCCGCAAGATGTAATTAGCGCCACAACGAAATCAATTTTTCTTTTATTCTTCTGCGGGCACCGGTGCTGTCTTTCTGGTGTTCGTAACAATATTTAAAATATTTATTAATTGGAAATATTATTATAATGTATAAAAAAATAAAAAAAGAAAATAGTTTAATATATATTATATTTAATTAATGCTTAATTAATAAAAAATATTTAACAATATTGCAAACAAGTGTAATAATATTAAACATACAGATTAACATTAAATGAAATACGTCTAGTGTACACTTTCTATTTATTTTTAAACATATAGTTGTTTAAATAAAACAATTGATAATCTGTAATCTATATTTTATTTTAGGTCAGAAATTTTTATTTCCGGTTCACTTTTTTTAATAATATTCGCTAATAGTTTTTTTATTTCAGAAATGGCTTTTCCAGGATTAAGACCCTGAAAATAAAATGAAAAAATTAAAATACATTTTTTCTTCATAAAAGTTATATAAGTGTACATCATTTTTACCTAATCTGTATATTAATTTTATTTATAGGAAACTATATGTAGATATAAATTTATATTATTTGATTGTGTAATTGGAAAAAAGGAATAATATAAATAAAATAATGAGAAATGAATTTATGAAATTCAAAATTTACTTAATCATATTAAAAATCAATATACAAATTGAATTCTGAAAACTAAATTTCAATTGTGTTATAAAGAAGTTCAATGATTATTCCGTATATATAAATCTTATTTATTTTTCTCTTACTTTATATTTTACAAATGAATTAGTAGATATGTGAATAATGATTTTGAAATGCCTAATCCGAGACAAATAATGTTTACAGTAATTCAAACGTATTAAATCTAAGAGACTTGGTTGATTTATTGATACCTAAACTTGCCATATTTTATGTAAGCAAAGAAAACAATTTCTATTGTGTTAAGTATATGTGAGCCAAGGAATAAGAATAGAACGACTGATGATTAAGACAATCATTCATTAATTAGATAGTGGCATTTATAGATGCATAAAAGTTTGTTGAAAAACGTTGTTCTATTTAGAATTGAGCGAATCTTCACATATTATATATTTCATAGAGAGAATCTTCACATATTATGTATTTCATAGAGGGAATCTTCACATATTATGTATTTCATAGAGAAAAGAAAAATGTATATAAAATCGGAAAACAGTAAATTCTACATTTAATCTGATTTGGAAATGCCGAAACACCCCCTAATAAATTTTATTGGGCATTTGTTTATATTTTCCTGTATTGCTTTAGGTATATTCCTTTGTAAATTAGTATTTCTTTCCTTAAAGAAAAATTTCTATTGAAAATATTGTATTTTTAGGTTTTTTCTCTCATTTGTAAGATTATCCTTATAAAACATGATTTAATCGTATCGTAAACTTTAATAGAAATCACACGTCGAGCATTCTACTTTAATTAGATGTTTATTAATATTGGTAATCGATTTTGATACTTGGAAACTGATTGACTAACAAGATGAAAAATAATTCAAAATCAGTTAAGTAATTATTAAGTGCAGCAGACGTTAAGCGTTATTAAAAAATGATTGTCTACTTGATATTTATAACTGAAAATAACTTCAGATAACATTTAGATAATATTTAGTTTTGGCTTCTATTTCGTAGAATCTGGTGGCTTGCCACTAGACATCTATAAATTTATATATATAAATCTATAACTTTATCTATATTTTTCAATTATTTACAAGTTTTTATTTTTCAAAATAGAATCAATTAATTCATACTATATAAACAAATACGTTTTAAATGATTAATAAAATTCAAATATATATATTTTTTCTTTTATCCGATTAATAACTGTAAGCAAATTTTTATATATGAAAGGATATGCACACTTTTTATTTACTATTGAAAATTTAAATAAATTAGCATAAAGACATGGCTACCTATAGCCACTACAATGTAACTGTAAATTATTGTTTCAATTAGTATTTTATTTATTTTGCTTATTAAAAATAATTACTATTAACTCAAAAAAAAATTTTTTTTTAATGACAAAACCATAAAATTTAAAAATTTAATTAAAAATACCTTTGGACATGTTCGAGTACAATTCATAATCGTATGACATCGGTAAACAGAATATGGATCTTTCAATTTTTTTAGTCGCTGTAATGTTGCAGAATCTCTTGAATCGATTATCCATCTATAAGCCTTAAAAAAATTTCTCATTATCAATTTTATAAAAATGTTAAATAATTATTTAAACAAATTTTATTACAAAAAATTTTAAACTAAATTCAATAATTTCAAAAAATTTAACTAAATTAAAATAAATAAAATAAAATTCTGTTAATACTTCAAAGACGTTATATAATAAATATTAAAATTTGCATCTTCATTGTTTGCGAAGATCTTATTATTCATTATTATTCAGAAACATTTTTTCGACTTATATTAATACTTTTCCTGTATATTGCCTATGGTCACTTAAAATTAACCAGAACCAAAGGATCATTTCATACATACTTTTAATAATAGTAAAGATATTCGAAATCATTTATTGTAATTCTACCAACTGAACTATCTTTTGCTAAAAAACTGTAACGTCGATAAAAGTTTTTGGGGCTATATTTATTAAGTAATCAGTTTTTTTTTTTTGGATCGAGAGCTAAAATTTAAAAAAAAATAATTGGTCTATTTATTAAATTACAGTAAATAAGAGTACCTTAAATTTTGTGATTTCTTTATTGTTACGATATTATTCTCATTATTAATATATCTTTTTAAAATAGTAATTTAAATGCGGATAACAATAACGGTAGCAATAAAGGTACTATCAAATTAATGATTCAATTATTCAAAAAAGAAAGTGTTCGAACGACCCGATTTTACTGGTTTATAAATCTTGTTCCTATTGCAAAATAGTACTTTAAAAAGAATTGATAATTAGTATTATAATTACAAATGCACATTATATATTTTTTATATAATTCTGTTTAGAAATGATGATCCCTTTAGAAATAATAATATAATATAAAACAATATATTATTTTCAAACGATTAAATAATTCTTGGTTTAAACTATTAAGTAAAATTATAATTTTTTGTTAATAGATTCAATTCATAAAAAAAATTACCACCAGTAATATATATTATATTATAATTAATACTTCAAAATTCCTTAATTGAAAGACTGTCTTTATAAAAAGTAGGGCAAATATCTAAGTAATTGCTTAAATTATTATTACTTTTAGATGGGTTATGAACGATATTGTCGTTATGAAATTAGAAATGGTTTGTTGAACATGAAAAATAATTTGTTCCCCGAATTGTTGAAATTGATTGCATCAAATATATACTATTAATAAAATTAATATATTAAATTACTACGTGTATAATTTTATAAGATATTTTTTATCTACCTGCATTAATACTGCGGGTCCAAGATATTTATCACCATTCCACCAATATGATGGACAAGAAGTGCTGCAGCATGCGCATAATATGCATTCGTATAAGCCATCCTAAAATATATTTTATTGATAATGTGTTTCTTAAGTAATAAATAAACTAATATTTAGTATATTAATATTATCTCATTAGGTATGTACAAATATCAATATATAAAAAAAATCAATATATAATAGGAATCTTAAAATAATTTTCCAACAGTGTTGAAAATCATATAAGTAAATATAAGTATTATATAAGTATTCAAGACACTTTCTTCAATTAATACAAATTACAGAAAATTACAACAAAATTTTTGCAATAAATTCTGATTTGTAATAGTGAAAAACTTGTTTTCTATGCTATTTATTTATATATTTATGAACAGGTTTAAAGTGCAATCTTTTTTAGTTATGAAGATATATATACTGATAGATAAGTTGAATGGTGTTATTCCATGCATTCTATTAATACATATAAAAAAAAACTAAAAATCTTTAATAATAAAATTATGCACATATTCTATGTTATCAACTGTAATCCCTTATTTGTTTTTCGACAATGTTCGCATTTATACTAGGTTCTTTTGCTTTGAGTGACTGCATACTTGGTAGTTTGTTTTTTTACACTCATCTATATTTAGGATTTATTTTATTTCTACATAACTATTCATAATCCATTTCAGTAGACAAATAACACTAACAAACATATTTTCTTATGCTGTGTAAATTGATTAAAGTGTAATTGTCTTAAATAATTATGTAATTAATTTGATACCGTTTCATTTACATAAAAATTAGTCAAAGTCTTCTAAATAAATAAATAAATAAATAAATGTTAAGCCCTGCAATTGAACCCTTGTACTTTATAATAGCGATCTTCCGTTCATTATTTATATATCATTTAGTAAATTCATATTTATCAAACTTCCTTGCTTAAATGGATTTAATCCAACATAATTTTTTTTATCAGTATTGTGATCTTCTATACTACACTATTTTTTAGATTAACAAAACATTTTTGTTATTAATCAATAATAATACTTACAAGTTTTTGTCGATCCTGAATACTTTGTAAATATTGATATGATCCTATTTCTATTTTATTATTATTTTGAAGCCATGGTGTTATACTGCGATATTGTGTATAAAAATTACTCATATCTGGTACTAAATCTTTAATTATGTACATATGAGGTAATGGATATATTTTCATTACTTTATTTAAGGTTGAATCAATTGTACTACAAAATAAATCTATTGATAAAGATAATTTTAATTATAAAACAATAAATAAAAAAACTATATGTTTACCATATACAAGCTAATGTATTTGTTCCAGCTATATTCATTGCACATGATCCACAAATACCTTCACGACAAGAACGACGGAACGTCAAAGTTGGATCAATTTCATTTTTAATCTTAATTAGTGCATCTAATACCATAGGGCCACAACTAATATTAATTTACTTAATTATACTATTTCAATACATAAACTATGTACAAAACATTTATGAAAACATTTACCTATTTAAATCTACTTTATAATCCTTTATATAAGGCTTTACATTTGGTTCATCGGGATCCCATCGGTAAATCGAAAATGTTTTTAATCTAGATGCATTATTTAATTTTATTGATATATAAATTTGACGAATCTGTAATATAAAATCTATTATTCAAATGCATGCAACAATACAGAAAGATAAAAGTAATATATAACAATAAATGTTTTTTAAAAAACCTTTGTAATTTGTTTTATTAAATTAATTATATATTTTAAACTCAAGTAATTTTTAATTGTATGTAAATCCTATAAAATTGTTAATTAAGAATACTACATTTCATACTATTTTAAATTTAATGAAAATCAATTTAAATCATATATACAATAAAATAATAAAAATTATACTTATTGAATATATTTTAGTATAAAATTTCATTAAATTATAAATACATTAATTCAAAAGTAACATATAATTCCATGCACGTTAATATAGAATACAGAAAATAAATTTCACACATTTCAATAAAATGGAATATTTCAGCACGTAGGAGTTTTTAAATAAAGAACAGAAATTTAATTTATTTAAAGAAATTTTGAATATATTCTAATACTCCGAAAAAATGTTTAAAATTATTATATTAAGTTTGTATTTAAATTTCATATATATTCGTACAATAAATAGTAATTATATTCAATAAAAATAATATAATTATTATAATATTAAACATATTGTACATAAATTATATTTTATTAATATATTATAATATAAAAATTTAGCAATACATTAAAGAAATAAATTTTCTTACAGATATTAAACTATTGGATCTTGATACGGAAACTAATTTATTAAAAAACATATGCGCCATTTTGGCTTATAAATATGTTTATTTATTTAAAATAAACTTAATGCGAAAGATTGGAATAATTGGCTTCTATCTAAATTTATACTTTCTTTTATTATGGATTTATGCAACCATTTATATTATACGTTGCCAACTATTAACATGCGCAGTCGAGATTTTTAAAATTTTCAAATTCAAAAGATATTAATAATTTATATAGTTTTTGTAATTATAATTTTTTATATAGTATATAAATTCTATTACAATTATGAAAATTAATAAAATTAATAAATTCTGCTCCATTCTTAGTTTATTTGTTTTAATTTTATTAAATTTTTTCTATATTCTAAAATAAAATTGAAATATAAAATTCTTTCATAAATACAAATTAAATACTTTTTGTAAACGTACATACGCTACTTTTAATTTATGAGAAATATATAAACTTCAAATACTAAAGTATATTTATTGTTTCTTTGTTTTATAAATATTTTACATTGAAATAGATATAATAAATTTAATAACATAGTTAAAAAAAATTGCAATAGGAAATTTTTTTACATCTATTACCAATAAATTTATGTATCTCTAAATAGTTAATATTTTATATATGCACACACATATATATATGGATACATACTTTCCTGCGAGTGGATCATACGATAATTTTTAGTGTTTTACAATATTTCACAAATCTTTTATTTTTTAATCATCTACTGAAATAATGACACTTGCCTCTTTTTCACTCACACCTTATCATACAGTACATATTCTCACGCACTCATTCCATAATTGCTATTAAATAACTAACTCACGCACTTAACTCTTTCTTTGGTAATGCTCATTTATTCATATTCATCTATTCTTTGAATCTCTCATTCCATTATTTATTTTACGTGCTGCAGAGATAAACCATAACTATCCTTGATTATATTTTATCATCAATTTCTTAATATATATCCAATTATATCAAGAGATAGTAAAAAACTTGTAAAAACTAGGTACAGCTTAATTCTTGAGTACTCACAATAATAATGTGGGATAGTGCTCTTGAGGATTCTGACTTACTCGATGATCTCCTAATCCAGCAACACAATTGAAGTAAGAATGTTATATTCATCTTAAGTGTACTTTTATACACGCTGCATGTAGTTCTACACACACACAAGTAAACGCATTTACATTAATTTCTTATGAACAGTATCGTAGCTCGCGTTGTGCACGTTTAATTCGAGAAAACAGACTAATTTTAGAGTTTCCTTGTTAATGTTTTCCTTCGCTTCCCATTAACCGAAATTTTCTTTCTTTTTATTACCCTTCTCTCACGTCTTTCCTTGACGCGCTTTTCTTATATCAATTACCTTTGAAGTTCATGTTAGAAACTGATGTCATAACTATCGATCGTTCTGTATTGTGCTGCAGAACAACATAGTGTAAAGGTTTTAGCTACTAATTTAATTGCTGTTTAATGATCATTGACGATGTATTTCGTAATACATATACAGAAAAATAAATATGATTCTAATTATCAAAGTTGATAAGTTATTAGGATGATAATTGGTATGTTACTTGCCAATAGTTTCAAGTTTTTTTAATAAACGTAACACAGTAGTAATGTCTCATAGTACGTAATATTAATATCTAAAAAGAATATATGTATGTTTAACAAATTTTCGATTAGATAATCGTAATAACGCTGATAGTATCATTAGTTACCGATAAATGAGATGCAATATAAGTATTGTCATTAAAAGGAATTTTTCGAGCAATGTGTGATATCGATTCAAGTAGACGATATTTCAATCGTAGGCATAATTGTATATTGAAAGATACACAACCTCCATTTGTATAAATCAGCAATGTATTTTTGCATCAAACTTTCGTTGCAAGAGAATGAACTTTTATTTTATACAATCTGCAGTTAGATCAGAGAAATACTTGTTCAATAAGCGAACAGATACAAGCATTGCAATCACGGCATCACGGGCTTAAGTCATACACCATAGTTTACTTAATTCCGTCAAACGTGTAGAAGTTGTTAGCAGTGTCGTAGGGTTTTATACAAAGAAACTTATTACAAAAGTGCTCGAACATTTATATATATATATATATATATTTCTACTTCTCTCTCTGTCTCTTGTTTAATGGCTCCAAACGGCAAGAAACTAATTTTATATTAATATAGAAATATTTCATAAATTTTATAATTTAAATATTTATACCTAATATCACTTTTTAAACAACCTACAAAACTTTTTTGTAGAAGTTTATATTTTTATTTAAATACAGTTATTAATTAAAAAATAATTTAAAAACTATTATATGGTAAAATAATAAAATGAAAATGCTATTAAAATTATTTTATCAGACACTCATTTAATAAAGAAATAAAATTATAACTCATACCTTAAGCAGTTTTTTATCCTATTGATATTTAAAACGAACATATGTAAAATTGAACACAATATCATTAAGTAGTAATATTATAGAAAATATAAAAAAAATATTATGTATATATTTATACTAAATTAACACATTATACATATTATCGCACATATACGTACATAATTTCTTAGAAAACATTACGTAAAACATAAATGTATTGTGTATTAAATTTTATGTGAAAATAACTGTTTTAAAATTATTCAATACATATCTTTGGCACAATACGTCTGAAACAAAGTCTATAAAATTATATATTTGCGTTTGAAGTAATTAAAAATAAACAAGAGAGCATGTAAATATAATTAATTGAAAAATTGTACATAGTTAATTACTAAAATACTTTTCGAAATGAATGAACACGATTCATTCAAAATACAATATTTTATAATTTATATTTTTAAAAAGAAAGCAATACTTTGTAACACTGAGGAGTTCATGATAAACACTTATATTCATATCGACATTAATCTTTATAAATAGTAATTAATAGCGAGTATAATCTAATCAAGTTTTAAAAAAAATTGGCTTTAGTTGATATAAGTCACAATATCACAAATAAGTTTATTAGTAAAACAGGAATAATTTATAATCTAGACAACACACTTTATATTTAATTAGCAATTTAAAAATAAATTTTAGTGTGGCATAAATATCTAGATACTAAAGTAATCTATTATGTTGAAACAATTTAGGACCAACTTGTATCACTATTGTCACTTTCGATATCTTCAATTAAAAAGTTTTCATTATCTTCTTCATTTTCCCCAATTATAGTTTCTTGTATTGTAAATATGAATCTACGTTTTTTATTTTCTAAAGCAAATTGTTCCTCAACTGATCTTTCTTTCCGGAATTCGTATACTAAGGGATAAATATATTCAACTGCTGATTGAACAGCACTTATACTCGGCGCTAAAACAAAATTTTTTATTTGTTGCTTTTTATTTTTATGTGATAACTTATTATAACATACCTGTAACAGTTACACTTCCCGTTGAAAATATCCTTAAAGTAGCTTTTAAATCATTCAGCTTATATATTACTCCAGGTTGAATTTCTGGTTCATATCTAATGTTTAAAATATTAAACGTCCTTAGCTCAAAATGTTAATTAAAAAAATAAAACAAAATTTTACATTGGTATTTGAATATATTTCTAAGTTATTCAGATAGTATCTATTATTTTATACTTTAAAATTTTAATATTTTATTATAAATGGTTCGAACTTTATTTATACTGGACTTATTTAAATATGATTGATATTTTTAAATATACATTTGCTTCAAAAGGATTATAATAGTTAAAAATTATACACGTTAATTATGTTTTATTATATTTTCATGTCTAAATAATTATGTTTATATTATGTAATAAATGTTATTATATGCTTTGATATAAAATAAAAATTATATGCTCAAACGTCATTTTAAATAAATCTTAAAATATTAATGACCGAAAATTCATGAAAATATTACAATTAGTTACTGTTACGAAACTGAAGGATCCCACAGACTTCAGGTAATTGGCGCGGCTGCATTTATCTTATAGTAAACAGTAATATCAGCAATTAATGTAAACAGTACACAATTAAAAAAAATTTTTAGAATTTAAACGTTTGGTAAGAAAAATGAGTATCAAATACATAATTAAAGAGTTAATTTTTATGGTATCCTACAGTCGCGTGTTCTTAATTCTTTTACATCATTTAAGATATAAATCGAAAACATGATATTCACGTACTCAAATCAGTAGTTGTAAACATTAAAAGATTCGAAATAAGTGACAACGAAAGAAAATAATATAAATTCAGTTCAATTAGAAATATAATTTCAAAATAAGAAAAAAACTTACTGTACTACATCTTTATAATGAACTGAAAACGATGTAATTTTTACAGCCCAAGGCATTGTACAAGTACCAAGAACATTAACTATTCTGTAATTATTAAATTTTACTCTAAATCCAAGCTTTTGAAGAGACCTTGCACAGCGTCGAGCTGCTTTTCTGGCTTCATCTTCACTGGTAGCTCCTGTACAAGTAACTTTTCCAGATGATGAGATTGAAGCTAAAGTACATGGTTTTCTCAATCTCATTCTAACCAACTAAAATTATTTTACAAAAAAATGTAAATTTAAAAGAATATAAATATATAAAAAGACATTAAATCTTTGGGTTTAACAAATTATGAACCAAAATATCTTTTTTATAACATAATAGAAAAATTTTTCAATTATGAATGTCACAACTGAATAATTATATTAATTTTTGTTAAACAAAATTATTTTTCAAAATAATATTTAATAAAACAAATAAATATTCACAATATAATACATTAAATTTCCATTTAATTTAAAGTGATTAAAAAAATATATGTATAAAACGTAACCAAATTTCCATGAAGCAATATTTATCAAATCTATTACAATATCAATTAGAGAAACAGAGCAGAAACAAAGTGTAAACGCATTTCACAGCCGTATTATTTATAATCTATAACGGTAAACCTAAATTAAAACATTTCTTAAAGAGTAATAAATTTTATTAGTTATTAATATATGATTGGTTCATTTTGCATATTTATCAGTCTGTTTTAACATTACTATTTATTACAGGCCTCAATTTATTATGAAATCTAAAAGTAAAATATGCCACTATTACTATAAGTCATTATAATCATTAGACATTATAATATTAAAAAGCAGCTTTTAAAAATTAATGATAATTATTACATTTTTGATGTTATATAAATTAATATTACTTTTCGTATATTATCTATAAAATATAGATATTACTACAAACGTTTCAATATTTATTTTTAAAATTTTGGATATAATTTGGTTATCTGCTTAAATATCCTGTCTTTTTTATTTATTTGGATATAATTGATAATGGTTGACAATAGATATCGATTTACTTGTGCTTATTCTCGTTATTTTCTGACTCTTCTTCATCAGGTTCATAAAATGATTTTTAATATATATAAAAGTACAAAGGTATTTTTAATATTAAAATTTACTTTTAAATAAAAATTCATGTTTTAATTATTTTTCATTTTTTTTAATATACTATGATACAGACTTCTCTGATTCATTTGACTACCAACTTTAATTTTTTTTTTTTTTTATTTATGTTGAATTGCTTTTTATACTTATGCAAACTCTTGCATAATATGTAAATAACGGTTTTAAAGTAACGAGTATATATCTTTTGTTCAAATTTCATTTTGTAAGCCTTGAAAATTAATAATTTGAGTGCTGGCCTCAAAAGTTGAACGACTTTAATAGTAGGATCTTAGTGTATCTATGTATTAAATTATAAGTACAGTTTAACTGAAAATATTACTTTCAATTAAAAAAAAACTTTCATATAATTAAGTTTTACTACTTTTATTATTGTATCTGTTCAATTAACATCAGTAAATTTTTTCATACAATGATCAACTCCCCACGATCCGACGTAAGTTACACGATCCGATCTCTATAATCTCTAAAATCTCTATAACTTCCTGTATTCTTTAGCGATGATCCCTCGTAAAATCAAACGTGTAAAGCTGCGAATACATGAAAATCTTATAATACTATCCAAAACTCATACAGTCGTGTAACTATAACGCAGTACCAAGTTCCGTTCTCGGGACTCGAAGAAAAAATTAAAATAAATTAAATACACATAGAATGTAAATTCTAAATTAATAAACCAATTTTGTCATTACTTCTTTTAACACTGAAATGCTGTAAATCTTTAACAAAGCTCTAAATATTTTGTTAGTAATTTTATTCAATAATTGATTGCTTATCCCATTATCCTATTGGTAATATAGATATAATATCTTACTCTTGTGAACATTTCCACCTAGGTTATTATTTAATGTCTCAATAACAGTTATATGACATCTAATCAACTAATAAAAAAAGTAATAATAAAATAATTATTACTGAATTTACCATTATTAAACTGAATTTAGAATATACGTATACTAAAATAATTTTTCGGTGTATTAAATTTTAAAATGTATTGGATATGGATATAAATAGATAATAATTAATTTTTAATATAATTTTTAAATATAAAGAATAGTTATTAATTTATTTTATAATATTACGTCTAGAGTATGTCACACTTATTTATATTGTATTAGTTTCCGAGTTCCAGGTGCTAACTAATTTTTTAGAACCGACACTAACTCCGCAATTTCATAACTCAAAATTAGCTCATCAATTTGATATCAGATCAAATCAATAATTCGATCAAAATTCAATAATTTAATTATTTTAAAAATAATATATAAAAAGAATAATAATTTGTATAAATGAAAAGTAAATAATTAACTTAATAACAGCGATTATGCGAGAACTTTGTTAAACCCTCTATTTGTATATTATAATATATGATTTACAAGTTAAAAATAATTATATTTAAATTATACCCCATTTTCTCTTCTATATTCAACATTCGAACCATTTAATGCAATTTCTCGTAAATTTAGATGACATCTTACACTAAAACTACATACTACATTACTAATTATTATATCTAATTCTGGTTTTTCATCAGAATCATCTAAGCATGATTGGACATGAACATCAAGTATATCTGATTGTTTCCCAGTCAACGAAATACGATTATCATTAAAGTTTTCCACGTTTTCAAGATTACTTATCGTTCCATTATTTATAGGTTTCATGCCATTTTTTTTTACAAAAGTGGCCATAATATTAAATACCTGTAATATTAATTATTATATTAATTACATATAGTTATTTTAAATATTATATTTATTAGTATAATTATTATTTATATTAAAAAAGAAAGCAAGATTGTATTTATTATTTAAATATTTAAGATTATTATAAATAATTACAAGGATTTTTATTTTAGATAACATTAACATACGAAGCTTTACAAAAAGATTAATATTAATTCTATAACTCCTTACAATATTTATACACGATTAAGTATAAAGTAAAATATTAAATAATAAAATTAAAAATTTTCTAATTTTGTTAATTTATGTACTAGTAAATTAAAATTTATTCATATATAGTTGACTTATGTAATAAAAATTTGACTATTTATCAAACTTAAAACCACTTGCAATATTCAATGTTTTGATTTTTTATAATACTTATAAACGAAATATAAAAATAATTAAATGGACTGATGCTTCATTGTATTAATTAATCGATAAAATATTATCATAAACACCAAAATTTGTAGATTTATTAAATTCAAGCTTTTAATTTGATATTTATTAACACCATTATATTTTGCATTTGACAAATCATACAATAAATTTTTTTTTATTTTTTTTAAATATTGTCATGTTTATTTTAAGAATGTTTAAATGATTTTACTTCCTTTTATTATCTTTATAAATATGTAGGTACATTTAGTCATTCCGAATAACTAAGCATTACTAATATTATTAGTTACTTTTACTTTTACTAAATTTACTATTAACACTTTTTTTATTATAGTTTATTACATCAGATTTTTATATAATTTTAAATTCAGTCACTATCCATTAGATTATTAATAAGATAATTGATAAAAAAAGTTTATTATTTACAAATTATTTTAAAAATTCATTATAAAAGTATTGTCTATGTGTGTGTAAATTAATTTACTTATAACTAATGATTCGATCTTTTTGTAATAGTTAATTATTTGGTTTAAAAGTTATATGTATTACAAAAATTAAAATATTACATCTTTACAATAACTATATATTTAAAATAATTATAAAAATATTGAATTAGACAAAGATTTATTAATCACTAAGTTTAACTTTGCGTCAGATAGTTTTAAACATAACTTGTTATCATCTTATAAAATATTCAATGTAAATTGAAAAATGGTAATATTAATATTTTTATTTGATTTTTATTTTACAGTATAGATGGAAAAAAATTATTTTTATTTGAAAATTATCAGAAAAATTGATGTCTAAACACCAAAATATATTTACCTTTCCAGTATAAATAAAACTTCAAAATTTAAAATTGATAATATTTATATTATAATTTTTATATATTTAATTAATATAAATTTCAATATAAAATTATTATAATATACGTACAAATCGAAATAATTAAATATAATATACAATATTATGGATACAAAACATGTACATTTCCGACTCAGTTTATGTATAAGTAGTTTGTATATGTTTATAATAAATTACAAGTATATTTTCTGTATCTATTATTTTGCTCTTGCATATAACAGTAAAATTTTGTACCTACATATCCAAGATAATACTTATTTATATTAAAAATACATCATGTTGGATTTTATAAAATTATAACAAATATTTTCTAATATCAATATTTAAATATATAAAAAAATAAAAAAAATATTACTCTGTGAATACTTTTTATTAATTGTATTTCCAAATTCATTTTCATCAATTTTTTTATGCACCTTTAATTATATTAAAATTAAATATTATCAAAATATAAATTATTTGAAAAATAAAATAAAAATTAATAAAAATAGATAAAAAATGAATTAATTTAAAAAAGTAGATATTAAAATAATTTTTTATATTCTAATTTATTTTTCGAAATCCAAAAATTTTAATTTAATATAAAGACTAATTAATTTATTGTTTAAATTTGTACATATCAATCTTTTATTTACACACATAGTAAAGAATTTATTTAAAAAATATTGAAAATCATATTTTAAATTTTTTAGTTTAAAATCGAATAACACTTTTTAATACAATAAATTTAAAGTTAGGAAAATTATTTTATACTGTTAAAGAAAACAAAATTCAGCTTGAATAATATTTTTTTAACTTGCTTTATAATAAAATTTAATGAAATATGAATTATATAAATATAGTTTTGATTAAATGTAGTAAGTTATGTTACAAATAAGTCAAAAAATTAAAATTAAATACAAAATTAGGTATTTTATTAAATATTAGATATTACACTTAAATTATATTAATATTAATCTTAAATTATATATTATAAAGATTAAAAAAAAAACCAATTATAAGCATAGAATTATATCTATAAATTTTTATAGCCCATTAATCAAAAAATTTTCCAAACATAATTTTTTTAAGTCATATTTAATAATACTGTAAATAAAATCAACAAATATTAATTTATTATATTATTATTAATTATTAATTAATATTAATATTATATTATTATTATATACATTAATATTAATTTAAAAATTAATTTAATTAAATTGAATAAAAACCATTATTTATAAGATCATATATTATTTATAATAAAAAAAAATAATAGATAAATAATTTCAAATTAGAAGAATATTTATAATACATTTATTTATGTACAAAATTATACTGTATAAATTATATATCATAGTTACATCTAAAGGTATATAATTATTATATATACACATATATAAATACATCATCATGGTAAAAATTAATTCTTGAGATATATCGAATTAGAGATGTATTTTATATATATTTTTTTTGTATTAAAAAGTTATTTTTTAAAAAATTATAATTAAATTTTTTAAAAATTGGTTTTATTTTATATTCTTTAGAAATATAAAGATTATTTTATATGTTTATTATAATATTATGTATATATTAATTATTTTTCAATTATTTTCATATTACATAAAAAAAGTTTATATAAAAGATGGTATAAAATAAAAAAATAAAATAAAGATGGTATAAAAGATGGTAGTTAGGTTATATTATGATATATTTTAACTTGATTGACTCAAAAATTGATAAATAAACTTTAATTCAAGAAAAACTAATTATCTTATTAAAATTTTGTTTTATAATTGCAAAGTGAATAAAATATTATTTTTTAATAATTGCGAATAAATAATTTATAAATTGAGTAAACAAAAAAGTTATTCGTTTCAAATTAACATATATCTTAACCACACATATTCTTAATTAATTTATAGTATAAAATTTACCATCAAAATCATTTTTAATCAAACTTATAATTTTTATAAATATATAAAAATATAAATTTTTCTTTTCATTAAATTTATATATTTTCATAAATAATTTTTGAATTACTTTTTAATTAAAGACTATATTATTAGAATTTTTAATCTTGCAGTAATAAACCAATTTTTATTTATATTTAAATTTTCAATCACAATTGTTCTAATTTTCAACAAATTAACATTATCACATATTGCAAATATAAAAAAAGTTATATAAGTTACATATTACCTTATTATTATCTTTTTCTTGTTAACAATTAAAGGCATTTACTTATAAAGTTCGTTGATTGCAATTTATGATATAGTTTAATAAATATTGCCATTGTTTTCAGTCACACCCATTAAATATATAAATGCTTTAGAAACCCATATGAATCATTACGAACCTACTTAAAGCTTATTCACAGCTTTAGCAGATACTAACTTATTTTATTCCGAAAAATGAATTTATTAATTTATAAAACAGTTTTATTCAATTTTTATTATTAAACAATTATTACTTATAATTTTATGAGAATATAAAAATATTTGGAATAATGATTATTAAACTATGTTGATTTTTATACCATTTATTAGTGTGTCCAAAACAAAAATTCAACATATATATGTCAATATAAAACGTAAACAATTAACTTTTGAATTTCATATTATATTTTCTTAGAAAAGACATATTTTGACTTTAGTTATGACATACAGGTTCTATAATATCAATAATGTATCTTTATAATGCACGTGCATTTTTATGCAACAAAAACTATAATGTACAATATAAATGTAAATCAAATATATAATTTCATTAATTTCTAAAATAAATTTTTAACATAAGATAAGTTTAGAATCAAAACATAATTGATAATCAAAACATTTTTGAATTCAATAAAATGTATTAAATAAAAGAGCTTTTAATAATTAGGAAGGTATACCTAATACACTACTAATAAATAAATTATTATAAAAAACAAATTAAAAATATTTAATAATACAATAAAATTAATCTAATTTATCTAATTAATCTAATTAGTCAATGTTTACATATATTCATAAATATTTAGAAAAATTCCGATTTTCTAAACGAACTAATAAAAAAAATATTTGTGTCAATGTTAGACAAGAGCAACATTTTTACAATTACATCATGGTCTACAAAATACGCTACGGCATATATGCCTATACAAATCGAATGTAATATTTATTTCTAACAGCAATACTCAATGTCAATGACTTTAAAGTGGCACCATTACCTTTAATTCAAGAATTTCATTGCATATTGACTTTTTCATCCATCAACAGTACAACACCCATGGCTTACGAGTAATATGTCAGCCTTGTACCAACTAATGCAATACCTACAATACACCATACTTACCACCAACATTATCAGTCCTTACTCCTACCAGAAAAGTTTCTCCACAGAACAAGAGAAATCTAGTGGTTACTCTACCTTATTCTTCATGAAGTAAGCAAAGGTATTTATAGCGGTACTTCCTTAAAAATGAGATGAATCGATTTTCTATTTTTATCTGTGCAGAATGTTTATACCGATACTGTACAAGCATAGCATTCTACTAACGAGATCCCCTATGATGACGTTGTGTCACAACTCTTGTGCTGACTTCATGAAAGCGTAAGTGAAACTTCTTTCGACCAATCTTCGTCTCCCTGATTACAATGTTACACAGTACTTCAAGTTACTGTGTAAATTCAACCTCATTCTTGCGGCTACCTTTATTTATTGACAAGTTATTAGGACACTTATATCTACACTGTATCAACCTAAGTAGAATCTCTTGTTCCGATTCTTATCGACTTACTCAATGATGGTGCAAGTATTAGAATATCGATTAGAATACTGATTAAAATTATCAGAACGATAGAGGGTAGTTATGATCCTCCCAATTCCAGGCCTACGAAACATAATACCACAATTAGTGGATCTCTTTGATCGATGAAAACCTTTTTAATATCTCAATTGCACCAATTCATAGTGCAAAAATATGTACACTTTTTGTGATTAATATATTCAGTGTTTAATGCAAGTAATATATTTATGTGTTTTTGCTCACTCTATACGTTTCTCACTAGCAATATATTTTTTTCGCAATTGATATCGTGGCGTCTGGAATTAAAATTAATATATAAGCAAATGAGTTGGTGATTATTTTTGTAAATAATATTAGATATTTACTTATATTTACTGTATAAATATTTACTGTAAGTAATATTATATATATTATATATTATAAATAATATCATAAAATCTGCAATTATAAAATAAAATAAATTAATAATTAAATCGTAACCGTTTACTTAAAAATAATTTTAAGTAAAAACTTATTCAGCATCGCAAATTGAAGTAATCTATTAAAATACAATTTTGTTTTATCAAGAAACTTACGAGGCAACTTACGAGTGAAAAAGTTAAGTACTTTATTGATTAATGAATAAGTATTTATTAATTTTTCTTACTTCTTTTTTTGTTAAGTATATTCAAGTATTTGTATGATTTTTATAATAAATTTTAATATTTAAATTTTAACTTTAGTCTTATTATTTTTAACTTATTAAACTTCTTCATGTAAATTATTAATATATTACTAGCTTAATTACTACCGTTTCAATAAGTTAATGTATAAATATTTTTTTCTTTCATCTATTTAATATTTTGTAATAATATGAATAGTTAATATTACAATATATATATCTAACGTAATTCGTTAAATGTATAATAGTTTTATACCTAGTACTTTATACGTATATAGTAGATTTTTAAAAATTAAGATAGTAAAAATATGTATTATTTATGTATGTTTAATTATTTGTTAAAAACAAAAATCATGATAAATTATGTAAAGGCTAAATAAAATAAAGAAAAACTAAAGAAAATCATAATAGTAGTAGAACCGTGCAAGATAAGTATACAAGTTTAAAGTTTGATATCTTTCCTGATTTTCAGTTTTTAAGATTTAATCAAATAAGTTATGCAGAATATGATTTATTTACGCTATCTTTATCATTTAAACGTAAATAAGTTACAAGGAAAAAAATGTTGACGGTATTGTATCCAACTACACGCTAAATTACTATTAAATGTAATTAACTAATAATACATCTTTCACCAATTTTTTTATTTAAAACTGATTATTCTAAATTTTCATATTATTATAATATATTTCACTTACATCAATTAGAATTTAAAAGGTAACAAATTTTTCCTCTTTCCTATTATAATATTATAATATAAATTTCTTTCTCTTACATTAATAACATTTGTAATACTAAAATATTTTTGTATTAAGGATATCTAAAATGATGATGTCCAAAATGTTTTTGAAATTAAAATAATTTTGGCGCGTTCCATGATTGCCAAAGTGGATTGGTGAAATAATTGAAATATATGTTTATTTCTCATTTATTTCATTAATTTAAATTATATAAATAATGACAAACAAATAAAAATTAATTTTATCATAATTTTAAATTCTGTCATCATTATAATTAATATCATTATAAATTCTGTTAATGAATAATAATTTTCTTTGTTTATCTAAGTCTTTACATTCGATCGATATTATTGATTGCGCATGCGTCAAAATATACGTTTGCTGATAAATTCTGTATTGATAATTAGTGTACTAAGATATTCTGAATGTTTTATAGGAAAAATAATCAGAAGTAAAATACTATTTAGTATATTAAAAATATTTTTTTTTATGGTAATTAAAATATTTATTGAAATTATTAATTAATCAAGAATATTTGTAAGTTATGAATTTCGATCAACAACTTATCGCTGATAATAATGTAAATACATATACACGCACATATAAATTGCTATTAAAAAATACCTGTTTAAGAATTTAATGAATTCTTTTCAAAATAATATTTAAAATAGTTAGCACTGTATATATGAACATTTATTACCTATTATCTTAAAATGTAATGATTTTAATATTTAATTTAATGTACATAAAAAATAACGAATTTTAAGATATTCATTTCTTTATCACTGAGCGTAAATTACAATTTGATCCTAATTTTATAAATATTTTAGTAATTTATAAATTCTATTCATAATAATATTCTCAAATTAAGTATGTCATAAGTTTTATTATTATAAAATTTTTATAGATAATTTTATTTTATATTTGTTATTTAAGTTCGTTTGCAAATAAAACATAAATATTTGGATATTTATTGTATACATTTTATAAAATGTATTATAATATTGTATAAAATGAAATGAATTTTTTATCAAGTTATATATAAGTTATATTGATTGATAGACAATATAAAACAAAGTTTATTTATAAAAAGAAAACTTTATTTCTAATTATCTTGTTAAATAATAAATATTTTTTACAAATATAGAGGTTATATATTATGACCATTTTTTATTTTAATTATAATTAGAACTGCACTAGGTAATATAAATATAGATATCTAGAAATGTTTATCTAAAACTGTAAATCTGTAAAATTTTAAATATATTATAATTATATAATATATATATTTTTATATTATATATATAATAGAAAACTGATGCTTTTACAAAAATTTAACTGAACGATTACAAAATTCACATTTCATTTATATCAAAATGAATGAATTTTAATTTTAGAAATATTTTAAGAGTAATTTTATTATTACTAATTTAATTGAATCTTAATTAATATAAAAATATATTATTTAGGATACAATACGTGATGAAAAAAAAGAGAATGGTAAAAGAGGTCGTCGACCTGGTAGAAGATCTGCAGATAAATCAGATGTCAAAGCAAAATTAGGTATATCGGTACATAAAACTAACATATTTCTTTATATATCGTAAATAATATTTTAAAAAAGTAATTAAATGAAAAAATTATAAACACATTTTTAAATGTTTTTATTATTTAATATTAATGTCTAAATAATACTGTAATTATTTTTGAAATTAATATCAATATATTGTAAATTTTTAGAAACGGAAATTCGGAGCATGACCATTAAATTTCGTCTCATTTTTTTTGTATTCTGCACATTAATCACAATTTACTTTGCATTTATACCGAAACAGTCAATCGTAAGCATAAATCAACTATCACACATTTCAAAAGAAATAATAGGACAATCCGTAAAATCATAGAGTATCGGAAAACGGTAAATCGGAATCGGAAAATTGCATATATAATGATGTACAAATGCATTACAGCCTAATTAAAATGTTCGATATTATAGTTTGAGTATTTCTTACGTAAAAGTAACGCAAAGAAAAGATTTAGATAATTAACTTTTCTATAATCATATAATCATAAAAGTTATAAATTTTGTTTCTATGTTACAAATATTACCACAAATCTAATTTTTATAGCATAATAAATAGATTTTACCGACTTATCAATTTTAACACGATGTCACATATTATGTTTATAAATTGAATATCTATTTTAATGAAATTTAGACATGTAGTTTTGTAGCATGAAAATTTTACGAGTATCTAATTTTTTAAAATAAATTTAACATAGTTGAGTATTTCGCATAAATAAAACAATTATTAATCAAAAATACGTTTATTAATTATTAATCAAAAAAAGTGAGCGCGAGAACAAATTTCTTTCTCATTGTATAATTTGTCAGTTACACATATAAATTTTATTCAACAAATTTTTATAAATATAAATATCTGCGCATTTATGTAGTTTTAAATTTAAATTGTTTAAAATAATTTTATGTTTTAAGTATACGTTTTAAATAAATATATTTATAATTCTAACAAAGCATATACTGGGTTCAAATATAAGAAGATGCGTTCGCGGGTTATATATTCACGTTATGACGATTCGTCATTTAATTTTTTTATTGAATTGTTACAATACTTTTCTGAAAATATTTACTTAAATTAAACACAATTTACGAGATTTATTTTTGTAATATTTTATATATATTAGAAAGGTATATATAACATTTAATAATTCACGCATGAGCGCATGCATGAGCATCCTTGTGCCACAGCGCCTGCGTTTTTATGTAAAAAATGCCACTACCGATCGAAGATCCGCAGAAGTTAGAAAAGAGAGAGCTAGAGCGCAGGCACTAAAAAGGAAAGTTCAACATCGATTGGCGGGAGATATCACAAAGGCGTTGCACGCGCATAGAGTCGGGCATAGAGTTGGAAAAAGTCCGCGTGATGTCCATAGAAACTGTATCTCGAGTTTCAGACAAAAGCCACTGCATCTGCATAGCCGTAACCACGATATACTTCGTACACTCCTTCCCCATTGCTTTCAAGCTCACCACAGTTAAGTGCATCAGTAGTCAAGCGCACTGCACCTACAAAACTGCGTCATCACCATCTTCTATATAGACCATTCACACCTTTTGTCTGCACACCTTGCCCACACATCAACAATATTTCCACAAGCAATAGCTTCCAAGCCGGCGACTCAGCATAACGATATTATAGCGAGAGACACGTGTTTTGAGACCCTTCCCTTACTTCCGCTCATCTCACAATTATGCATCAATACTGTTCTAAAGCATACAGCGGATCAGTTGTCAACGGCTAAATTAGTAGCCAATAATACAAATATACTAAAATTTTAATTAAACAATGATTTTTTTGTTTTGGTTATTTATTTATTTCTTTTTTTACTATAAATGAATTTTGTCAAATATAAAATTGAAAACCCCATTTTAAAAAATTTTAAAAATGATTGGATTATTATTGCTACTATATTATAACTAGAATTTTAGATTTTAATAAAAACATTTTTTTATATAGAACGCAGCCGTCAGAGTGCAAGAGAATGTAGAGCAAGAAAAAAATTACGTTACCAGTATTTAGAAGAACTCGTTTCTGATAGAGAAAAGGCAGTTTTCGCACTTCGTAAAGAATTAGAAATGGTACTGTCTTAAAACAATGATTATCAAAATATCTATAAATACCTATAATTTACAAGAAAATTTTTCACTTATATATTTTTTTAATATTCAATTCAAAATATAAAAATTTGCACTACTTTTCCTTAATTTGTATGTTAAAAAAAGAAAAAAATTATTTTTTATTATTTTAAAATGAAATTAAATTACTGCTGTAAAGTACAATTCAACTACCTTTATTAGATACTAAATAATCTTTAATTCATATAAATTATAGAAACTTTTACAGTTAATGTTATTGCCGATTTTTCCCTATATATATTTCTTACTTGAACATTCAATTTTGTTTACTCTATTTTATTCTTAAACTTTTTTTAAGTTTGTTTAAAGTATTAAAATAATATAAATTAAAATACAATGACTATAATTATTATCAAATATTTTTTTAATACCATTTCCATGTACTTACAATATTAAAAAATATAATTTTCTGAATTATTTATTTCGGGAAACGGTTGAATAGTCGTCATTTGGTTAATAAAATAGAATAAAAATATTACTGAATACATTTATATTAAAAGATTTGCACTTAACCTAAACATATTTATCTTCATATTTTTTGATTGTACAATATATTATAATGAATCATTTTAAAAAATTTAATTTTTTACTATACTAATTAATAAAGTAATAAATGACTAATGAAATATAGACAAATCATATAATAAATATAAATTTACTGTGTTTTAATTATTTTTTATGGATAACATAAATTTTTATTATTTTTATTTTTTAAATAGCTTTTGTTACAGAAGCTTTTTTATTTATTTAATTTAGCATATCTGTAATAACCGTAATATTTATGTTTAAGTGTATTTATTTATTATGTACAATATTAATTAATAATATAAATATTAACAAATTAATTAATTCAGATTACTTTATGTACATTTCTGAAATCAAATTTTAGTTAAATGAAATTTGTAGAAAAATATTTTAACAAATAATATCAAATTTAACGTTCCAGTTTAAAACGTGGAGTCAGGAGTTAGATCTTGGACATATTCCAGAAGGATTATCAACTATACTTGAAGAATTAGGTTCATTAAGAAAAGAAAAAAATAACAATTGATACCTTAATATTAGTATTTAAAATGCATAAATGTTTATATGAATATTTAATAAACATTTTCAAATTTTATGTTTTTTAGTTTTGTAATATGTACTATAAATTAATTAAATAAAAATAATGTATATAAGAAGTTAATTGTTAAAATTTAAATCAAATAATTTGTTTTTAATTTTATTTATTGTAATACGACAGTAAGAATAAATTAAATAAATCATAAATTATATAATTAAATTATTGTGTTAAAGGAGTATACATGCGCATGCATATAAAAATAAAATAACATAATTTTTTAATCGAACTGAATAATAAATTAAATTTTTAAATCAATATATTGCTTTTTTGTAATGGATGTTAAGATCTAGCCTAAACTGTAGCCAGTCAATATATTATGATTTTTACGATAAATTAATCATAGCGGTTTCTGTAATGAGCGAATTGTTCTGGCTTCGGCTAAGCCATCGGTATTATAAAAATTTCATGTTAATTTTGTAAATAACGAATTTTTGTGCAGACAGAATTTTTAAAAAAACTAAGCGCGTCTTGATGCTGAAAAAAGATACTGTTTTTCGGAGGGGTGCATATAATCCGTTTTCCGCAAAATTATTAATATGTGTGTCAATAGAAATATATGTTAATAAATCATCCCTGCCTAAGAACAAAAAAAAGCCGTTTATAAATAGATCGAATTTATGAAGGGCAGTCATTACTAGTTTCGCTCTTGCATCAATTACAATGAAGTGATTGCCATTCGCACTACCGCGTAGTTATAATGAGTCACTGTTATTCGGGCTCAAGCATCAGTTACAATTATCCACTGGTAGCTTTATAACTCAATAATTGTAAATAAACCCACATTTAAAATAAAAGAAAAGTTTATTTGTAGACGTGGTATTATATCCCTAATAAACCTATATTGTTATTATAAAAAACGAATACATAACTCGTTAATTCGATAAGTGCAGGCATATGGCCCAGTCAGCTGTATGCTCGTACAATGGATATCTAGTGATCTTCAGTGATAATATGTTTACACTCAGTTACATACTCATTTTTATTTTTTATTAAACTGATATGGTGTAACATATTCGCTATAAATAGTATCATAAATAATTTACGTAGGCCATATGGGGCTTAATTTAAAATTACAGATTCATAGTCTGAATTAATACGAAATCGAAATCCTATAAATTTATATTCATTTCGGTCATTAATTTCTATTTTTTTTAATTTATACATTTAGAAGATGATTAATACTCTATTTCAATCGGCAATGTCTTGAGGTCTGTAAGAATTTTAGTGTAATTACGACATACGTGTGATAGAAAATCACACAAATTAATTAATGAACTAGTCTATCAATTTTGATCAATCTTCTTCAAATCATTTATTTATTATTGATTTCAGTTAAACTAATTTCAAGAAATATATTTCTATATTTTTTTCTTTATAAATTTTGAAATTCTATAAATTATTTTCAAAGTTCTTCTAAATAATTTATTAATTAAAATGTTTCATAAAAAATAATTTGATCTTTATAGATTTATTAATATAAAAATTAATATTAATTACTGTGAGCTTGTTGTTTTAATGTTTGTTATATTTTATTTATATCTGTCTGATTACATAAAGTACAATAGTGATATATAGTCTTGCCATATGCAATTAACTAATTAAGCAGAAAATTCTTTTATATAATTGCTTCTAAACGTATAAATAAAATAAAAACATTAAACAGAAAACATATTTATTATTATATAACATATTTGGCTGTAGCACTTTTTACGCTACTTACTATAAGCGTGAGGGAAGAAAGGGTAGAGAAATATTATAAATAAGTTATAACACACGACGCACTCAGGAGAGTTCTCTTAAAAAATTTTAAACCTACTTACAGCCAACTGAATTTACGCAACCTCACCGTGATACCGGTCCGTCTCGAACTTCACACAGTTTGGATGTTCTGGATGATCGATCCGTGTGTGGGTGCGGACACCGTGTTATTTGCAATGTCTTGAAGACTAGACCTGACAGCGAGGAACTTTCTCTCTGTCTCTCTCTCTCTCTCTCTCTCTCATCCATTGGATCGGGCATCCAGAATTTTAAATCCTCTCCTAGAAAATTCGAGAACTATCTTTCTCGGAATCACCCTATTACTAGCACATGCCGTGAGGATAATCAAATATGTGCGCACACACCTCGATCTTCATGACCTCGTCTTTACAAATAAATTGACCGCGAGTGCCCCTCCACCAATTATCTCAAATGAACAATTGACGCCTTTTCTTTATTTGTTTTCTACAGTGTTTCTTTATCGCGCCAACCGAAAAATGTCAAGCGGGAACTTCTTAATGTTACCGCCATTTATTTTACTACCTTTATTAACGTTCTCTAACAATGATATTAATAAATAAGTAAATATTAATTATATAAATTTTTATTTAATTTAAATTTGAATCAAATTAAATAAAAAAAAATTATGAGTAATTTTGGTTAACATTATTAAATAATATCTGATTTATTAAATATATTAGAAATATATTGATTAATTTGTCTGGATATATTATAGTGAAAAGTATTACATATTTGTTCAGATGAATTCAAAGCAATTACTTTTTACATATTCAATATTTTTGAAAGAGATCGGTAAGGATTTATAAAAATAATTGTCTTATTTGTAGTCCTCCTTAATAATGTTTTTAATACTTATTAGTACTTAATCAATTACTTCAAATGAAGTAGCTATTTGAATCTATATTACTCTAGTTTTGTTAGTTGTCCCTCTAACTACAATAGACAAGTACAATATTATATTATACAAATTTCAAATATACTATACTCGAACAGTTCTCATACAAAAATCGAATGAAACGTACGTATAAAAAGACTATTATAATGATTAATGAACTAAGAAATAATTATACATGATACGATATATAAGAAATCTCCTAAGAAAATAATCTTCATTAGGCAACTCTTATCACTGCCGAGAAAGCCCCAAATGATGTATATTGGATGAATTTTCCTATACCAATTCCCCAATATCTCCTCTAACCAAAAATACGACAAAAAACAAATGGTCTAATTATCTATTTATGAATAAATTATGATTTTTGTTAAAACTTGATACCATTAAGGTAGCCGCCGTAATGATATTGTTTAAAGAATTATGACAATATGGCAATTTTTAAATTAACGAAATAATATTATTAATGTTATTCGTGGTGTATCAGGGGCTGATAGAGAAAGTAGGGATGGCGGGAGGCGAGATTGAAATAAACACTTTTCACTTTTTTTATATATTTTTTTTTTTACTTAATCGGATGTATCCATGGTTGGAATCCCTTTCCGTTGCCTCAGTTGCCGCCGGATCGTCTTCACCTTAATCGGTAAGCTGAACACTTACCGTTCGGCTGCACGTCGTTGCATCGGTGCTCCGGTGCCGTTCTTCGTGCGTGCGCGCCGGTGGTCACTATAGGCCTTCAGATCCCTCTGCTCGGCACGTCCGTGTAGGATAGGTGGGGGTATTGCTGGCGTCCCCGCAAGCTTTGCTTCCACGGGCTCGTACGCGTTAGCTTGTAGCCGACTGGGATTTTGGTGTCCTCATTTGTGTTGCGGCTACTTCCCACTCTTATGCGTGGAACTACGCATCCGCGGCTCGTCGTGTTCTTCGCTTGAGAATCCTCTCATGGTAGTCTCTCCACCTTCGCTCACTCGCGGCACGCGATATTGGGTAGATAGAGCGTTACGATTCGTCCACAGGAGATATTGGCGGTTGAAGATTGCGCTGCTACGGTTGAATTCGGTTCGCGTAACTTTTGGCGTCTCGGATTTATCTTCGTGCTCTCATTCGCGTTCCTTTATTTCCCAAAGAATTTTGCGACTGTTTTCTCGCCTCTCTTACACTCAAGTGACGCTTTCCTTACCCTATCGGTCCTCCCGCCGCATTTTCGGTCCTCCCCCTAGACCTTTGGGTTGTTCCCAATCCCTTCTTCTCTATTCGGGTGTACTGGAGGTCTTTCCCTCCTCCTTCGTATGCGTAGAGAACCGCCGCGTCTGTCTCCCTCTTAATCCTACTTCTCATGCATCCTCCCCACCGCCCCAGTCTTATTCGTCTCGTAGCTCGTCGTATCGTCCGTGTGCCGTTGTCTTTGTAGTATCGTCAGCTGTAGTATCATCTCGTAGTATCATTCACCTTCGTTTTTAATCAGCTTCCGAGTACTCCCCTAGCTATCGGTAACAATTAAAATATATGTTACTGTAAAAATTAACTTCTAAAGAAATATGTATTATATCACCATTGTTTCATATAAACGGAAAATTCTTAATCTTCAAAGCTACATTAACATCTGCCACACATCACTTCCCATTTCACTCAATTAAAATGACGGGAAAACTAAACCAAGAGGCGTGACTTTTAAGCTACTTGATAACCATATAAACAAATAACACACAGATTTAAGAGATTGTAATACGGAAAATCTATATTAAAATAAACTTATTTTAGATTTACTAAATATCAGAATGCTCACGAACTCCACGTGTCATTACCAATCTACATTAATAAAAAAAACCCTAATAAAAGAAAATATTTTAGGGAAATACTTCTTGTAAATAGAAAATATTGAAATGACTAAACATTAATCTATGTAAAATATTAACAGAAACATTAATCGATTCATATTAAAGTATACTAAAATAAGAATACATAAGAAAACATTATATCGTGGAAATTTTACAAAGACAAAATACTATAATTATATTCAATAAACTAAGTGTCATGCAAATATTGGACACTACATTTGTAACCAGCGCCGAATAAAGGGATTAATCTCACTGATAATTTCGATGCGTACAATGTTATTGCGTAATATGCCTTCCGCAAAAATAGATTGATTCCATAGGTTATAAAACTAATGAACAATCGAAAAAAATGCTCTTTGCCTACCGACCCTTACTTCTTGCTCTCGCGCATGCAATCGATATCACGAGATTCATAATTATACCAACGGTATTCAGTATGGAGTCGGTCGAATATTTCAATAGAATTTTTTGTATTATTCAAATTCATTCACTATTCTGGTTCAATAAACTCAGTTCACAAACTACAAGTGTTGTATAAATTCTTGTTTTACCTGTGTGAACCGGCTCGCGCCAATCAAATTACCTGCGGAATCGCGCGTTCTTCATCCTCGAGTGACGAAAGGATATACGATCTAGCCAACACCAATTTCTCACCAACCAATAGCCAACACCAAACTCAGGCCAACACCAAACTCAGGCTCAAAACGAGTATTACAATACTTCCTTCGATGAAGAAGAATTGCAAAAACGATCGGTTTATATTAAACCCATAACAAACGTAACAATATCAAGAAGTCGCTTTTTAAATCGACATAAATGAAAAGCATGAATATCGCACTAAATCTTAAAAAGGGACAATATAATCCATAACATAATTGTGAACAATAATTTTAAACTAAAGAAATTTATTAAAAAAAAGTGACCCTCTTCGCGATCTCGTGCGCATATTACATAAAGTAAAATTAAGATAATATTTGTATTTAAAAAGCTTCTTCCTTCTCCTACTAGGGGAAGGATTTTTTTATATCCACACATTAGGTAATTAATTATCTATAGTTAGTTAAACAAAGAACATTGATTTTTATTTGTACTTCCTTCTCTTCTCCTCTCTTATTTGTCAACCTTAAAACATTAAGGGTTAGTAAAAATTTATATTTCAAAAATCAATAGTTATAATATATATAGAAAAAATGAACTGACAAAGATAAAAAGTTAATGAAAAGAACTTATTTATTGAAAAAATTGCCTTAAAATTCGAATTCGAAAATTACAATACATTAATAGAAACGGAGAAATACTGACTCAGCAAAGCACAGAAAATCTTTAAATATTACTAAAAAAATTTTAAAAAAAAAAGCAAATTGTTAAAACTATATCTTTAATAAAATTTAAAAATATTTGGGATGTCTTTTCCAGAGTCTAAATGGAATTAAGTTAAAGTTAATTTGCTATTGAAATGTTAGATCTACATCAAAATGCTTTATTGTAGTAATATTAAGCAATATATAATCAGAGTCAGAACATATGCATTTCTAATGAAATGATAAAGAAAAGCTCAAAGGAAAACTGCGCATGCTTTAAAAAATATTTTTGTTCAGAATATATTTCAAATATATATTTCAAACACTCAATTCAAATCTGTTAATATTATATTCATAGGAAAGTTTATTTCTTTTAGATAAAATTATAATATAATAAAGTCACTTTTAATTTAAATTATAAAATTATAATGGGGAAAAAATGTAAAGAAAAAAATCTTGGTCGTGCCTTAATAAAAGATCGTTTTACAATGATTAAAGATTCAAAAAAAGATAGCGGTGATCGCGTAAGAACAATTTAATTAACATAATTATCAATTTCCCTTAAAAGATAATGAACAATGAATTAAATATGAAATTTTCATTCCATAAATTTTGGAATCAGATTTGTAAATGAATAATTATAAATTAAATAATTATATTGTCAATTTCTTTAAAAACTTAGATTGGTAGATTACATAAAAATTAAATTATTTGTATAATGCAGTACTAGTTATAATCTGTACTATAGTGTAATATTTATTAGAACTTATATGAAAAATATATCAAACTGCGTTTAAAAATGAAAAAAATTATTTTTATATGTTTATGTTTGATTGAATCTTTTAAATGATAATTTTTTAGTATTAATTTAACAAATTTTATTTTATTAAATTTTCTGATTGTTTTATAAATATAAAATGTATTATAAAAATTTTTTTGCATTCATTTAAAACCAAAAATAGTATAGATAATTTAATGACTACAATTCAGTTTTTTATTAGTTTTAAGTCTTGCAACTAATAATATTTGCATTCAAAATTTTTAATTAAATATATAAGTTATTTCCTATTTGAATATGAAATAATTATGATTATTTAGTTATAGTTTAGTATTTTATGTTCACAGATTCATATTTGTAATAAAGAAGATAATTTTCATAGGAATCATCTAAATCTTGAATCTCTTACAGAAGAAAATTCTATTAATCAGTTTATTAATACAGCAAAATTAAGTGAAATAGATTTTCAAGCCCAAAAATTAAATATTGAATTTATTGATTATAAAGCAAAAATAAAAACATTTAGTAAAAAAGATACTGCAGATGAATTATTACAAAAAAATAAACTTTTAAAAATACCTAGGAGACCAATATGGGATAAGACCTTGACACTTGTAGAATTAGAAATTCAAGAAAAAAAAAGTTTTTCTGAATGGATAAAAAATTTAACATTGCTAGAGGAGTCAACTAATTACCAGTTAACGCCCTTTGAAAAAAATTTAGAATTTTGGAGGCAATTATGGAGAGTAATTGAACGTAGTCATGTTGTTGTACAAATTGTGGATGCTCGCAATCCTCTTTTATTTAGATGCGAAGATCTGGAACTCTATGTTAAAGAACTAAATCCTAATAAAGTTAATATCCTTTTAATAAATAAAGCAGATTTTTTAACGGAGCAGCAGAGAATAATTTGGGCAAAATATTTTTTAGAAATTGGTATACAAATAGCTTTTTTTTCAAGTATTACAAGTAGTTCAAATATTGAATTTGGTGATCGTTCAGATTGCAATTTTGAAAATATGAATCTAGAAGTATTGAATCATTTGGATAGCAATATAGAATTAAAGTCTAAATTTTTAAAAAATAATATGAATGATTTAAATATTAAAACTATTAAAAATTTTATATTTAATCAATCACAAATTTTAAACAGAAAAGATTTAATTGTGCTGTTTAAATCCTTTCACATAAAATCAATGTCTTCGAGTCCAACAATAATAAGCTTTGTTGGTTATCCCAATGTTGGTAAAAGTTCTGTAATAAATGCATTATTAAAAAGGAAAAAAGTATCTGTTTCTGGAACACCAGGAAAAACAAAACATTTCCAAACATTATACTTAGATAATGAATTAATACTATGTGATTGTCCAGGCTTCGTAATGCCTAGTTTTGTTAGAACAAAAGCTGAAATGATATTAAATGGAATATTACCAATAAATCAAATACAAAACCCTGTTTCATCAATATATTTATTAAGCACTTTAATACCAAAACCAACAATTGAAAAATTATATGGAATTATCTTTCCATTATCTACAGATGAAAAAGACATTAATCAGCCATTAACTGCTGAAGAAATTCTCAATGCTCATGGATGTAGGATTAATTTATTTATTAATTTCTAATTATTTAAAACTTAATTTTAAATGTAGATAATTCAATTTTTTTAGATAATCGTGGATTTATGACTCGAAATGGACAACCAGATAATGCACGGTCAGCTCGGTGTATACTAAAAGATTTTATAGATGGAAAATTATTATATTGTTCTGCACCACCAAATTTTAGTCAACACAAATTTCATCCATTTAAATTAAAAAAAAAAATGTTATCTTGTACATAAATGCTGTAAAAGAAATTTATTTTTTATTGTATGCATTGTTTTGTAAATAATAAAAAGACTGAAAACATATTCATTAAATTATTTTATAAATTTGTTTTTCAATTTTATATATTTATTAAATACATTCTTTTATGTATAATATGTAATTAGTGAAAACAAAAAATATTTAGCATACAAAGTATTAACTTTTTATAAAAATTAAAAAATATTGAATTTATTAATCTCATTCAGTACTAAAGTTAGAGATTACTTTGCATTGAAATATACATTAAAATTTTTTATTTGGATAAATTTTATAAGTTTTAATTAATATAATTATTTTATTTTCTATCATTAAGTTTATTTATTCTGAAATACAATATATTCACAGTCTTATATTTTTAAATATTTACTACTTGTAAGGCAGTTTATTTTTTTTAATTTTTAATATATGATAAAAATATTGACATTATATAAAATTTACTTAGTTTATTATCATTATATAAGAATTTGTCTTAATAAAATAGAACAGTATGTAATATTGACTTATCAAATTTAGATTCAAATTCATGAAGAAGTTCATCAATGTCATTATCAAGATCATCACTATTAGCTAACTGAAAAAATATATATTAAACTTAAATATCAGATTTCTAATTTTAATTATGAAATTATTTTTTTATTACCACTGAAACTAATTCACAAATAAGAAAGGAGCCCACAGTTGCTTCTTCATGATTATCTTGAATATCTATATTAATAAGGTGAGCAGTTTCATTATCTTCTTGTGACCTTGCTTCCATACATTCAATTACTTGATCATATACTCTTTCTTCACATGTTATTAGTATGTCAAATTTATCTTTTGTCAATTGAAATCTTTCGGGTTTAGATTTAATTCGACGATTACGATCTAACATGTGTAAGAGTCCATTTTGCGTATAACTAATAACTTATATAAGGAAAAAATATATACATAATTTTATAACAATTTTAATGATTTGTAGGATACTATTGCTTGTCCTTAGTTAACAAGTCATTATATATTTCTTCATATGTTGTGCCAAAATCATAAATATTTGGACGATCTGGTGCATTTCCTGGCAATTTAACTTTATCACCAGTACCAAATGATTTCACATTGAAACCCTTCTTACTAATTACAAAAGAAAATTACTAAAATGTTTAATGATTTTAAAAACTGGAAATTGTATATGCATATATAATACCTGAGAAAAGCATGAGCTTCCATGCTTCTGTTCATATTACTTGAACAAATGATAGCAACACTAATAGAATTTGAAGCTGGCATTATCTTAATGAGTATACTATTTTTTGTATGTTTTATTTAATCAATATAATTAAAGAATATTATAATACATCTATTTTCAATTAAAAATATGTCTTTAATGTCATTTGAAAGTGCAATTCATTCAACTAAAAAAAAATTTCTAAAGGATATTATTTAGAATTATCTGAATATTATCAAATTTGATATCAACATTATCATTTAATCATTATTAATTAACAATTTGTAATGTTGACAGTTATCGTTTCCGTTTGCTCTCGTTAAAAGTTTATATTAAAATCAATAATGTAATACATATTTTATATCGTTTTAAATACGAGTTAAATGTCGAAAATTCATACATACAAATTTCTTGAAGCACATACAAAAAAAAATGTTTATACAATAAATAATGTTTTGTTCTATGATCTGTTTGAATCCGCATCTTGACAATTATGTATTATATAAAAAATATTAAATATTTTTCATAACTTTTTTATAATTTATAAATAAGAAGTAAAAGATGATTAATTTTTAAAATAAATATTATATTTTAATATCTTAAATTTTCACATTTCCATTTGCGCCTTTATTCTAAATATTCCTACTATATTTATTTTTTTATTTTTATATTTTCTTATAAGTATTTTTAATAACCCTTACATACCTTAAGTCTTCTACCTTGCTAGCAGTCACTCCTAAGGACTTATGATTATGAATAATTTTGTAAATTATATGTTATTCTTTTTTTTTAAATTAATAACACTGCTATCAGTCTGAATCTTTATGAATGCAGACTTACCTTTATTGCCTTATTATAATTTTTTAGCTAAAATTGATAGTTCAGAAACAAATTAAAACAAAGAAAGATAAATCTTTATTTTATCAAATAACGATAAACTGTTTTTCAAAATTTCTTTTATTTAAGTTTATTTATTATTTTATACATATATATATATAATAAATAATAAAATAATAAGGCTCAGTTACTCTTCTTCTCTAGATATTAATTAAAAACGTTTTTATATACATAGCGTAAGACAATCTAAAGAATAGTGCTGATTTTTTGGAACCTGAAATATATGGAATTTTTTAACACAAAAAGAATGACATCATTCCAATGCATAATTGAAAACTTCTAAATGATATTTTGCTTTTTTGAGTTCATATTGTATCTGTAACTTAAGTTTTCGGTCAACTTATAATTCGTATATCCATGAATCAAAAATTAAAAAATTGTATTTTTAAAAAATAGAAATTATTTTAAACTATTATACACCTATAGGCGGTGTTTACGTTACTAGCGCGATGATCCAAATCTAGTCAAAGGAAATAATCATCTTTTATTTTGATAAATTAGTTAAAAATAATTAATTATTAACTATTATAAATTAAATAATTAAAAAAAATTTTTTTTATTATAGAGGATTGTTCGAGATCTGCGCGTTGAGACAGATGAACATGTGTTGGATCACTCTGTTCTCTAACAGTGCTGGTTCCATAAAAACGTTTAGGTATGGGGGACCTCAACGAGAGGTCCTATAAGAAAAACTGAAATAGGTGAGGTTAAGTCTCATTATTGAGAAAATACTCGCGCATTGAGCTAGTAATAGTGTATGTTACTTCGATATTACGAAATAACTATTTAAAGTTTAAAGGGCCGTGATTTAGTGTAAGTATTGGCCAACGAGAGGTGCATTGTGATATGTCAGATTTTTGGGTGAGTGCAAGTGAGAGAGTGCTCGCCAAAACCCCAGGGGGAAGATTTGGAACTTCTATGGGAGAAGTTTAGTATTTCTCGGTGATCGACGTTGGAGACAACCCGGTGTCGTATCCACACAAAGGTTGATCACTTAGGTCATCCAGACGGTATGAAGTCCGCGACGTATCGGTACCACATCGCAAATTTCTTTGCGAGAGCTCTCCCGCGTTCGTCGCGAAAACAAAATCGTTTATTAACGTAATTTATATTTCTATATTGTAAATTTACGTGCGAATTTAACTTTTTCCTTCCTTCCCAGAGTGGAGGTTTATTTTACATCTTGCAGCGGTTAGGAAACAATAAATATTTCAAATTTTAAGCACTAGGAAAATCGGCGAGTTTTATTCTCCTTTCCATCCCTTCCAAAAACCAAACTCAATACAAATTTTCCGATACAAAGTAGCCGATAAATTGCTACAAGGATTTTTCTTTTATATATATTTTATATGAATGACAAAAATATGTTTTACATCAAGGTCTTGATTTGTCCTGATTAGTGTGGAAAGTATGCACGCTTTTAAAAGAACGTAGAGTATTTTCCACGAAAGAACTCAAATTCTAGATAAATCTCAATCGAACATTAATTATGAAGAAAATATATAAAAATAATAATGCCATTATGAAAGAAATGACATTAATTTGGAAATCATATAGCGTTTCTGTCAAGCCTGAATATCTAATTACATTATAATTGAACAATAAAATTTTAGAATTTAATATTTTTTGTAAGATGTAATTTTGCAGTTAAATATTATTATTCTACTTTTGTAAGATATAGTTTTACAATTCTGTATTTCTATAAAATATATTTTCATTTTATTATTTTTTTTTGTTTGGTCTCATAATCAGATATTACTTTCCGAGTAAGTCCAGGTAATTGTCCTCGCCTTCCTCGTCGAAAAAAAAAACACGTTTTCGAATACGTATTTTTCCGAACAGAAAGGACAAACCATGCGTGGCTTCGGTCCTTTTTTGACCCAGTATCTTTGGTTCTTGTCAAGTGGGTGTCACCTCCTGGTGGACAGATTACTCACGTGCGACTTTTTTTATATTCTTTTGGATTCTATATATTCTAGTTTTATAATTACTATTTCTAATTGTATAACTCTTTTACAGACTCACGGAATCATGTTTTATTTTTACGAATGTTAAGTGGACATTGTAGGGCGTATGAGACTACAAATTTACAACCCACAAGATGGGTGAAATCACAAATCTATTCCCTGTTTTTTATATAAATTTATTGAGAGATGGAGTGCTAGAATGACTTTTTACAAGAATTTTAGTTACTATTCTAGATAGTATAGAAATAAGTAGCAGTGTCCATTTGCTTAATCATTATTGTTCCTTGATTTCGTTGTGTAAATTGCATATTGTTAATAAATGATCTGCCACCGATACACAGTAGAGTGATATTAAAGCAGAGAGCCTTCAAACGAAAAAACGGTGCATTGAGTTGTTCCTGCACCACTAGAAGGAAGATTTGAACAAATTAACACTAGCATTATTACACAGTCAAAATATATTAATAGTTAAAAGGACGATAATTAAATTGCGATAAAATTGTTTCTTGTAAACAAGGATGATACTTTTAAAATAAGTCGGATCACTACGAAGGAAAACTACAGCGGCATTGTTATTTTGATTAAATGCCATGAAATCTAGGGGGTCATTGGAATCAGACATCGACAACAGGCTGTATCATGTAAGAGAATTTTTCAAGACAATTTTAAATTAGAAGCATAATCTATCAGATTGTTTGTTGCTTTATTGGATCTATTTTGATAGTTAATAATTTTTCTGAAATTAAATATGTTCGGGAATGAGATCTCTTAATGCCTTGAAGTTCAGGTCCGATTTCAACAATCCAAAAATTAAACTCATAACATAAATAATTAAAAAATAATGAACGCGGAAGCGCGAGACAAAGAGAATAGTAAGTAAATATTAAACAAGTCTTTAGGATAGATTTATTAGAGAGGAATTTTATAGACATTACATCGTGAGTTTACAAACTTCTTGACTTTAATAATAACAATAATAATAAAAATAATAATAATGTCAATTTAATTTAGCGTAAGCATAAAAACTCTTACAAAGAACTAAAATTCAATTTTGCTTTGTATTATTGTTTACTTACAGCTTACCATGTGTTATCGTTGTTGTAATTTAATGGATGGAGGAAAAGAAAGCGCCAAATTACACACGATTATTAAGTTTTAGTAGATATATTTAAGAATTAATCGCTGCAAAACATTAAAAAAATCTCCAATATAGCACTTTAGTGCTTGTTTATTTTACTAACTATTAAATTATATTAGATATTTTTTTATTCGTCTGTTTAATTTTAAATTTAATTCATAATATTTCATCAAGTAATTCAAATAATAATATAATAATTATATGATGAATTTGCTATAATAACCTAATACATAATAGACTAATAATGTTTTTGTCATGAATACATAACCGTATTTTTCATTGTTTACATTAATAAAATATATGTTTCAACTTTTGAATATATAATATTATTTAATCTTAATATTTAATATGATATAACTTAACAATTTAACTGACAAATATATAAATATAAAATTTAACTTAGTTATTAATTAGTAGTTTCATTTTGTTTAAATTTTTAAATTAATTTAATAAAAATTACTTATTTATATATCTAATTACTAATATCTAATTACTAATATGCTCAAAATATATTCTTAAACTTAGGTAAGTACTAATAAATATTTTATTTATGAAAATTCAATTAAATTTTTTGTTTTGCTTTTTTAATGTTTATTTTCAAAAAATATTTTTTATTTGGTTGTAATTTTATTATTTATTATAGGCAAGTTCCAATTTTATTTAATTTCTATATATTCAGAATATTATTTAATATATATGCATATATATACATATTATGGTTAATTTTGTATAACCCTATTATTTTACTAATATGAGGATGTAAAATATGAAATATAATATAAATATATAATTCTATTTGATAATGATTTAAAAAATGCTATTTATTACCACAAATTAAATAATTTACTTATTTAATAATGAAAAAATAATATCGTGAAAAATTTTCAATATTTTATACTTCAGTTGAATAAATGAAAATAATAATTAAAAACAGCAAATTATATACTATTAATTATACATGTATAATTCAATATATTTATTAAACATATTATTAAGGAGAAATTTTTTATTCAAACTAATATTAATACTAAAAATTAAATCGTTCTTTTATCAATCCTCCAATACATGCATATTAGTTTTTAACTTTTTTAATATTTCATGCATTTGACCAATATTTATATTCATAACTTTGTTTTATAATTGTTTTACTTTTTAGTTATTATTACTAATGATATGTAAAATGTTAAGAAATGAATTGGAATTTATATTTTAAAACTACAAATGATAAATAAAAGAGAAAATTTGTATTTCTAAATACAGTTTTAATATTAATTATATTTTCAACTATTAATGATAATATTTAATAAGTGCACAGTTAGATTATTTAATTTATCAATTAAATTATTGTTTGTTTTATATAAACAAATTTTATATTGTGCTAGTGCTATTATACTTTAAATTTATTAATATAATAATATATTAACAATGAAATATTGAAATACACTATGTTATATTTTATTTTATTTAAACACATATTTATATTAGAAAATGACGGAGGAAATAATTCTTCAATTGGATCATCATATTCAAAATAAATTCTGTTATACAAGGCCATGTTATAGACAAGGGAACAAACTCACTGCTGTGAAGGTAAACTTTTTTTGTCATTCTATATAAGAATGATAATGTAAATTACTTTTTATCAATAAACTATAATATAAACTCTATATTTAATATAACACTATTTAATAATAAGTAATAACAATTATAATTTAATAAACATATTAATCAAAGTAAGTATTATGAGCACATATAATAAACTTTCACATCTATGTTTATGATTACAGTCCTTTTTTTTATTTGTTAAAAAAAATATGCTTGATTAAAATTTTATTTATATAATTTCAAGTTGATTAAATATTCTGTAAAAGACCTATTCAAAATTTTTTATTTGTTTGTTAAACATTTATAATAAATTTTAAATAATAAAAAGTATTTTTTATTAAATTAAGTTATAATATAACATTAATAAATTGATGTATAATAGTTAATTATATACAATTGAATGTAATAATACACGTTTTAAATAAAAAATAATATTTAATTTATTAAAGAATCTTTTATCAGTAAAGATTAAAATTTAAAAATGAAATAATAATAAAGTTATTAACAGAACGTAGAAAGTATGCTTTTGTGTGTATAGTAAACTTGAGTAATAAATTAATAAACGATTAAATGACTGAATGTTTTACTATGGGGTTCGTTTACTTAACGGATAAGCAGTAACGTATTTCCTATGATCTATTCTAAACTGATACTTATATAAACAATTTTCTGGGAATTCCGCTGCTGATATACTTCTTTCCTGGTTGAATCATAACTTCTCGAGGTCGAAAGTTGAGATGAGCTCAATTCACGCTTTTTTTAGAAAGAAAATTAAACCCTCACGTGACGAGCCTGGATCGAATTTCCTACCTTGGCTAGTATCTACAGTTCAGCTACTGCAGATGATGCAACACTATAAGATTACCGCACATGACAAATGTATCATAACGAAGACTATACAAATCAAAGTTTGAATCAGAAACTTAAGGTTTTCACAACGTATAATTCTAAAATTTTCTAAAGTTTTCTAAAATGTTCTAAATTCTAAAATAAGTTACATGATTCTTACACTAGCCCTTTCACTAAGGTGCCGGTGATCCACAACAACCCGTAAGCACCATTTTCATGCAAATCCTCAATTACTTTTCATCATCGTTTTTTAATGTAACGTCTATAATTTACCACGTTTCAAAATGCAGTTTTCGTTTAAACAAATATTTTACCGTTCCTTTATAAAACAAAAAACTATATAAAAAACTGTTATATTTTATCTTTGTGATAAATCAAGTGTTTACAATAGTTTGAAAATATGAATTTATAAAATCAATAAGTCGAATCAATAATTAAACAGATTAATTTTTAATTTTTTATTAATGTTCAAATTATAGTATTTCATTCAATAACCCATTCAATATCTAAATAATTTTTTAAATATTTTTCATTTATAATTTCTAAATATTGATAAATGAATTTGGTTTTTAATGTAATAATTAAATGTAATGATTGATTAGGTTTATACTGTTAATGATGAATCTCAACACTTAATAGTATCTGGTGTACCGAAAATAAATTTATGTGAAGAATTAAAAAAAAAATTTTCCCGATTTGGAATTATAAAAAAAATTATAGTTATACAAGATTATCCTAATGAAGATTTCACAGAATCATTTCACGTACATTATAAAAAAATTCAGAGTGCCAGGTAAATGCATAATTTATATTTTTGAAATATTTTTGAAATTGAAAAAAAATTGTACAAATGAAGCATTTACGTGTTACATGGCTACTATAAATTTTATAAAATGATAAAATATTTTATTTTTTATTTCGGATAAGTTAAATTAATTCATAATTTTATATATATTACAATTTGCTTCAATTTAAAAATTTATGATGGGGTTGCCCATCTGTTGGCAACCTATACTCGCCGCAACGAGTAGAGTATGCTATTGGTGTGTGTGGTATATTATATGGTATATTATTTTGTGTGCATAATTTTATAAATAAGGGAGACAATACGGTCACAATGTTTTTTCGATAATAATTTGGAGAAGTTTCTGTTGTCACGCGAACGTACAGGATGATAGACGGAAAAATCCACTGGAAAAATGTTACATAGATCGAAAGATGGACAAAAATATCAACCTGTGTGTATAAACATAGGATCGGAATCAACAAATAGTGATTTACAAAGGCTGGATTCCATCGTACGTCGTTTTTAATGCCACTCTTAATATCGGTATTACTAAGGTCCTGTGCCAAATTATTAAGTTATTCAAGTTGTATAGTTTTAATATAAATGGTGTACCAGAAATTGAACTATATAAGTGAATGTGTGGATATTCAGCATATGTGCATATAATTATAGCTTTATTCTTCTACTGTAACCTCATTTATTTCAAATACTTTTCTTTTGTCATGCGTTCGATTCCTATTATGGTATCGAAAACATTCACAAGCGAGTTTGGATTCCGGTAAAATAGAAAGTGGCACAGACTTGTACTAGTAATATTGTGATTGTTTGTAAATTTTCATACTTATATGAGTTAGTTCATACTAATCTTCAATATAATATGAATACAAAGTGTACTTTTATCTAATATCAATCTATATAACTTGATTACCTTTGACGTGCCATCTCTCGTATCAAAATCGTAATTTTTCAAATTCAATTCGACCCTCCAATTATAATTATCGGTATCAAGCTTCAATCTCCTTTCCTGCAGGCCTTATTATTACTTATATGGTTTAGGTATTAGTTTTCACGAGAAAATTCGAAGGTCAATGTTCTTGACCGGGAGGCGGACGGGTCTACCGTCGTGCGGGATAAGTGGGAGGGGTGATTGATATTACAAGGGTCCGGTTAAAAACTCTTTAATTTCTCCCGTGTGTACAAAATTCGCAGAGTTTCCAGGTTTTCGCTGATCGACGTTTCCAGTGGCTGATACTGCGCGTGATGTTTTCTCCCTTTTCTTCCTCGAAGAGCACGTAGCCACGGTACTCAGCTTGTGGAGGTGGTGTCGGCGCTGGCTCAGGTAGTCGTGAGGTGGGGGTGTCGCTACGGCCCTCGGTCGGTGGTGGGGCGTGACGTCACTCATGACTTGTGCGTCGGCTTCGGTCGCTGTTCTGCGTCGGCGTTAGTGTAGGAGGGTTTTGTTCTTTGGCGATGTGGCGTCCATGTCGATGTATTTTTCTCATGTCCTGCGTCGTGGCTTGTATCTCGTTGGCGTCGCGTCTTCACTCCCCCAGATGTGGGTAAGGGTCCGACGTGGCACTTTCTAGTAGGTCGATGTTACGTGTACACTGCTTTCGGTTAGCTAGTGTGGTATTCCAGTACGCGATGTTCGTTTTCTGGTGTATTTCGCATCTGTTGTTTTCTGCGTACAAATGCGGATGCGATTCGGCCTACGTTAGACGAAAAACTGTCTCCCACGCCGTCCTTCTGGTCGCTCTCTCCTGCCCTTGGAAAACTTTCACTTACCCTCCACCTCGTCTGTTCCGCTGTCCTCTCTTCCTTCTTCTCTACACTTAGTTTTTTCACTTCTTACGCTGTCGGGGTGATATCTCAGATCGGGCGTACCATTTCCACTTCCCTTTTCCCTTTTTTGCTCTTACTCGAGCAAATCTCATTCCCGAGCTTCTTCTCCTTTCCTCTGAGCGCGTTACGTCCCTTTCCGTCGTTTCTCTACGGTAACACGGCGGAGCGGGTGTTCGTACCCCCAGGGCTCTTGCCCTGCGCCTGAGGCGCAGGACGTTATTGTCCGCCAGTGTTCGCGAACATTCCGCGAGGCGTCGGCGTCCGATTTTACCTCGCGGGCGATCCGTGAGGCGAAATCAGTTGCCAGCCCCGGAGGATTGACGCTTTGTGCACGTTCTCCTATGTCGTTGCTGCTCTCTGCGTCGCTGCGTTTGCAACAGTCAACTTAAAATTTATTTTTCTTCAAAGATCAATTAAATAAGTTATTTAAAAAATCTATTTTACTTAAAATTATCCTTTAAAAGAATATTTGTTTCGTATTTTTAATTGTTGTACGTTTAGATTATAATGCATTGTACAGTTAAATTTTATCGTATTAAATCTAATCATTAATTTAGTGCCCGATATAATTTTCTCAGTAACGGAGTTCTTTGTAAATAATCTCACTTAATAAGATTATTGATACTGAGATTCACATGATTTACATGTATTCGTTCAGGAATTACAATTTATGTTAGTGAGATGTTTGATTTACGTATTAGTTTTGTTTTTTATTTTACAGCATGAGAATAGAAAAATACGCGTGAAAAGGATTTAATTTAAAATAAAAATTATTTGCATAATGCATAGAATGGCGAAAATATTTTTGCTGTTTGCTCACTTCAGTGAAGTAATTGTTACTTCATTTAATGTTGAAGAGAATTATTTTTAAGCAATATTTTTCAATTAAATTTAAAAAATATTTCAGAAATTTTCGTTGTTATTCTGCTCCATATAGTAATTAAGCTTTAGATCATTCTTTATAAAACTAATTAAATCTTAAATTTATTTAGTTTTTCAAAATCTAATAGGGGTTGAATTTTAATAATCAGATTATTTAATTCTCATGCAGTAGAAAACAGAGATTGAAAATTGTTATAAATCTAAGAATTTTTACTTTTTTACTTCGAAAGCAGAGAGAAATTCATTTTGCAGACTTTGGACCTTTAGCAGCATTACGATATATTTACTACGCCTTAAGCTTACTGTTACTTTTGGATAGGAGGTGAGCGGGGATCTATAGGGGTTGGTAATGAAATTAAGTCAATTTTCACTTCTAGTTTTTAGCTTTTTATTGGATGATTGATATTGAAAACAGTCGTCGTCGGATTAAGACGTTTTGGAGACACAAGGTGTCGTTGGTCCTTGGCGCTACCCTTTTAACTCCTCGCGATCATCAGGCGGCAGTCAGCCCGGGCCCCCTTCCTTGCCTGTCGATTGTTAATTTTTCCTTCGTTAAGGAATGGGCGAGGGCGAGGTGCTGATCACCTTGTGCGGTCTCGGCCTGGCTCCGACCATCCGTCGCTCGTTTTCCCAGGCTATAACCCCTGGTGGCCTGGTCAGGCTATAGCACCTGACGGCTGGCACAGGCTATAGCGCCTGGCGGCTTGGCCGGGTCGTAGCCCTTTTTGTCATTTTTGTTAGTACATACGATTTTAAAATTATATGTGACGATTTCTCACAACTTATTCTACGGAACAGAAAAGGTTTTGTTTTACAGCCCTACACTCCCCTTGGAGGGAGTATCAGTCACGCCTAAAAACGGTTCTTACATTATGTGAGCTGTAACACTTACGCAAAGAGTTTTTTTATTTTCCGAGAATATCTAATACATGTGCTGTTTTAATTTGTACGAATATAATAGATTTATTACTTCTAGGTCTACGCTAAAGGGTAATTATTCTTATAAAATATTTATTACCTACGTATTCTATTTCTTTATATATAAATATATTAGATTTATTACGTCTTAAGTATACAGGAAGGAATTATTATTTTTGAGAAGCATTTATTGCTGAGTGTAGCAACTTATCAGCTACTTAAACTGAAATTTATTGTGAGTTCGGATTTGGGAGGGATTTAAAGGAGAAATGAGATTCGTTGATTTCTATAGTGATAAAAAATTGAATATTTATTGAGTCCTGATCGCCGCGAGGCGTAAAAAAAACCTTCTCTTGGAAGGAGGAAATAAACCAATACTCGCACGAAAATACAATAGAATAACGAGGACAAATTCACCAGTATCGCTGGAATCGCATGCAGGAGAGCTCTCGCTGATAGTATATTTTTACTTACGGCCATCTGGTCCGTTACACCTCACCGTGGCGCCGATTCGTCGCGGATTCCACACAATCCTGACGACCTGGGTGATCGACCTATGTATGTATTCCAAGACGTTGGAGACTACCTGGCCACGAGGACTTCACTTTCCTTGACTCCTTTACCTCTCGTCCCCCTGATCGATGACCGGGAGGTGCTAGACCTCTCCCAGGGAAACTCACTGCTCCCCCTGGGACTTTGGCGCTCTTTCACTCACGCTTACCAAAAATCGGGCACGCCACGACATTCCTCTCGTTGGCCAACTATCGATTACCGGGAGATACAAAACCTCTCCCGTGGAAACTCACTTCTACTTTAATAAAATACAATCACCTTGGCTTTAAACGCGCCTGATGAACCGCAAGGGCCCTTTAAACTTCTTCACAACAACTCACTATCACTCGCTCAACACGACGATTACGTCGATAATTCATCGCTTGCAGCAAGAAAAAAATGTGTAGGCTGTCTGTTCTCAAACGAGATTCCTTTTTTTTTCTTTCAGGTTTTCTTATGGAACCTCTCGTTGAGGCTCCTCATACCTAGACATTTTATGAGACCAACACTGCTGGGGGCAGAGTGGTCCCAGCACATGTACGCCTATCCTAATGCACAGGTCTCAAACAGTGAGCATAGGAATAATTCTTTCGTCAGGAGCCGTAACAATTACATTAATATAAGTAGTGTTATTTAATATAATCCATACGCTTTTCTTAACCGTACAGAGGAATGTATGAAATAATACGTAAATAAATTTTAAAATATTTACAAAGTTCTCAATAGATGTATCTACTTCTAAATTCTTATGATAGGCGACTGCACGGTTTGACTAGTAAAAGTCACAAAATATTATCTGGTATTCAAATTATTACGATTTGTTTTAGATACATCTAGAAAAATATTTGAAAATATTTTGTTATTCATTTGCATTCGGAAAGGCTACTGATTTAAAGAATTCACTAATGCAGGGTCCATGCACTGTAGAACTATTTTTATGGAACGGGACCTAATAAGGGGTTATAATACTTTGAAATTTTCATTTGAACCAAAGTTGAATAAATTAAGGAAATATTTAGTATATCTATATTATATATATATAAGTATTACAATATTTTTTTATTACTAGGATTTCAAAAAAACTTCTAGACAATTTCAATTTTTTTGGAGGAATGCTTCATATTTTTTACGCGCCAGAATTTGAATCACAATCTGAAACAAAACGAAAATTATTTTTACGTCAAAAAGTTATCAGGCAAAAAATTAAAAATTTTAAAACAGATTTAATAAATTGTAATAGAGCAGTCTTTTCATAAGTAAGTATGCATAATAATAAAGTATAATTATACAAATGCTGATTATGTACATGACAAATGATATTTTACAGTCTAGATATGGATATTGTAGAATTACAGTAATTTTAAAGTAATTATAATAGAAATCTGAAATAATTTTAAGAAATGGTATTTATTAACAAGGAATTATTTCACATAGAAATGATTATGTTATCACGGTATAGATTTTTATAGAATTCCTATCGTTCGATAATTCTTCGAAATACTGTAATAAATTATTCAAATATTAGATCATTAACTTAAGATGAATATCACTTAATGTACTGATATTTTAAATGTTTTAAATGATACTTTTTGAATATGAATTTGAATCCATAGTGTAGTTAAAATATTAGTAAAATATTTAGTTACTACACTGCAACATGGCTATGATTTTTAGTATTCCTAAAGAATGTTTGCTTAGTAGTAATTAAGAACGAATAATCTAGAGTTGGATTGTAGGAAATCAATAATCAATACAGGTATATGATGACACAATATGCAGTTCTACGTAGATTCGAAAATGTTTCCCATTCCCTTTACACGTGGAATAATTTTGGATCTTTAAAATATATTCTAAATAAAAGATCTTGAACCTCTCTACTGTCTGTGTGTATCTGTCAAGTTTTTTGTGTCACTTTTTCTTTTCATTTTAACTATATTTTTTAATCAAGGCAAATTTCATTTTTGGCGTTTGTTAATTTTCTGAATTCTTATAGTTTTATTGGGTATAGAACTTGCTAATGCTGCAAATTTTTTATAAACTTTCTTTAATTTATAATAATTATGACTAATCTCGACTCGATATATCATTTTATTCATAACGTTTTTGGAACATTATTTTAATATAATATTTCTGTTTTATTTTTTACATTACCGTTTTAACTTTTAGTGCGAGAAAATTATTATTTTTTCTCTTGTATCGAATCGATAATACTTCATATCGAGAAGCTGAGACTTATCAATTTAATTATTAAGTGGAGATTAATATTGACTACGATATACTTTATGTAAGCCATGATCGATATCCAGAATCTTTTTAAAAAAATTTGAAAAAAATTAATTTGAAGCCATTACAAATACAATTAGCGTAGTTTGATCAAGTAAACTTACATTTATTCCAAAATACCGCAAAATTTTGTCTATTAAACTGACAAGTTAAAATGGCCTTTGTAAGAAGTGAAGAAAAAAATATAGCGTACTTGGCAATATCAATCGTTGCCAAAAACGTGATGAATATCGCGATGTTTTTGGAAATGTCACCCATGCGGATACAAAGCATTTCACATGATGGCATTATCTAAGTATGAGGACGATTTTACGTTACAGTCGGACCTTATTTCGTCTATCATAATATCCTTAAACGCAACTACGTTCAAGTTTAAAAACTTCAAATAAACTTATATTTTTGATGTAGGTTATGAAGGGAATATCCTCTGCTATTATAAGTACGTGATAATACATATTCTCTTACATTTCTTAAGAAAGCCTGTTTATCTATCTTCTCAGCTTCTTCCATTGTGTTACATTTACTGCTAACCATGAAAAACTCTATGGTATCTATTATTACTTAATACACAGATAATAATATAAAATCATTACTTAAGATAGACTCATTTAACTGTTTTTAAACGAAAATATAGAAGATTTAAAGAAAAAAGAAATTATGAAATATTGTCATCACTAATCACGGAAATATTTTATACTGTATTTTTTAAAAAAAATTTTTCGTGCGCTTTTATATATATTATATTTATTTTAATAGGTATTTTTTTGCTACCTAAAATTCCAAACGAATAAATGTATAATTATTCGTAGATCATTAATATTTATGTCTTGACTTATGTTTTTACTTATATCTAGTCCATTAGTATATTTTCCGCTTCGTTTTAAAATTACATTAAATTGATATTAAATTACAAATGAGTTACTATAAAAATATTAGTTTATATTGCATTTATTGTTTGCCTTAGTAAAACTATACATATTTACTGAAAATAAAAACTTTCAATGTATTAAAAACAATTTGGTTATATCATTGGACAACATCTAAATAGTTTAAGAATAGGTTGTCCCAATTTTATTGCGCTTGCGCAATTCCAAAAAATAGTTTGATTTTTTTTTTATTATCAAGAATAGTACATACATATGAAAAAAAATTATATTTAGTTTAACATTTCGTTTGAGTTTAACAAATTTTTTATTTTAGTTACAATTTAGTTATTTTCATGTTTAGTTTTTCTATTTGAATATTTTCAATAATTAAAATTAATATTTAATTCACGTACAAAATGTAAATTATTAATATTAGAACGGTTAGTAAAAGTATATTGGGACTAGTTTTAAAAGTTTCATTAGATCATATGTTTGCTAAATGAATTTGTGCTAAGTTTTTTCTTATTTAATATTTAATGGGTTAAAAAGATTTTTTATAAATTCATCTAGTTCATTCTTTCATTATTTTTTATTAAAATAATTAAAATAGAAAAGTTAATATAGATATAATGACAGATACACATTTTAGAAGCAAATATCATAAATATAAAATTCGTGTGAAACTTTGGGAAAGTGAATTTATGGAAAAATATGGACGTAAACCAAATAAGGTCTGATAAATATTATGCATGTATTTGAAATATTTTTAACTGAAATATTTTATAAATGTTATGTTTATTGCATTTTTAGAATGATATTAAATTAGCAGACATAACAATTCGTGAGGCATACAAAATTTATTGGAAATTAAAAACAGAAGCTTTAGAAGAAACTTTAGCAGATATTAATTTTTCTAAAAGTGCAACAAGCCTATTACCAATTGATATTTACTCAAAATTTATTAGTTATCCAGAATATGAACCACAAGCATACAAAAGTAAAAATAATTTAATTGAATCTGAATGTTTAAAATTAAAAAATAATTCTTTGAATGATATTTTACCAAATATTACAGCTATTAAAAGTCAGATGGTAACCAAACCAAATATAAATGATAAATGTCATATAAATATAAGTAAAAACTATTTAAAAAATAATGAGACTGCTGGTAATGATAAATCTTCATTTCAGTTATCACAAAATATGTGTAAATCACTTAATTTTTCCAAACGGAATCCTAGGAAATCTTTTTCTATTTTAAAATTACAGGAACAAGAAATAAATTTAAAATCATTTACTAATCAAAGAATAAATTCAGAATCAAATAAGAAAAGTAAGATTTCAAATATAATAAATTCATCATTTAATAATGATTTGCAAATATTTTTTGATGAAAAAAATTTGCATACCGAGCGAATGACTATTCAAAAATTAATTGAAACAAGTAAAATATCTAATAAACAATTAAATTCTAGTTGGTTAAAAAGATGTATTTCTGATAATTCTATGAATTGTAGTGTCTCAAATATAGATATATCTGTCAATAAAAATTTACAGAATAATCAATTATTAACAGATGAAGAAGATTATATTCATAATAGTGATTCTGAAGACGAAAAAAATAAAAAACGAATTAGGAATTTTAAGAAAATTTTGCTCGATGGTAGTTTGAGGCCACCTAAACGATTATGTAAATTTAATAATGATTTTGACGAAAGTGTAAATAATAATAATTTTTTATCAAATTTTGGAACTGACAATAAAATTGTATTTTCTAAAGATTATTCAAATACAATAAATCTTAAAAATTATATTTGCAATAAGAATCCTTATGAATTACAAATAATTAATGATAGTCAAAAAAACGAAATGATTAAAATAAAAAAAACATTACAAGATCCAATAAAAAATACTGTTATTTCAAGTTATGCACAGAAAAAAATAGAAAGTGTTACAAATAAAACTATATGTGCAAATCAAGATAATAAAAGTATAGAATGTGAAACAAGTCAAACGTCTAAAAAAAATATTGTATCCAGTCATGATAAGCCACATTCAGTTAACAAAATTATAGAGTATAATAAAGATACAATAAAATTTTCATGTTTTTCGAATCCATTAGATTTGGAAAATAATACTCCTTTAACATTAAAAGAACATAATAAAAATGGTTTGAAACAAAAAGTATCTACAAAAAATCTAAATGAAAATTTTCTTAAATTAAATTTGAAAAAAAAAGTATTTGTTCATGGTAAAAAATTATTTAATTTATCCAAATACAAGAAAAATCAGTGGAAAGAAAATAAGAAAATAGATTTATTAGGAACTAATATGAAATTATCAGATTCTATGTATATTCAAAATAGATGCACATATTCTAAATATGGGACATTAAAATTAAAACAGTGCAAAAGTACAAAAAATGAATCTATATTTGATATTAATATGCATAGTTCTAGTAATCTGACATTAAATGAAGTAGAAGAATTGAAAAAAATAAATACAGTCAGACAACATAATCATTATATTTCAGATATACAGAATGATAACATGTTATCCTCGAAATTCAACATACTTGTTCATCATTCAAATTTTATAAATTCTAAAACAGAAAGCGACCTAGAAAATGTAAATTTTTACTTATAAATATGAGAAATTTTAAATGTAGAGATGAACAATATTTATAAAATTTTTACTTTATATTTTAGCAAAAATTAATTATTAAAAAGGATAATGATAATTTTTTAAAACAAATTCATAAAATATATCCATTGTATGAATTGGAGCCTGATCTATCTGTTAAAGGTAAAATTTTTTAAATCTGTATATTCATTTGTTAAAAAACTATAAAGTATATTTATTTTCAAAACAATTTCTTAAATAAACATAAATAATTTAAATCATTGAAATAAACAAATAAATTATTATGGTTTTACAGAATTATGTAATAGTATAGAGGGAAGATTAATTTCATTTTTAATAACAAATATTTAATATGATTTATCACAATATTTATTAATAGATATGTAAAGAATGTAATTCAATTCGTTACTGTTATGGTTATTTACATATATTTTTTTCAAAATATGTTTATTGTATTAATAGAAATTTGTATTACTTTTCCCTAAGTATATACCGGATTTTCAAATACTCTTCAAATTAGTACTGTTAATAAATTCCTATAAATAATTTAAATAAATTGTTTTGGTTTCCTTCTTAAATTTAAACTAATTTATATTAATTGAAGTATTTAAAATAGATGTTAAAATAAATTTTTTTTAATAATTTCAGCTTAAAAATAATTTTTTTTTTATTAACGTTAATCATCTTTTTAAAGAGGTCTATTTTTATATTTACTGTAAATACCCGAACATAATATACATAATATAATCTTATAAATTTGGTTGTATTGACCTATATTTACGATCTATAAAACATGTAATATTAAGAAATTTTTTGTATTATTTTCATATTATAAAATACTGTATTATAGTTATTCGCATAAATCTACAATGGCATAATTCACTTATTAAATAAGAAAATGATAAATTGTAGTGTGAGAAATTTTGAAGAATAATTTTTTAGGACAATGCCTTGAATATGTATATGAATCTATTTTACAATTTTTGCAAATAAAAATTTTATAAGCTATATTTTATTTGGTGATTTCAATAAACTACGAGAAACGCATTTGATTATTTGTTTTCTTTAAAACAAATGAAATATGAATTTAATGGTATAATAATAATTTTGAGAACTTAATTTAATTTCTGTTTAATTCATTTTAATTTAATAAATAATAATTAAAGAATTTTTTCTAATTGTTAATATTTTTCTTATTAAAATTATTTTAATCGTAACAACAAAATTTAAATGGGGAATGAATAAGAAATATTTGTAAAGGCTTAATTAAATTATACTCATAAGTCTATATTTGACAAAAATAATCTTATTAAAAAAAGTTACGATATACCCGACATCATAGTAAAATAATAACATAATAAATAAATAAAAAACTTTATAAATAGTGCAACGATAATATAAATTATCATTACGCTTATATTAACTACGTAACATTCACAATTGTACCAATTGTTTATTGTAGAAATTCATGTCATAAATTGTAACATTATTAAAAAAACTAAGTACTGTAGATAAATTTATATAAATAAATTTATTAATATATAGTTTAATAATTTATCTTCTAGATACACCACTTGAAGTTTTGGCTGCTTTAAAAAAATTTGGTTACAATGCATTTCGTCCTGGACAAGAAAAGGCAATTATGAGAATTTTATCGGGACAATCAACTCTTGTTATATTGGCTACTGGTTCTGGAAAGTCTTTATGTTATCAATTACCAGCATATATGTATGCCAAGAAACTGATGTGCATCACTTTAGTTATTTCTCCATTAATATCTTTAATGGATGATCAAGTTTCTAAAATTTCGAATTTCTTACATGCCGGTTGTTTACATAGTAATCAAAGTTTGAAACAACAAGAACAAGTTTTAGAAAATTTAAAAAAAGGAAAATTAAAAATTTTATTAGTTGCACCAGAAATGATAACAAATGAAGGAAAATTAAATGGTATTGAAAATATAAAGCATATGTTACCGCCAATTGCATTTGCTTGTATTGATGAAGTTCATTGTATTTCGCAATGGTCTCATAATTTTAGACCATCATATTTAACGGTTTGTAAAGTATTAAGGAAGAAATTCGGAGTTAAGGTAATATTAGGTCTAACTGCTACAGCTACTAAATCAACAGTTATGAATATTATAAATGTTTTAAATATTAAAGATGGAATGGAAGGTGTTATATCAGAACAATCTTTACCTTCAAATTTAAACCTTACGATCTCACGAGATGAATCTAAAGAAGAAGCTTTGATTCAGCTTTTAGAAAATGAAAGATTTATTAGATTTAATTCTATTATAATATATTGTACACGTCGAGAAGAATGTATAAGAGTTGCTAAATTTCTTCGAATGATGTTATCAGATTCCAAATCAAAGCAAACCGATTTAAAATATAAAATATCAGTTGTCGAAGTTTATCACGCAGGTCTCTCGGCTTATCGTCGAAAAATAGTGCAAAACGCATTTATGAACTCTGAAGTACGCATAGTAGTAGCAACTGTAGCATTTGGAATGGGTCTTAATAAATCGAATATTAGGGCTGTTATTCATTTCAATATGCCAGCGAGTTTTGAGGAATATGTACAAGAAATTGGACGAGCTGGTAGAGATGGTGTTTCAGCTTATTGTCATTTATTTCTTAGTTCAAAGGTTATACATTTATGAATACTATTTTCATTTAAATTTATTATTAAAATTTTTTTTTTAATCTTTTTGAATTTTTAGAAAAATTCAGATGAATGTGAATTACGTCGGCATATATATGCTAAAGAAGTAGATAGGCACACAATAAGGCGTTTACTTCAGAAAGTATTTATATCGTGCTATTGCTTTAATTCTTATGTAGGATTACGTTGTCAAGGGCATGAAGTATACTTTCCTATTGATGAAACAGTAAAGATTTTGGACATTTCTAAAGAAATAATAACTACACTTCTCTGTTACCTTGAACTTCATCAAAAACGTTTTATTACATTGCTATCTCCAGCATATACCAATGTTAAAATCTCAAGTTATATAGATCCAAATGGCTTAAAATTGGTAGCACAATCTGTAATTATATTATCTTCTGTCAATTATTTATTTATTTAATAATTTATTTAATTTATGAAATTATATAACAAAATTTTCAGTCCCAATTACTGGAACTGATATTTACTTTTTTAAAACAAAATGGATATTATAAGGAAAATAGCTCTACTGTTGAGTTTTCCATAATTGATGTTGCTGTAGCACTTAAGTTAGACAGCGACATAGTAAGGAAAGAAATAAAAAGATTAGAATTGATTTTTAGTAAATTTAGAAATTATTTTACTATAATTTATTAAAAATTCCTTTATTATATTACAACATTTTTATGTTTAGAAAATGAGGAATATAAATCATCTGCAATATCTATTCAATTTGATACCTTGAGTTTTCGATGTATAGTCTCCGGTGATTTAACAAACGATGAATTAGAAGAAGCACTTGAATCATTAAGTCAACAAAATCAATTACATAAAACCGAAAGTTTACAACGACTTAAATTTATTTCTACCACACTAAAAAAATATAGTTTTGACACAATAAAGCCGTGTCTTAATTTTAATCAGAAAGCTGAATCTAGATCTGAAGAGTTAAAAAAAACTATTAATAACTATTTCGAACTAGATGAACCTTTACAAAACGATTCTATTATTTTAGAAGTAAGTGTCAATTTAATATATAAATTAAAGTAATGTAATTTTATACATTTTTTAAATAAATAATTTGATGTTTGCCTATATTAATGCAACAATTAATACGTATTGTCAATAACTATTTTTATTCAAAATTGATATTAAAATCTAATTACTTAGATGAAGCTATTAGGTATATTATTATAAACATTTAAATTTTGAGTGTCTATTACATTGAGCAATCAATATTGAGTCGTGAAATAATATGATGAGCGACATTTTCATAAAATAAATTTATACAATGAAATAAACAGAAATATCTGAAGACTTCAAATGTTATCAAAAACTTGTAATATATATTCTTCATATTTAATTTTAAGGTAGAAATATGAATTCAATTATGAATTTATTTTATATAAAAATTTAACATTTGTACACTTAGAATGTAATAATCCAAATCGGTCGAACAAAAATTTACTCAAATACAGTTATGTTGTATAATAATATTTGTTTTCTATATTTTTTATCTATAATAAATATATAATGTAAATAATACGTACAAATGCATAATATACTCCAATATCAAGTATCTAATTCTAAATGTGTTTAATGTTTCAGAACGAATTGATAGATGAAGAGTCTATTATTACCGACATTCGAAATTTACTTATAACTTATAAAGATATTCAATTTACTGGACGAAGTGTCGCGCGTATTTTTCATGGAATTCAAAGTCCGAACTTTTCAGCTTTTATTTGGTCTAAATGTCGTTTCTGGAGATCTCGTCTAACTGACGATTTTAATACAATATGTCAATTAGCAATTAAAGAAATATTAAACTTTAAAGAAATAAAATAAATAATTTTTCTCTTATTTTCTAATAAAATATTCTTCATAACTTAATTAATAATTATCAAGTAATTAAAAGCATTTTTATAAAGAATTTTATTTTATTTTTTAAGTTATAACAGAAATAAGAATTTGGTAATTTATGCAGAAAAATTTTTAATTTTAAAGTTAGTAAATTGACTTATTTTAAATTTTTCAATTTATTTTAGCCATATATTTTTATATAAAATAGTATTTAATAAAATGTATGTTCAAACATATAAAAATTTGTCCCATTTCATTCATATAATTTTTTATAGTTTTCTTTTTGTATTTGCATGCAAGTTGTTTCTTAAATATATTAACACAAAAAAATTGCATTATATTGTTAAGTTTTAAATATTTTAATTATAATACATATGAATGGCAAATAAGTAACATTATATTATTTTAAAACAGTCTGACAATTACAATCGAGCTGATATTTTTCAGTAAATTTTGTGATAAATGAATCGTAAAAATGATTCTTATTAAATACGTCCTTGATCATTTTACAACATTAAAAGCTTATTTATTCTCATTTCAATAAAACTTTTTTTTTTTAGAAATAAACCATTTACAATTATGATATAAATTACATTTATTATATATATTTTACATATAAATTTTTCTCATGTTCATTATAATTGTTGGAGACCGTTAATTGACGCGGGATGAATTGACCCGTTAAAAGCAGTGGTGGGAATAATGTAGAAATGATCGAACGCCTTTGTAGTTGGCGCGTAGAGAATAATCTAGAGAAAAACAATTGTAGAAAAGGCGCGAAGAGTCCCGGCGGGAGACTTCGCGTGGTGGCGCATGCAATCAATCTGATTACAGCCACGAGGTCATACAGATCGAGGGAGAATATAGAGCATTTTTGTTGTGCTTCTTGTCAGTCGTCCCGCCGAAGTCTAGTTTTTCGTATAAAGTCGAGAAGAGTTGGAAAAGCGGTAGGCAGTGTGACTTGCAGAAAGTTACGAGCCGAGCTCCTGATTAGTGATTCGCGACATAATTGTTATTATTCGAGTGATGTCGTGGCACATACTGGTAGCAGGGGGATTCAGTGACAAGAAGCTCCTGAATCCACCCCAGGGGGAACCTTCCCTGGGAGCAGAGAAACGACTCCCGATGGCCGATCCAGAGAACAGGGTTAAGAGAAATAAAGTGAGTTCCGCTGCGGCCCGGTAATTTTCAAGACGTTGGAGACCACCCGGTGTCCGCATGCCCACACACAGATCGGCCATCCAGACGTCCGAACTGTGTGGAGTTCGAGACGCATCGGTGTCACGACGTAGTGCGAAAGTCCAGCTGGTAAAGAGGTACCGTACGTACATTTCTATACGAGAGCTCTCCCGCGCGTGTATCGCGAAACCGTCTCAAGTAATATAATTATGGATTTTTGCTATTGTATATTTGTGTGCGTGCGGCAAAAGGCTTTATTCCTCCTTCCCGGCGAAAGAGGTTTTTTTATGCCTCGCGGCGATTAGGGCAATATAAAATAAAGAAAATTCATTTTATTTTTTAACACTCAACCAAAGACTTATTTTTCCTCTTGCTATCCTTTATTAATTTATTTTAGGACTCACGGAGATGGTAAGTAGCTTATAAATTGATACATTTTTTGGTGCCCCGCGTGAGGAGGGAATATAAAGGTCGTGGTTGAGTTTGTTTGAGAATACGCATCGAAAATAATTTAATAGTAATTTAATAAATTTATCGCATTAGTATTTAAGATTTCGTCGATTATTTGTCGATAGCTTTCGATATATGACTTTTGCTTGTGTTTATAAAGTTATGATCGTCCTTCTCCATACTATTAGATTACTAGCTGCGTTGGCTACAATTTTTATTTGAGAACACGTGCTCGTTATTTTAGTAGCAGTACATTATTCTTGCTAGTATAATAATATAAAATTTTCTCTATCCAATCAGTTGTTGTGAAAATTTAAATTAATAAATGAAAATTAATACTGATTTTAAGTTGAAAAATTAAAAAGAAAGTTTATTATATATATAATTATAACACAAGCAGGGTTTATATCTCGTTTGAATTTGAGAATAAATATAATAACAATTTTAGCGCGGAATAAAGTGCAATTGAATATAGTTTGCACGAAACGATTAGTTATAAAAGTAAATAAACTTTAATATATTAGAATTAATATTTAACAATACTGTATGAGCGCAGCTATATATTATATTTGAAAAAAAGGGAAAGAATAATAAGAAACTTTTTTTTGATATTCGTGTATGAGTCTGTGCTCTGTGACGTAGACGTCATTATTCAAGGAAGCTAGTGTGGCGCAGGAGAGGGGGGACGGACGGACCCGAGCTGCCTAGGCAAGAGAGCGTGGCCTTCTACGTCTAGCGCCGATGCTAAATATCGAGATCGGGTGACGATTCCGATCCTTTGTTTTGAAAAAATAAAAAGTAACCTTTCCTGCTTGCTCGCTTTCATTGCACTATTTCAAAATCTCTTGTATTATAATAATACGCGCGCATACAAATTATTAAGTTACCGTAAAAGCGCAGCCATTATATTATTTTATTCATAGGGTTTCGTGTTGATCGTAAACAGAATCAGCTGCGATTCCGATCGCGTATTTAGGTTTTGTCCATTGATAGTTAATCTTATCATGTCCCTATATAACGGGTATTTAATTAATAAAGCCTGAATATAAGTTCGATTGCGATGGGTCCGAGAATAAATAAGAAAAAATAGCGCTAAAACGCTTTGTGAACGCGCAATTAGCTAGCTTAGAACCTGAAACCTGCAGGCTATCCTCGATTCGATAAATGAGATATGGAACGAAATCCGAGAGGATCATGTCGAAATTACGAGACTCGACCCGAGCCCTGACGAGCCGTATATTGCTAACGAAGTCTTTGAAAACGTTCGTAAAAGATATACGGAAATTCGGGGTAAGGTAATTAGTTTAATTAATGAAAGAGACTTTTTTAATATAAAACCACTGGGACAAGATACGGAGAACGAAATACGCCGACTAATATATGAGCTGAGTCGGATTTACAGAGCGTTGACGAAACTGCCGATCCCGTCAGTCGGGTGGCATTTATGGTTAGTTTCAAGACCATGCCAACTAAACTCGCAAGTGGGCATAAAAAACTTCCCAATAGGAAGAGGAAAAAGCCATAATATATAATTATCTTCCTTAATCTAATTTCTGCAATAAACACAGTATCGAGAGTTCTCTTACCTTAAATATAGTTTTTTGACACAGTGAAATGAGCCGTGTCGAGGCTCTTACCCTGTGGCAAAGATCTCCCAAAGTGGGTTAGTTAACCTTGCTCCTTATCAAATAAATGGCTTAACTTGTTTACCCACATGACAGTCCAATAGTCTACTTGCATCGGTTGATTCTGTAGAGCTCTGTATATGCGTTGAGTTTCATCGCGTAATACACGGAGATTATTTACCGACCCTGTTCTTACGGATTTCATGTTTGTAAGATCTTTTGTATGAAATCTCGTGAATTGTTACAGCGTTCTTGTAGAACTTGCCAGGTAGACAGATTATACGTCGAGGTTGTTGCTATTACTTTCAAGTAGGAAGCCGTTGAACCAGCAAAATACGACTTTAAGTATTATAGTTTATCTCGTTTGTAAAGCCCGCAGTCTCATGTACAAGAGACACAAGACGTCCTTAAAGTTATCCTAGTCTTTTAAATCTTCCGAAAGGTGGGAGCTCGAGTATTGGTATTAAAAGATCAGTACAATCGATGTAAGAGCAAACGCATCGTCTGTATTGATGGAGGCTTAAGGATTTCCGTACTCTTTCTTTGATTTAACATTGTGATAAGTTGGTCGTTCAATATTTCATTTATTGATTCTATATTGCGATATACACAATACATGGCGTAAGGAGTCAGTTTCATACCGGAATCGAAATCCACCAATGATTTTTTTCGCGATTCTTTCCAACTGTAATAATTTATAAGCTACTTACAATATGCGTTGAAAGAAAAAATGGCAGAGGAAGAAAATGAAAAAGTCATTGTTGTAGTTCCATATAAAATATTTCGATTTATTTAAGGATCCCTAATCGCCGCAAGGTGTAAAAAAACCTTCGCCGAGGAGGAAAAAAGCCTTTGAACGCATGCACGCACGCAAATTTATAATAGCTAAATAAATAATTATGATAATTGAAACGGTTTCGCGATACGCGGGAGAGCTTTCGTATAGAATTTTATTTAAAATACTTGACTGCCAGCTGGACTTTCGACCCACGGCGTGACATTGGTGTGTCTCGAATTCCGCACTTCGGATGTGTGGATGGTCGATCCGTGTATGGGCGCAGATACTGGATCGTCTCTAATGTCTTGGAGACTCAATCTGGCCGCGAGCATTTTACTTTTTCTCTCTGTCCTCTAGATCGGCTACCGGGAGTTTCTAATCCTCTCTCAGAGAAGTCCAATTATAGTCTATTAAGGCTAATTCGAGAACTTCTTGTCCCCGAATCGTCCTACCACTAGCACGTGCCACGACACCACGCAAACGATAACTATTATCAATTCGCGAAGCACTTATACGGGTCTCGATTCGTATCCTTTCGCAACTTCGAAACGCAATCTTATTCAACAGCGAAGTGAGTGAATAACGAAAAATATAACCCTTACCCGCTCGTCCTATCTTGATTTTATGCGCCACCCCACTTATTCTCTCGCCAGAATTGTTCGCGTCTGTTCATAATTTGTTTTTCTGCGATGTTATTTTTCTTACGCCAACTGCAAATACCGAGTGGTAATTTCCAAAATACTCCCACCACTTATATGCTCGTATCATTTTAACGGTCTCCAACATCAACGTTTATTTGAAAGTTTCCGAGGGGGCGAAGCGTCAGTCGCATCGACTGCAATAATCTAACGTATTTAAAGTATGTTTGTGAGCGATCTCGAGGGGCGTGGAAAAAGAATGGCTTCTTTATAGTGTGACGTCACTGACTCTTATTGTCCTAGCCGAAAATTTCTTTAGGTTCAATCTTCGTGTATTGTGCATTTGAAATTTGATACCTTACAGCTAGTTCTTACAATAACTATTGACACTGTCTAAGGTTTCTAGAATGTTCTGCTGCACAGTAGACCTTATAGTACTTATCTAATTTTACTTTTTTTTATTGATTATATAAACTTTAATTGCGTATACGAGCTGTTCCTATCTGTATAACTTCCTTCTCACCTAGGACACCACGTAGGGTTTTTTCAATATATATCTATTGTATTTACTTTAGAGATATGTATTCGGAAAAGGTGGAAAGGGTTTGTTCAAATAAATCAGCAGTTTCTTTCATTAAAATATATATGTACAGATTCATTATTAAATTTGGATGCGAGCAAAAAAAACCTCTTACCAGTAGAAGGAAAAGGCCATAATATACAATTATCTTCCTTAATCTAATTTATGCAATAAACGCAGTCGATCGCGAATAAGATCTTTCAGTGCTAATAGAGCTTTCTTATCTTAAATATAGTTTTGTGAACGCAGCGCAATGAGCCGAGATCTCCCAAATTAGGCTGATTGACCGTGCTCCTTACTGAACTAGGTAGGCGAGCCCCAGGTAGCTCAAATTAATCTATCTATTAGCTGATAGTACGACTCTTCACCGAGCTAAATACTGGTAGAGCCTAAGATATAGCTCTAGAATCTACACAAATGCATTCCTAAGGTAGCTGATAGCTCCAAATTTCACTCCGATTAACAAGAAATATTGTACTATATTTCTTTACATATTAGGCTCGTCAACGATTGTTTTTGGGTTCTCGAGGATATCTACAAGACTATATCTCTTGACCTCAGCGTGACTAAACTTCCATTTTCATCTGTAACATCTATGTTTATGTTATATTCTTACATATTTCCTATATAATTGATCTTTGATTTGGTGCCTTATTATTTATGCTCTATTTAATAGAGCTCTAACCTCCTTCCTTTCGTGCACTAGGGGATAAGGGACGTTCCCGAACAAATGTATGAATACTTTTTTGCCATACGTCTCGTGCTCTTTTCTACAAACCCAGAAATTTTCAAGGAAAGTTCTGAAGAAAATATAAAAAGGGGGAGTCGGTATTAAGCTTCGCTGGAGGACTACTTCCATTCTTCTCATAATAGTGCATATTACTATATATAATTAAACGTGTCAAATGCATTGAAATAATGTAATGATATATGATATATAAGTATAATAAAATTTTTCATTAAAAATCTTTTTAGTGTACTTTATTAACCATAAGAATTTAAAATTATTTTTAAAAAACGATAGATGCATTATAATGTTTCTACAATATGCTATAATTTCATGTATGCTAATAAATAACTTTAAATTTAAAAAATTATAATTATTAATATATAAAAGAAAATATTGAACTTTATGTTTGCATGTTGACAATCATTCTTTTTATCATAATCACTAAATACTAATAACCACTATAATTATATTTTTTTTATTGTAGGTTTGAATGCATTAATAAAAGCTTTTAATCGAATAACTGATGTAATGTAGCTTTTTTAAAAATAAAAAAAAAATTTTATTTTATTCGTGATAAAAAAAAATATATTTTTGTTTTTAAATAAATATACAAAATCGATTGCATTTAATTTTCAATTAATTATAATATTTTTGTAGTGAAGATTTATCTTTGCATATTCTTTTCTATTACTTAAAATTGTAATTGTTTTGCAAATATATTATATAAAAAATTTTTATATATCAATATTTCTTTAGTAAAATTAAGCGTAAAGCAAATAAATTTAATCGAAATACACAAAATTTATAATTTTTTTTATATTTCTTAAAATGTTTGATCTTCTACATTTTCAGCATCTGCGGTTAAAGCTTCACGTATAGATTCCATACAAGAGTTAGGAATTAGTGTACCAACAATCTTAAGACTATCATCTGAAAAAGGGATTAATACATATTTTTAGTATAGATTAAATATCAACGGTTTAGAGTAATTAATTTTCTAGTTTCCTATAATTAAAAAATAAGTTTTATTTTACACGTATTCACACACACACGCACACACAATATGTATAAACGATATATAATAAAGAATAAATTAAAGTATTGAAATGTAAAAAATAAAATCAATATTTTTATTTAATAAGATCTTAAGAAATAGAATAGTGAAACCATGTTGTATCTTGTAGCATAACAGAATAAATGATTTTTTTTTCTACTTATCATTTATTTATAAATAAATATGTAATTTTTCTCTAAATATATAGAAATATCTCTACATTAAATGAAAAATTCAAATTTTTATCCCTGTGAATATAATTTCTATATTTATAAACAGTAAATTTCAAATATAAGTTTTGAATTTTAAAATTAATATTAAAAACTCTTGTATGATAGTAGAAAAATATATATTTAAAAAATTTCTGCTATATTACAAATATGTTTAATGTTGTTTAATTATTTGATCTAAATTCATAATTTATACAACATGGTTTAAGACTATTACATTAATTTTAAAAATAAATCTCATATAAAATAGTTATAGTCTTATAGTTGCCTTAATATCACTGAAAATATTTAATTCTTAAGCTTAAACTAATTAATTTATAAATGTTTGTTATTACTGAAATCTTACCAGTTTTTAACCGTACAACTTGCATTTTTGAATTGTGACCAATTCGTGTTGCTAGAATACTTTCAACTCGACTCCAGACACTTAGTACAGATCCAGCAAGTACATTAAAAATTCTACGTCTTAAACCAATTTCGCAACCTATATTCAAATTTAAATTTTTACAGTTGCCGCGCCAATATGCATGTGAACATGTATCTACTGATGCTTCATACTGCTGTATCCAATGAGCTTCAGCTTCTTCCGAAGAAACTTTTTTATATTTTTTTTCCAATTCAGAAATTGTTTCTTGGCGCAGTTGCAACCCTGTATTTGGCCTATAAATTATATAAAGCTGTTCTTTTTTTACTTCTATCATCTTTTTATTAGATGAATCAATGGCTACTACTAATATAGCAATTTGTTTGCCATTGCGAGCTTGATGACCTAAATAGAATCCTTCACGATCACCTGTTAAATCAACTCTACGTGCTAATGCTTCTAACCAACTCATTCCACGTTCTACTTGTACAACATGTAGCTCTGTTGGTGCAGATCCTGTTGTATATTTACGGATAAATCGAAAAAGTCTTACACGACGTACACTTTCTCCCGATGTACCGAGGTCGAGAATACCCATGTCAAATCGACCTGTTTTTTTTGCTTGATAAATTATTGCATTAAGTGTATCAGTGAAGTACTTAAATAGACGGTTTTGTAATTCTACTGGTATGCCTAAAATGCGATTCAAAAACTTGGACATATTATTGTAATCCTTATCAAGTGATAAAGCTCCTGACATACTTTCATTGCTATAAATTATACCGACGCCTACTAATGCCTGTGCTACATCTTTGAAAAAATTACCAACATAATCTTGTGGTGGTGGTACAAGTGGCGATTCATACCTGTAATATAAAATCCACTATATTTATAATAAATTTTATTTTACGTAAAAATTTTTCTCTCAATAAAATTCTATCAGCAGCTTTTTCTAACATGTATTTAATTTAGTATGAATATTAAGATATTTTGATATAAAAATATCTACTCAAACTTGTGAATATATTAATTATAACTATAAAATGCCGGATTTTTAATACTACAAAACCTAAAACGTAATTTAATAAAACTTAATTATAAAATTGCTCTAAGTGAATATATTTACACTTTACTAGGTTAAAAAATATTTTATTCATAATTAATAAAATAACGGTATTTATTTATAGTAAACAGTGTATTGGTAAATATTCAAATATGAATTGTAACAAAATTAAATTTTATTGATTAGTAGAACTAAAAGTATGTAGTTAACTCAATTAACTTCTATTATTCAAAATTTTATAAATCATATTTTAACAATTATTAATTTGAAAATACTAAATTTTGTATTTTTACCGTTATTTATTTAATATAGTTCATATTATTACTATTTTAATTAAAACTTCCTTTCGTAATGAAACAAACTTTATAAACACAAAATTTCTATTAATATATGTATATTCACTTAATTTATGCCTCGATAAACTTATGATTATAACAAAATTTAATTATTTTAAATTTATATTGTTTTTTTCATATACCAAGCATTTAAAAATTTGCATCTTAGTTTTAAAATATAAATATAATAAATATATTTTAAATATAAAATAAAATGTTCATTTTCTTTACCCTACTATAGTCTTCATTGTAGCTTCCAAAGCTGCTCGACCATATTTATTATCAATATTAAATTGAGAAAGATCACGTGTTTCAGTAGCACGTCGATCACCGTGTGTAAGAGCTCCAAGACTTTCAAGTCTCTTGGCAACAGTCGAAGCAAATCTTCTTTCACCAGCCAAATCTGATATTAAAAAAATGTATTCTGGAGCATTTACTTGATTTGAACGATGTGTTCTACCAAATTGCTGAATCGCTCTATCCGCACTCCATGGTAATTCTAGTGTTATATGAACGCGCCGCATTTGATTTCTAGCCCGTCGATCACTCTGCAGTGATATACCACTACTAGCAGCTTCAGAAATTATTGCTACTGTTTTTTCACCATCCATGAATCTAATTAATAAAATCCCATATATTATTTTTAATAACAATTAGTTTTTAATATATTAATGTTTAGAGAATAGCTTTTATGATTCTATAATACATTTTAAATATTAAATTCTATTCACCGTAATATGAGTCGTATTATAATACAGAAATGCTAAACAATAAATTCATTATATATTTACATATTAATAATTTCTGCTAATTACTATAAAAAAAAATATATAAAATACATTTTGAATCAAGAAAATTATTATTAAAAATTTAGTATAAAATGTGGAATAATTTTCAAATATTTTAGATATCTTATATTATATTATTTAACTTTTTTAATGACAATTAAACGATTTATTTAAAAATTTTTAAATTTTAAATTAAATGTTACAATTATTAGATAATTTTTAAATGAGTTTTTAACTTGTATCATTTTTATTATTTACGTACAAAATATATTTAATAGAATACATCTTTTGTTAATAAGTAGATATAAAAATTACACTACAATAACCTCTACAAATGATCAAATTATTTATATATACGAATATTCAAAATAACTTTTTTCTAATCAACTTTTATGAAATTAAAATTTTTTTTTTTTTTAATTTTAACTAAGTTTCAACTTCAAAACTTTATCCTTTCTCTTTACTATTAGGCCGACTAATTTCTAAAACACAATTTGAATAATAATTAATTGTAATAAACAATATTTATATAGTTTGTTCATTTTATATGTTAATAGCGTCATTCTAACAATCTCGTTAAGCTTGAGGCCGAAGATGACAAGGGTCCAGGTTTACCAGAACCATATAAAAAAAAAATAAAAGAAGGGAAGACAGTTATCGATGATGAGCACTCTCCATGAATTGATAACCCTGTCTTCATCAGATGTTATAAAACAAATATGTTAAATAATATTAATAATATGTACGTATATGAATGAATTATATATATTTTTATTTTGTAAAACTAGGAAAGAATGTTTTATACAATTTATACAATATTGTGCTTATTTTCCTGAATTTTTAAAATCAAAATTTAATACCTACATTTATCGCTTATATTTCGTGTTATAAAATATCATGCAATGTCACAGTTCAATCATACATCTAAATTATTTCATTTAACTTTTATTTAATAAATGAATAAATTATTACTATAGTAACGTTTTATTTAAAACTAACATAGTGAAAGAAATAATATAAATTATTGTAAATATATTCTACTGTGTATTGCATTATTTGTCTTAATTATTTGTGTCAATTATTTTATAAAATAATCATACCTCTGTTTTTCAGTAAGATTGAGAGTTTCAAGGGACACGTCAGTTTCTGATCTAGACTCGTATTGGATTGACCCGTCTTCCGTTTGTACAACTCGACCTTTACGGCCAGTCATTTCAGCTACATTTTCTGGTCCACCTAATTCATCTATTAATTGATCCAAAGTATTTGGAGGCAGATTTTCACCCAACTTTTCGATTTTGACAAGCAATTCATCCTTCATACAACAAGCGCGCTCTATAGCAATTTTAGATGGTGCGTGATTTTGTGAACTTGAATTTAATGTACTTAACTTATTTCCTAAAGTTATGGTTGTCGGTACTGTTATTGTTCTCCTTACTGGTGCACCATTCTGTTGTTGGTTTTGAATGTTAATCAACGTTTTACATGCTAATATTGACTGAATTTTTTCTTGGGTAGTAAGTCGCTTTGTAATAGTTTTTTGTTTCTTTAAATTCTTTTTCTTTCTCCTGTCCCATGGATCTTAATTGAAAAATGGAAAAATTATAATTTGTATCATTATTTATCTTTATCTTTTTTTATGTATGTTTAGTTATTTTATCCATATTACTACATATTTTTTTATAGATTTAACATTTCTATGTAAATAGTATTTTTCTCATCACAAGAATATATACAAATCATCGTTTGTTAAATAAATATTAACAAATGTAGGCTTTTTAGGCAACAAAACCCAAAAATTTTCCATAAAAAATTGAACATGTTAAAAATAACACTTGATAAACATTTTAATTATATATAGCTAATTATATGTTTAACATAATTATTTTAATATCATTAATTATTATGTTCAATGAATTTATACTTATATATAGTTGACTTATTAAGAAGTATATAACATTTTATTTAAGATATAAATCATTATATTTGTTAATGGTAGTATAAAGAAAAAATAAATTTATGTATTAAAATATAAATAAAAAATAAATAACAAAATATGAATATCTATAAAATAAATATTTTGAGTAGCAAATTTCTTAAAAAATAAAATTTTATTATTAAGTAAAAATGTTAAATATTTATAATTTAAATAATTATAAAATATAATTAATTTTTACCTAATTATCATCGATGTAAATTATTTTATTGTTAAGATTTTAAATGTAAGATAAAATTATAATCATAGTTTACATAATATTTTACGTTATTGTGTTTTTTTAAACGATAAATATTTATTACATTCTGCGATTTTTTCATAAATAAATGAATAGTATAAAATATTCATTAATTTCTTGAAAAATATTATAGACTCTGTTGCAAATAACCCAGTTTAAATTAAAGTTGAAATCAATAAGATAAATTATAAAAAATATTAACCGAAATTAGACGTTCATCATTATATGTTAATATAGTTTCAATTAAAATTATTCAATAAACCGAAATTTTTCTTCGGTCAGTCGAAAAATTTTTTTATATAAAATATTAAATTAAAATAGATTTTCTGTAAATCTTATTTTAATTTTACTTTCAATTTATATCGTAACTGACAAGGAAATACTTCAATAAAAGCATATATTCTTTGATATAGAAAAATATTCGCTCGCGTGTCAGAAATATTTAATTTCATATGCATAATAATAACTATTTTGAAATTTATTACTCTATTACACTACTTTTCTATCATAAAAATTGTATATTTAATCTAAATTAATTATTTTATTAATTTTTATTAGAAAAATTTATAAAATTTTCTTCTTACCGACATCAGAATCACTATCACTATCGAATGGATTATAATCTGAACTTAAATTACTTATATCTTCATCAGATCGCATTTCTTCGTCGCTCTCTGTACCACTTATTTTAAATTCTGAACTAGAACTGTGATCCTCATTTTTTTCAACTTCTGAATTTTCTTCTTCAGAAGATCTTGTATGCTTTCTCTTAGAAGCTTTTTGAATTCCACGACGAATGAATTTTCGTTTCTTTCCACTGACAGAAACGTTTGTATTTGGCTCATTAGAAATATTCGCATGTGATAAATCTAAGCCAAGCACACGATTAATGTGATTTCTATCAGGTGCAGGAAAATGTTTTTCTACCAATGATTGCAAAACACCCCTAATGCATTAAAATAAAAATGATTACAATATTTTATTCTAATAAATACTAAGTATAAAGAATTATTAAATTAATTCTATCATTTATTATTTACTTACTACATTATATTAATTCCTATTAATTTATGTTATGTGCATATTTTATAATAAAACATAAGTTATATATACAAATATAATATTGTATAGTCTTAATAATTTAAAATAAATTTTACTATTTTCAATTTCATTTAAATGAAAAGAAATGATATTATTTTTAAATATTATCAATTTTAATAATATCTATAAGTTTAATAAAAAAAAAATTTTAATTTAAAGTATATGTAAAATCTTAATTATTCTAATAATAAATATAAGATTAATAAATATTATTACTTTGCAGTGGATACAAAGTCGTTAAGTTCACCATCATCACGTTCTAATTGTTCAAGCGTGCGTGCTTCACCAGTTGATTGAAGGCCTATTACAACACATTTTCCACATTTCACTGCTTCGCGCGCTATATTAATCGTATGTTTTACTTTGGCAGCAATACATAGATATTTGAAAAAACGTTGATGCGATGACCAAAATTGACCCCACATTGTTTTTTTCATACGATTCTCTGCGTCTATAAGTTCAGCAGCTTCTTGAAACCTATGCATTGCCTCAACCCACTATAAATTATATAAAGGACTAAGATTTTAATATATTTTATAACTATTGTTAACTATTTAAGACAAATATTTATTTATAATGTTTTTACAATTTTTATAATTTAATTGTATTAAACTTTAAAATATTTATTATAAATTGGATAGAAATTAATTTTATTATTTCAATTATTAAAATAAAAATTACTCTTAAAAATCTAAAATAACTTTATTTTATAAATAAATGTATATTTGAAAAAATTATTAAACCATTCTCAAAATTTATTGTTGTCAAATTAGTAAACTGTTTTGACAAATTAAATTTTATATTATGCATATTATTTAAGTTGACAAAAACGCATGTAAGCAATTGTTCACATAAAACGATCAAAGGATATAATATAATACTTAATTCTAATACATTTTAAATAAAAATAGGCATATAATTAACATTTTATTAAATAATTATATTGAAATTTAAAGATTAAAACAATATATTTAAATATATTTATCAATTACCAAACTAACTGCATGATCATAGACGTTTGTAAATTCTTTTGAAAGAGGAACTTCTTCAATTTTAAATGCAACACCATGAAAACTAAGTTGTCGTGCAATATACATGCCTCGAAGTTTCATATCCATAGCTACAATTTCCATTGCACCCACTCCACGTTTTTCTACTGCAGTTATGAAGTCATTAATTTCTATAAATGGGGTTCCAATGCCCCATATACCAAGCCGCACCATGTATGCCATATTTCGAGGTTCTGAAGCACCAGTTGCACTAGCATAAACAACTCGTGCTTTTGGTAATTTATTTTGTAATTCTAACACCGTTAAACCTTAATAAATAAAAAATAATAAATTTTAATAATACTTGTAATTTAATATATATAGATTCATATAAATCAAATAGATGCATATATACCTGTTTTTGTAGGTTTTGAACTACCAGTAGGACAAAGATTTTTTGCTCTATGACATTCATCAAAGACGATTACACCATCAAAATCTTCACCGCACCATTGTAAAATTTGTTTTAAGCGACTTTTATATTTTCCACTATTTTGAGATGACTCTCCAATTAAAGCTGAATAAGTACTAAATATTACGCCTTTTTTTATATTATTATTTATAGCTGATGATATTTTAGCATATTTAAATTTATTAAGTTGATAAACCTAATTATTACAATATAAATTTTAGTAAATATTAATATATATAATATGAATTATAAATATTAAAATGATAACTACTTCTATACTAGATGCTCCAATATCTCTAAGATCACGTTCAGCATCGTATTTTAAATCATTAGAAACAGAAACCCAGATAGCACGTTTCCTACCTCTTAAATAATTTTCATATATAATTCCCGCTATGGTTCGTCCTTTACCAACACCAGCACCATCACCAATAAGAAAACCGGCTCGGGTACCATCAGGTAAAATATGTTCATGTTGTTGTGCAGCATATGTAATAGATTCAAGTTGTAATGCAGATAACGAACCTGATCTTATACTTTCTTTAGGAATTGAAACTTGATACCAAACATCTGTCGGTTCTACACTAGATAACGATGCTGTTTCTACTACTGGATCAGGATGCTTACGACCAAATTTTACTTAAATATTTAAAGTATTATATATATTAAGTTGTAAAAAATATAATTAAAATATATGAAAACATTAATTAATAAAAAAAAAAAATTTCTCAACACATGTATAAAATTTCATTGAAATATAATAGTAAATATTTATATTTCTCTTTAGGTCTTAAATTTTTATAAAATATTATTGTCTTAAAAAATATTAAATATAATAAACACGTTCTTTAAAAATACCAAATGTAATATACTTACATTTAGTAGGCATATAATCTGCATAAGTTTCTGCAACTCCCATTTCTTCATCATCTACATCTTCTTCTTCAGGTATAGATGATTGTGTACCAATTTTATTAGAATCAGAATTCATCCACATTGTTGGTACGCCTTTTCCTATAAAAATAAATAAAAATAAACATCTATTAACAATATTATTAGAGATTTTATTTTTAAGAAAACTATTTATTTTCAGAATTTGATTCATCATAAATATAAAAATTTTTCTATATCTAAATTTAAATCCCTGATATCTGTAAATTAATCTGATTTGTAAATACTGAAATATTTTTATTTAAAAATTTTAAATCAGCTTATAATAAAAAGTATATAAATTATTATATTAAATAATTGATATTATTTAATTTAATAAAATTAAATAATTATTTAAAAAAAATAAAAATTCATGCTTATACCACTAAGACCTGCAATCCAATTTGAGTTTAAACCAGTTTGATTTAAAAATTGTATAAAAGGGTTAATATTCATATTAAATCCATTCATTTCAATAAAATTACTCATAAGGTTATTTAAATTCATATCTACAAAAATAAACATGATTTTTATAGAAAGTTTAAAAATTATGAAATAAATATAAATAAAATTTAAAAAAACTTACTCTGTAAAATAATTGATGTATTTAATCCAGACTTAAATTCAGATGTAAACTCATTCTTGTCAGTAACTAAACAAACTTTATTTCCAACAATATTTAGTTGATTTAAATTTCTAAAATTTTTTGTAAGTTCTTGAGAACTACCAACTTCTCGCATTTTATTAAAATTAGTGACTGTACGTGATTCAATCATATCATTTAATATCTGTGACTGATGTGGTTTAAAAGCTATTGAGTAAGGTAAACAATTACATTTATATATTTAATAATAATTAGATAAAACAAGATTATTTATATACCACTTATTCCATCATTAATTTTTAAATCATTGCAACAAGATGTTTTGGAAAGTTTTTCATTTTTTAAAATGGTTATTCTTGCCGCAGTAGCAAGATCTTTACCGCCTCCTATTATAAAAATGGTATTGATAAATTAATTTAATATAAACGTATTTTCAATATTTTTCTTTTACCCGGAACTTCGATCTTATCAGGATCATCATCATCATCAAAATCACTGCCACTGCTTTCATCACTCATGGTATTTTTATAGATCGACTGATTACAAGATAAATCAAATAATTGTAAATAAATATTATTAATGCTTAAAAAACTGTATTTAAAATTTCAAATCGACTAAATATAATTAAATACCGGTGATCTAGAAACGGTCCGATATTGACCAATATTTATATCCACGTGCAAAAACTCAACAGTATCTTAAGAATATATCGTAATAATAATCATAAATTAAGGTATAGTTTCGTTTATCTAAATGAAAACTTTTTTTAAATCAACAATAAAATAAAAAAATAGTCTACTCAATTTTTTTTTTAATTTTAGTTACTAATGTAAAATAAATGTAAAATAAATGCAAAAAAAACTGATTTACATACATAAGAGCATCAGATTTAAAAAAAAACAAGTACCATCATTAATACGAATAAATGTTCATAAATACGTTCATTGGTTTGCATTTAAAAAAGGCAAAAGTATAATAATAAGCATGCAGGTTAAACAAATAAATTAAGTGTTTAATCTGCAAAAAATAAGCAAAAACCAAAAATGAAAAATAGAAATGAGAGGAATCATCTAAAAATTACTAACTTTTTCACCAATGCATAAGAATAATTACATATTTTTAAAACCTATTAAATATTACAGTATTCAAAAAAATATTCAATTAAAAAAAAAAATTTAATCTACCATAACTTGATTTAGGTCCGTACGATAAAATGCATATCAATAATTTATTTTACAGTTGTATTTGAAGTTTGGCTAAATAGCTAACAAATGACAAATATGAAAATTATATAAAAAATTGAACAATTAATAAATATCAAGTAAAAATTAATAATTAATAAAGTTTGTAAAAATATAAATACAAAATCTAAATAAATTGATTAGATTTAAAAATCTTATTTTTAGAAAAATAGACATTATATACTTATTAAGTTTTCTCTCAGGTTTTTGTGTATTTAAAAATAAAGTTTTGAAAAAAATTATGTCTGGTTAATATTGATAATAAATTTATTACAAAGTTTTTTAATGTATTTCTATACTTAGTGATAAATAACAGAAATTTTTTTCAGGCACTGTTACAATATTATATGCCTAATTTTATATTTAAGCATATACTCACCCTCGAATTGATTCAATGAACTTTTTTCTTCTTAAATTATGTGTTCAGCTTGAACAAGTAAGCACTTGATATTTACTTGATTTTATTTATCGTTATGTTTTTATATTAATTATTATGGATCATATAGATCTTATACGACCTTTTTATTATAAACAATAGCTTTTCTCCTTCGAGTTTTCCCTTCGAGTTTTCCCTCGAAAAACACTTCACAAACGTATTTTTATTTTAGAAAGCATTACCTACAAAAACTTAAATATTTTTATGTATGGGCATCTTTGTGTATATATATTCTAGGAACTCTAATTTAATTCACCAAAAATTGTTAAAAAAATAATACTTTATGCGATTTTTTGAGCATTTATCATTTCGAGAACTGCCACTTGAATATTCTCATGATTTGTAAAAATTATTCTTCTTTGGTTTAAAAAGATAACTGCTTCTTCTTCTACATAATACGTTATTATTAGTTGACGATATAAGCTGTTCGGGCGTATAGTTATAAGGTAGACGCGATGTACAAGAGTTGCGTTAGCAAGCCTTGATATTTATTAGTTAATGTTGTTTTCGGGTAATCACAAAAGAAAAGAAGAAACTGTATAGTGGTTAGAATTAATTTATTGAATGAACTGAAGGGCGTGTACTGGCGGTCTTTTCTGTATTAATTAATAATTAGTTATTTAGGTGGCATGCCAATCGCCGTGTAGTTGGCGCCTAATTGCGCAGACTGAAGACAATTGATTCCAAGTCATACGATTAGTTAATTTCCCGCATAGGTTTGTAATTTAGTCAAGAGGAAAAAGAGGTCGTCTTGACAATTTGGTTTAAAGGCGGTTCGCGCCGTAACATTCCGCCGCCCTTGAATGAATTCATTCAACGAATTCTGAACTTGGTAAACAGTTGTGGTTGGATCCTTGGATTCGATGACAATGATGCGTATCATTGCATTTGTGATGTCCGGATGTTATCTTCTATGGGAAGAGGCGATACTCTTGCTGCAGGTCGTACGTATTCTCCTGACGCTGTACGTAGTTTTAAACTCCGCACGATCCCGTCCTTTCCTGGATAGACGTCGATGATCCTTCCGAGAGGCCAATGAAGAGGAGGCACGTTGTCTTTCCTTAGGACGACCATGGTTCCCGGCTTGATAGTGTTGGCGACCTGAAACAGCCATTTTGATCTGTTATTAATTTCATTTAAATACTCGCGTGACCAGCGCTTCCAAAATTGTTGTCTCATTAATTGTATGTGTTGCCAAGATGACATCCTATTGATCCTTTCGTCGTCGTATTCCTAGTCTGGCAGGGTCATGAGTAAGTCTCCAATTAGGAAATAGGAAGGGGAGCGAATGTTTAGGTCATTCGGATCTGAGAATGGAGGAGTTAGAGGTCTCGAATTTAATATTGCCTCGCTTTCTAACTTGATGAAACGGCGACGATCCATTTCATATGAATTGGTTAATTCGTTAATGTTATTATTTATTTTATTTTCTAATTCCGAGCATCTTTGTGTGTTTGACTGCGACGTTCCCAGGGAAAGGAGACAATTATTGGCCTTTCTTTTGACAGACGGATGCTTGATTGTCCCGGCGACGATCCAACCTAATTTTGTTTTCTTTAAAATCGCGTTATTATTTTTTAATTTAATTTGCCCGACGCACATCAGCTTATAAAATAAATCCACGCCTAAAAGTGCATCGATAGCTTCTGGTTTGTTAAACGTTGGGTCGGCGAGTTTAATATTTGACGGAATGTTTAGATTCCCTTTATTTATTTGATGTGACGGCAGTGCATTGCATATGCGCGGCAGTATTAGAAAATCTATTGTAGATTCAAATCCGGAGGATGTAGACATAATTTTTGCCGTGATTGATTCCGTTATATTTGTTTTTAACTGGCTTATGCATTCGATGGGCATATTTATTTTATTTTTCTTTAACCTTAACCGGTCCGGGAGGTTCTTACTAATGAAGTTTGTTTGAGACCCGTTGTCTAAAATTACTCGAGCCGACACTTTCGTCTGATTTTTATCGAGTATATATATTAATGCTGTTGATAAGAGCACTTCCGAATGGGAAGTCGTATTAAGCGTCGTAGTGGGCGGTGTATGTATTTTATCATTCGATTGAGTTGGCGAACTATTAGACAATTCACGCGCATCGTAATGCAAAAGCGTGTTATGTTTTTTATTGCATTTTTTTCAATTTCCTTTTCTACATTGACTGTTAGAATGCCCGGCATTGAAGCAATTAAAACATAATCGGTCGATTTTATTAAATTCGCGCGCTCTGTTACGGTTAAATTACGAAACATTTCGCACTGAAAGATTGGATGGGACTCGCTGCAAACGATACAAAATTAGTTTCCTTATTTGTTACGAGCGCCTTAAACGGTGTTTTGCGTTGCGTTATTTTATTTATCGACGGATGATGATTCGTTGACTGTACCGAATAGGAATTCCATGACGAAGGAGCGGTTGCTAGGAGCCGTAATGATTTTTCATTTAGAAAATTTATGAAATCCTCCCATTTCGGCATTTCTTTTCCGGTTGTGGTTTTTTCGTACTCGCTTAACGTGATTTTATCTATTTTTAACGAGATAGTGTATATTAATAAAGATCCCCAATGATGCACGGGTTCGCCTAAACTCTTTAAAGCGCGTAGGTGGATTTTAACCTTATCTATCAAGCTTCTCCATTGATGGGCTGATTCCTTAATTATTGGAGGTATTTACATTATAGCTCGAATGTGTTGCTGAATGCTTATCCTAGGATTATCGAAACTTTCTTTCAGCGCCTCCCAAGCTTCGTAATAGTTGGTCGCGAAGCTATCTAGGGATTCTATAATCGCGGCGGCTTCATCTTTCAAGCACGATTTTAAATAATGAAATTTATGGATTACTGGTAAACTGTCGTTATCATGCACGATATTAAAAAATGAGTCGTGAAATTCGCGCCATTTGTCGAACGCTCCGTCGAACGGTTTTAATTCGATTTGCGGTAATTTAATACACGATCCTGGTCGGTTAATCCCGCTAGCACCCGTGCTATTAGTTTCTATTTCGCGCCCACTTGCGGACGTATTTACATTTTGTAAAATTGGTTTTGCGCGACACACGACCTCAAAATATAAATTTTCAAATTCGTCATCTTCAATTCCATTGTTCCCTTCTAAATCGTCAATTTCAAGTTGAATTTTTTCATGTTCTTCTAACAACCCTTCAATTTTTTCTAGGCGCACGCGAACTTCTAAAAATTTAGTTTCATCTTTATCTAGAAAACGAGTAAATTTCGTTAGTTTCGTTTTAATCGCGGCCCTATCTCTTTTTAAAGTGCACAATGATTCTGACATGGCTGTGTTAATTATTTATTTATTTTATTTATTTATTTATTTCAAATTAATATAAGTACGAGAAATTTGAGAGCAATAGAATTTAGTGGAGGGGATGGAGAGGATGGAGACTTACTACTTCGATGAGTTGAAGTTTCTTCGGATGGCTGGACACATGCGCAGCTCCGTGGATGTAGTGTGGCGACAGCAAGGTTATGCGCGCCAAATTCAAAATTTGTAGCTGACTGCTACTGCGGCTACGAGACCAACCCGATCAATGTGAAGTTGGCTTCGAGATCTTAATAAGTGCGCAGATTCTAGGTGTGTGTTGTATACACGGTAGCAAGGCTAGCGCACTTATATGACGTAATTGTGAGCAATGTGCGCAAACTGATTGACAGGCCGCAATTAATACCGTAATTTCGCGCCAAAACTGTTCGATTATATGCTGGGTGCAATGTGATGCGAGCCAATTTTTTTGTTTGATAATGGTTGAATATAATTTGAATTTTTCTTCATTTCACATTTGAGTTTCTATGAAGTAGATTTTTTAATTTCACTTTATTCTTTCAAAACTGATTTTAATTTATTTTATTTGAATTTTTGACTTCACTTCATTGTTTAAGACTGATTTGAATTTATTTTATTTAAATGATTATTTTCAGCTTTTTTTTTCAAACTGATTTGAAATTATTTTATTTAAATTATTATATTCAGTTTATTGTTACAAAACTAGTTTGGATATTTTATTTTAATTTTCAGTTTATTGTTTCAAAACTGATTTGGATTAATTTATTTCAATTTTCAGTTTATTTTTTCAAAACTGATTTGGATTAATTTATTTGAATTTTCAGTTTATTATTTCAAAACTGATTTGGATTTATTTGTGATACACTCCGCGTCACTTCACTTTATTCACAATGTTCACTACTTACAGGTTTCTTCGGATGATTGGATGTGTCGAGGGTCGACTAATTTAAATTTAATTCTCTTGTGATATCCGGCTCGAAGGACCTAATATTCGGGCGTATAGTTGTAAGCTAGACGTGTTGTACAGGGGTTGCGTTAGCAAGCCTTAATATTTATTAGTCAATGTTGTTTCTGGGTAATCACAAAAGAAAAGATAAAATTGTATAGTGGTTAGAATTAATTTATTTGTAGAATTTTGAGTAACACCGTGAATAGAGTAGACTTGGGTCTTATCATACTAGCTGTTCTTATGAACTTTAGTAGTAGTCTTGTTGAAGGAAGGGAGTGTACTGGCGGTCTTTTCTGTATTAATTAATAATTAGTTATTTAGGTGGCATGCCAATCGCCGTGTAGTTGGCGCCTAATTGCGCAGACTGAAGACAATTGATTCCAAGTCATACGATTAGTTAATTTCCCGCACATGTTTGTAATTTAGTCAAGAGGAAAAAGAGGTCGTCTTGACAATTTGGTTTAAAGGCGGTTCGCGCCGTAACTAAGCAAATATTTTTTTCTAAGAAAATAGAAGATTTTATCATATATATATATATATATATATATGATAAACATATATATATATATATAATATATTTTATAATTATAATATAAATTATAATAATAACGTAGCATTATAATTCCATATGAAAAAAATTCAATATGAATATTATTAAGTTATTAATAAATATAAGAAAAATTTAATGAATTGGCGTTATTTAAAGTTAAAAATATACTCAGTAATATAAAATGATCTGTAAAAATAAGATATTTACATATTTAAAAAATCGAAACAGTTTGGGACTGCAATGTAGCTAAACTGCAGGTGCTGACGTGGCAACATAGTAGAGAAGAAAGAAATGAAATAAGAAGGAAGGCCTCGTGTATAAAAAAAAGTCGCATAAACTGTGCCATGATTCCGCCTCACGTGGACCCTACGGGCCAAGAGCCGAAAAAGGCTTGGGCCAAAGGGTTGACAATATTACGTATGCCCCTTACCCTTTCTATTCAGAAAAACGCGCGTTCGAAAGTGAGTTTAACTAATGGAGAAAGATACAGACGGCACCAGAAGTACATAGAACTCTAGCTGCAAGCATCAATCTGAATATAATGGAAAGAGAAAAGGAAATCAGTAAGCCAAAGCTTGGAATGCAGAAAGCTTTATGTAGTATAATTTACACCACCAAAGATTAATAGTGTAGTGATTTTATTTGACGATCCATGTACAACACATAGTAAGGGTTTTCCACTTGCAAAAGATAATGCGTAAATATACGTGGGCGAATTGAAGCATGTATAGTTATTTACACTCTATGTCTGCCTTCTCTCTCTCTCTCTCTCTCTCTCTCTCTCTCTCTCTCTCTCTCTCTCTCTACTTCTTTTTCAATTATAATTTTATTTATTATTTTATTATAATTTAATAATTATGTATAAACTTATTTAATATTTATGTTCATAATTCTATGCATTTATACTTCTGACACTAATATATTGCAAATTTACATAGTAAGCATTTATAATATAATTATATATTATATATTTACTAAGTATGTATTAATGCATGTACACTAATATAGTTTTTTTAGCCAAAATAAGATTCATCGTCACAATTATAATATATATACAGATATTTTTATCTTGTTTAAATGTAATGTGAAAGTTAAGTTTTACAAATTTTTTATATTTTAAAGTTAAAATTAACGACGATATTAACTAATTAAGTACGATTTTGACACAGATTCATTGAAGTGTTTTTTTCAGTCAGCTTGGAATTTCACCCACTAGTGTCGCTGCATTGCACTCTCACTGCGTTAACACCATTTCGAAAACAGATATGCTTTACACTTTCTATCAACTAGCTTCTAGAAGACTGATGACTAGAATTCTTGCCTAGTGAGTTTCCTTGAAGATTGCTTTTGCAATACATATCTCTTCTAATCTATTCGCCTTAGCCGGTCTGCCTTTTTGATGGTCTTTTACCTTTTTGCATAATAACGTTTTAGAGTGATCAGTTCATTAGTACCGATAATTATAGGTTTTTACAACTCATTCTACGTTTATTGCAACGATGGCTATAAAGTTGAGAGTCCTTGCAGGTCATTTTAGGACACTGCCCCGAATTGGTGGTAGTAATTTAATACCCTTTTAGGATATTCACTCTAAGCTATTTAACATAACTCTGTTTATTAATCGCACTGCCTATAGATGTTAGTTAGAGTAGGTAGGAATTGTTTGTGGTTTTAATACATTATCACTTTGTTCACTTTTTGATGATTTTGTTTATTTATTGGCTTTTCAATTTGTGTGTAATATCGGTCCATAGATCGTGCGGCACCTGTCCGTTATCTGCTGCTTTACTTTATAAATTCCTATTTGAATTTGGCACAGTTCAAATGGCGACGGGTCAGGTCGGTAAAGCAGGGTTCCAATTTAGGCGCGATTTCAAATGGTGGTGCTCTTTAGGTGGTGGCGAATAGTAAGCCAGAGTACCTCTTGACCTCTCGCCCCTTGTGTGTGTGATTCCGACTCGTGTCGGTGAGCTTGGTACCTGGACTGTTACCTGTCTTCTAATTGTCCCGGCTTCTGTTGTTGAGATAGCATGCAACTCTCTCGCCTTGCTTTGTAGCGATCAATCCCGACATCGCCTACTTGGCACAGGATTGAGTTAACTTCTGTAAAATTCCAGGTTATCCCCACGGTGTCACACCCACTCACGATCGGTTGCGCCCCTTTTTCTCTATCGCCCGACACTTACACCCCTTGTTCACCCTTCGGTGCTTCGCTCGAACTCTCAATTCAAAATTCGTATTTCGGCGTGCTTGTGAGATACAAGGTCTCCTCGGCTGATGAAAATGAACTGATTTCCCGCATCCTTGCCTGGCATGCGCGCCGATTTTTTTTTGTCTCAAGCAGAGGTAGTTACGCCTCCTTTCCTGCGGATTATACTTCGTCTTCCGATCGCGTTCCCTTCCCGCTCGTTCGCGCTTTCCCTCTTCCCTTCGGGCCTACCCATTGGTTACCACCCCACTCTCCCCTTCCATTTCCATTTGGTCGTACTCTGTACGACCTCTTCCTCCTTCCGTAGCCAGAGTTATCCCGTGTTACGGTGTCCGTCCCTACTCTTTCTCTCGGCAGAACCCGCTTTCAAACGCGCGTTCTGGCGGCTGGAAAAGGTCTCAGACTCCCGTCATAGATCGACCCTTTGATGTCAGCTGATCACAACTGTTGCCTCGCGGGAATCCCCGCGAGACGCAGTTAGCGCAACACAGCTTCCTTTTCCATTGCAGCCACTGCAACGGGTCGACACCAGTAACTCCCTCCCGCAAAACACAATACTATTAATAAGTTTTCTTGCTCCCTTATATTAAATTACATATTTATACCTAATGGCTCTATCAAACAAGTACCATAAGAGGTAAGCTCATTGACAATTTATATTTCTTAGAAAGAATTTTATGTAGGAACTTACCTTCGAATTACCCGCTACTTACGGATAGTAACCTCTGTTACGATCAAGGTTATCCTGTGACAAATTGTTTACAATTCATGATCAATAAGCACATAAGCAGAGTGCTTTAGAAGATAAGGATCAATATTATTGATTTTAAAAATAGCAACAATATTGTTTATTCGATTCTGTTGCACTGAAAAAAGCTGTAACAGAAAATATTCTATGCTACTTTGAGTATAAATAGTAACCAAAAACTTATTCGTATAAATCTTATTAAAAACTCAAAAAAATATTATTTATTATAATAGCTTATTTAAAAGACTACGAAATTTTTAGGTTCAATTAAATTCACTTAAATGTTATTCACTAACGAAGTAGTGCATTGGCTATTTAGGTCTAGTGAGTATAAAAAAGCTTTAAAATGAAATTTAATTAGCAACCAAAACAACACAAAAAAACTCGAAATAAATATATTAGTATTATTATTATTATTATTATTATTATTAATATTTTAAAGAAATGAGTAAGTACAGAAATGATTATAAAATTTAATGTCCAAAAGATAAACATTTCCATCTGATGGAGGAAAATGTTTGTGAATTATATTGCGCTTATAGTTAAATAACTTAACAACTAGAATAATACATTCATTTGTAATTTTTGAAATTGAAAATTGGTCGTTACATTGTTACGCTTCTGATGTCGACATCTCGAATGGAGAACACTTAAGATTAAAATCTATAGTGCTATTGTTAGTATCTATGAATCAAACACACGTTACTTATATCAATATTGTTGCAGCCTTACGCAGATTATATATCAAATTTTATATATAACAAGGATTAAATTTAAAATTGGGTATTTATTTAATAAAGTAGATTAAAAAAATTTTTATGTTTTATACATTTTCTTGTTATATGGAACATTTACTGATTTAAATATATTAAGAATTAATTTATTTTTCTTAATAAAAATAAATTTTTTTTTCTTTCTTAGTTTACTTAAGAAAATAAATTTAATAAAAATATTTTTATTAAGAAATAAAAAATAGTCCTATGCAATAGATGACTATTTATAATGAATAAATTTAAAGTGGATCAGAAATGTGATTCTTAATGTAATGATATATTTTAAAATAAATGAAATTATTATACTCAAATACATCATTCTTTTGAAACAAATTTTTAAGATTAATTATTTATATATATAAAAATTTCGAAATCACAGACAGAAGAATTTAAAAATATTTTGAATAAATTATAAATCCATATATATACATTATTATTATAACGGTATAGTTATTGTAAAATTATTAATTTATTTTACTTTTTAAAACAGTTATTAAATATTTATATAGATCAATTTAATTATAGATGTATTCTTCTATTAAATATTTTTTAAGCAATTGAATAGCAACCATGTACTGAATAAGAATTATGGTTTTTAAACTTGAGTTATTTAGATTAGAAACGAAATAAGAAATTATTTTTATAAAAAATGAATAGCAGTTTATTATTATTTGTATTTTTGAATTTTTGAATGTTAAAAAAAGTATCTTGGAAATAAAATTCATAAATGGATTTTCTTGGCTCTATTCTGAATTCCATGGATAAGCCTCCTGTAATAAGTAATACTCAAAAAGCGATAATGAAAAGTATGTAAAATACATAACTTTATATTTCAAACAAAAATAAATAAATAAAAACTGAAATCTATAATTTTCTTATTTTAAAATATTTATTGAAAAAGTTAAATGTATTTAAATAAATATATTTACTTTTATAATAGTTATACAAATTAAATCAATCAAACAATTTTATATATTCATTTGGTTTATACTTACATTTTTTGTACAATGTATTCATTTTGTTTAATGTAGTAGAATTAAATATTATTTTACATTGATGTTTAATTTGTAAAATTAATTTTATAATATTTGTAAACAATGTGAAGGTTATTTAATGTATTTTTATGTAATTCACAAATCTTAAATAACTAAATTTTCTATGTAATCTTTGGTTTTAAGTATTTTATGTATTAATTATTAAAATTTATTTATTAAAATTACTAATAATTATAGCTTTTTTAATTATTATATTTAAACACTTTTATTTATGTCAGAAAATATAGCTTTAAATATAATTTTAATATTAGTGTATATTATTTATAGAGCAACATGAAGCATTTAAGAAGCATAAGCAAGCTGAGTCAGAGATTTTAAAAAAATTTAGATCACAGGTAATATATATTTACAAAAGTAAAAAATTAATAATTTTGAAATAATGATCCCTAATTTTTTTAAACAGAATGTTGTTGTATGTAAAATAAATTTATTATGAGTATATATAAAAAAAGAAAATATAATATTCCTTTAAATTAAACATTTGTTTAATTTAAATTTAATTATGTTATGAAATAAACCAAATATTACATAATATATATTAAACAAGTTTTGTAAACTAGAATATAATAAAAAGTACATAAAATTATTTATTTAGGTTGAAGACAAGGTTAACAATTTTCTACAAGATGATTTAAAAAAAGAATATAAATTTTCAGCTATGGATCAAATCTACAGAAGTATAATGTAATTTTTATTTTTATTAATCAATTTTATTATTTTTATGCTTTACTTAATATTGCATAAATTATGTAGATACGATGTTTGTGAAGTTGCCAATATATTAGCATATTCTTTTGGTGAAGAAGGGATTGATAAGCATGTTGTAATTTTTAAAAAAGAGTACTCACCTTCAGAAGATCATTTAAATGCTTTGAGAAGAGGAGAAAAATGGAATAATGATATTGCAAAACAATTACAAAAAAAACCTCAAATGTTATCTAAAGATGAAATTAAATCAAAAATTGAAAAATTTAAATTTATACCAAATTCTAATTATAAAGATAAATATAAGCATTTAATTGGTGAAGATTCAGCTCTTGAAGCTGCCAAGAAAACTGAAGCAAATAGTAGTTATGGTTGTGGTAAGTAAGATTACTTATGAATACAGATATTAAAATAAGTATTTTATTAAAAATGAAAATATAAATTAATTTATTCAATGCTTTTGATGGTTTAATTTTTTTATAATACATTACAATGATCTGATCCAAATATTTAAATAATAATGATATATATTGTTTTGCTATAGTTCCAAGTAAAAATAAAAAGGATCAGAGAAGCATAGAGCAGACTTTAGCTGATATTAAAAAAAAAAAAAGAAAATTACAAGAACAAAAAGATAATAATTTAAACAAACAGATATAAATATTTTATCTATTTTTAATAATTTTAAAAAGTATTAGTTAAGGTTGATTATTTTGATTAATACTTTTATTTTATGAATGAATTAATATATTTGTATAAATAATATATGTGATATATTAGTTGATTGATTTTCATCTTATTTAAATAAAGTGAATGGATGACAGCTTATTAAACAAATTCTGTTGAAGCATACTTTGATATAGATGTTCGTGGAGCTGGCTTAGGTTTATTTGAAATACATACTGTTTCGATACGAAATCGTTCTTGTAAGATAAGTAATTTATTAAATTGATGCCCAACAGCACTTTTATAAAGTTCCAAAGTGCGACCTATAATGACATCATGAAAATATTTGGCATTATTCTGTACTATTGTTTGCTAAAATATAAGCAAATAGCAAGATTATAAACTAAATTTTTTGTATAATATATTTTAATATATTATAAGCAGAATTAATGTATTAATTATTTATAAGAAATGGTTTACTATGTATAATTATGAATTATAGTTTTTTTTGTACATTAGCTTCTATTGTAATTGTTAATTAATTGAAAATTAATCATAAATTTTTTAGTAATAAATTATAAGAATTTTATATATAAAATAGAAATGAGTTATTAAAAAATTAATCTTTAAAACTAATGTAAGCTTTTATTTAAAATATTTTATATTATGAATCTCATATAAAGAATATTAAAATATTTAATATTTACATTATAAATCAATTTTTTAAAAATATACCTACCTCTTGCTTAAGTTTGTAATTTAAAATTGAAGACTGTAAATGTTCAATTTGTATTCGTAATACAGAAATTAGTATGTTTTCTATTACATTGATAATTTGAGGAGAAATTACATTAAGACAATCTTCAAGTAATCCAATGTATAATTTTGCAAAAGATATTGTATTGTTAGTTATAGAAACCCAGTATTTATTACTAAAATATGATTCTGGCAATGGAATTCCTAGATTATCGAGTTCAGAAAATAATTTCATACAATTTTGAGTTGTTTCAAGATTAACCAAACTCCAATTATCTTCTGAAGCTCGAACTTTTATTGCATCCATATATTTTTCTCCTGTATCTTGTAAAATTCGACTTAATGGAATTTTTAGTTGATTATCTAATTGATATTGAAAATCCATACCTGTTTGTGTTAACTAATACATTTTAAAATATTAACATGTCTAATAATAAAATTTTTTAATTAATATTAAAACAAATATTTGAAACCTGTTTACAATGACCACGTATTGATAGAATGCATTCAACTAGTATACTTAAAGAAACTTGAGGTACAAACATTTGCTTTATTAAATGAGAAATAAGGAACTTTATTTCATGACTACACCATACTACTAAAGCTAAAAAAAATTTAATAGTTTATTTTATAAAAAAAAAAATTTATAAACTACTATCAACCTACCTGATTTACAATTTGTGGCATTTGGAAATATTTTTAAAAATTCTTCTGAAATTTTAGTAATATTACTGAATACTATAGCACTTAACTGCTTTACATAAGAAGCAGTTGTTCTTTCTCTTTTTACTCTTTTAAATTGTGTTTTTAAAAATGCACTACACAACCTAAGATATAAATTACATGCTTGTGTAGTGTGATCTAAGTAAATAAGAAATTTTATTGCTCTTTTAGCACTTCTCATACCTCCTTCTTGTAGAGATTTAGCTTCAATACTTAACTCTAATTCTTTTGTAAGAATACTAATAAATGAACGATTCCTTTTGTTAATTTTTTTTTTTATTTCATTTAATTCAGAAGTAGCTAATGTATTGTTCAAGAACTGTTTTGCCTTTTCTAATAAGCTATACAATTTTTCAAAATGACGTTGTGCAATATAAGAATCCAAGTCTTCTGTGACTTCTAATATCCACTCTGGTAATGACTCTGGATAATTTGGTTTGCAATCAACTTCATTATTAACTAAAAGGATATAATGAACATTAATAAAAAGTTCAAGTATACTTACTGTATATTTGTAACTCTTACGTACCTACAGTATGATTATTTATAGATTTACTTTCAATAACACCATCAAACAATGTTCCTGTACTCAGTTTTTCTTTAAATTGAATTTTTAATTGAATCGCTTGGGATAATTTTAACTTTTTTGCCTGATCACATTTCTCAATCCAATTTTTCTTTAATATTAATATAAAATATACTATTTGTTAATTTGTAATATTATATAATTACATCATTTAACTCACCTTATTACTAGCAGAAGCACACTGAAAAATCCTAGTATCAGGAAAAGATAATAGTTTGAAAGCAAACTTTACAGTTCCTAAATCTTTAATATTGACAATTGCCAAGTTTTCTAAATCATAAGTCATTTGCATTTGATATTTAGGTACATCTCTGTTATTATTATCAGTCAAAAGAGAAGCAATCATTAAAACATCATTGAATAAATATGCATGTATTCTTTTTAAAGGTACACCTTCTACAGTGTCCAACTCTAAAAGTGATCCATCAAATAGGCATATTTGTCCAGGTGTTTCTATGAAGCCCTGAATTAAAAATTACATTTTATATTTGTAAAATTCAACATTTTTCAAATATTTTAATACAGACCATGACACCTTCTACATTATTAGGTAATTGTACAAGTTTTAATTCTGATTCTTCCTCTTTGCAGTAAAATTTGAAAGCAGTTTTGGATTTAAAATCAAATTTATCTTCAAAAATAATATTTTTATTGATTCTAGATATACTTAACAAACTACGTTGTTCACTAAGTAACTGTGATAATTGATACATTTCTGTTTCTAAATGAGAAATTTCTTTTGCAGTTTCTATAAACTGATTATAATTTTGATAAACATTGCGTTTTAATAATGCAGATGTACTATCTGCTAGATCCTGAATTTTTGATCTTTCATGTCTTAAATCTTCAGCACCAATACACTGTGAACCCAGAACTTTAACAACTAAAAAAGTTATTTCTTTTAGTTGTAAGTTTTATGATATGAATTATTATATAAAAAATTAAAAAAAAACCAAAAAACTTGTATTTTTATTTAGTTTATCAATATTTAATCTGACAGTTATCATTGAAACTTATTTATTTACAAATAGAATAATTGTTTACATTTATCATTATTTATAACATATAAAATACTTACATTTTTCTGGATTAAAAGTATCTGTTATAAAATGTTTAGTCAAAGTCTCAGACATTGTTTTTAAGACCATATGTATCTTATTAATGTAAATAATGAGTATTTACTTCAATCGACTGTAAAAACAATATTTAAAATAATATGTATAAGTAAAATTCATAAAAATAATAATTTTAAAATTTACAATAAAATTTATTCATAAAAGTTATTATAAATCAATTACTTATTATTATTGTATATTTTAAAAAAATTTGTAGTTATTATCTTTATACGTCGTATTTTACACTTCAAAGCGACATAATAATGCGAATTTTGTTTCAGTTGGTTTACGAAAATTTTATTTGAAATAACTTTTAAAAGGAAAATATAACCCAAATAATCATCATTGCACACTAAAAAATGGAAAAAAATTATATTTAAAATTTAATCCTAATGAACAAAGATAATACTGTAACATTAAAATTTAAACATCTATTTTTTTATGAATTGTAAATCAATAAATAAAATTTAAAATTCACTTATATGTTACGTCACCTCACAAAAGAAAAATACAGTATGCCAATACGTACTCATTCGCCATTATGATCCTAAGACTTTTCCGTACATACCTTACGAAACCTAACATTATCAGATAGTTAATCCCCAAAATACGCTTAACCCTCTTTAAAGTAACCGCCGTACATTTCCCTCTTTGATAAACAGTAAATAATAGTTCTAAAAATCCTCTTCTAAGATAATAAAATCTGATTGTTAAGCGAGAAACACTATATGATTTAATCTAACTAAATTAACATAGGAATATTATCCAGAAAACTAATTTAATAATTAAGAAAACAAACTAATCAAATTTACATAAAGAAAAACCTCGTATGGTCGAAACCAACTTTTATATGAATCACTATTGAAAAATCTAAGATACCGTTTAATCCTAAAATAAATAAGTCCGCAAATTGTTATCTAAAACAGCTTGTTTTAAATTAAAATTATTAAAAGAATCATTTCCAGAAAAATATTAACTAAAAATACAATTACAATCTTAAAGAATAAACAAACAAAATGTTACGAATTACTCGCATTACGGCGCTCGATAAGCGATGCTCATCACACGAAATTGAGGGAAAAAAGATAATAATCAATAGATTACTGAAAATAGAAAAATTATATATCGTTAATGCCCGAGAAAAAAAATCATCGCGAAGGCTATAAACTAGCCCTCGGTCGAAGTACAGACACTTCTTGGCACTCCTCGGCCGGACGATCTGCCGCTCTTTGTAATTAGAAACCTCGGAGTCATATTAATTGTACTTTTCACTTATCACTATTAGTATTACAATAAACGATCATTTTTAAACCGCGAGTGCATTTGTTTAAATTTTACTTTGAATTCCCCTTTGCTATTATAATTTTATCTACACGATACTATTTTTAGTGGTTATTAGCGATATAATAATTACTATATAAATCGATTAATTTTATTCTTTGTTCATCTATTTCTATCTTTGAAGAGGCGTTTTTATCGAATGTTATTTATGATTTTATAATTTATCAGATGGCTTTCATTTTCATTTCAAGAGTATTTATTACACAAAATTGTTTAAATTGTATTATACTAAGATAGGCACTGATATTTTGTGAAAACTGTTTTTTACATAAAATTGCTTGTAATCTATAATCAAGAAGGCCCTGATTCACATGATGTGATTCGTTACTGCCAATCTGTATTTTTATTTTGGTGAAGAATTTCGAACAAAAGGAAATAAACAATAAGGTAAAGTTATTTTAATTTATAAATTATATTTTTAATTTGCAACTTTTTTAGTTTCGCCATCATAGCGTTATAAATAATACATGAGCATTCAAACGATTTCATATAAAATATTTTATGTAAATATTATATAGAATATATAGAAAAAACGATGCGTCTTTTGAGGCGATCCACGAATCGATCCATTTTTTTACTTCTTCATAATAGTGGAAAATGCTGCTCAGCTAATTCATGTGACATCCATCAGAACAAATGGTAGTTGTTCCCGACCGGGTCGGACGGGACAGTCGACGCGCGAGATGAGTGGGAGGGGTAATTAAAAACGGGTTTTGCGTTCCTTTTATTTTCTTTATTTTTTCCAGGTATCGCTTGCACTCCTTTTAATAGTTTTTACGCCGTTGCGCACGTTCACAGCGTTCGGCGGGCGTCGACATGGTCCGTGCTCTCGGGCCGGGGTGGGCGATCAGTCAGCTGTGTCCGGTGGTGGCGGCGACTGCGTCACTAGGCAGGAGGGTGGGGGTAACACCCACACCGGCGTAGTTTTCGGGTTTAGCTCGTTAGCGCGGATCGGTAGCCTGGACTCTCTCTCTCTCTCTCTCCTTCGAGTAGCTGTACCCTCCTGGTCTGGTTTCCCTCGCAACGTTCTCGATGGCGAGGGCGGTGGTGGTAGGAGCGAGTGTAGCACTCTTGGTGGGGGAACGTCGCTGTGGCTCTTCGTTCGAGGTGGGGCGTGACGTCACTCGTTCTACTCATTGGTGTTGTAGCCTCGTCTCTTGTTGGTGTGTTGCCGATGTAGCTAGGCGACGCCAAGCCTGATGCGACGGTTGAGAAGCAGCTTCCTTCGCCGATGATCGCATCTCGGTGTTTTGCGACTGTGCTCCCCCGTCTACAGGTGAGCCGCGACGCCGTTCTTCTCCGTTCGTAGCCCTGTTCGTCTTATCCTTAGCTAGGTGGACGTAGCAGTTCTGTTGTCAGATGCGATTCGGAGGGACGTTCTGATGTTCAGTCAGCGTCGGCTCAAGAACTGAAATACTCGCCACTCCTTACCAGTCCTCGGAAAACTTTCCCTTTCCCTCCTCATTCGTTGTCTAGAGTTTCCTCCTTTCCCTCCACTCAGTTCCTTCCTCGTTTTCGTTGACGGGGCATTTTGGACCGAGCGTAGCCTTATCCCTTCCCTTTTCGTTCGTCCGACTTTCCATTTCTGCATTCCCCGCCTTTCTGTCCTCGCGCGTCTCGTCACTCCTCGTATTTTCCCCACGGTCGCGCGGTGGAGTGGGTGTCCACAACCCCGGGGCCCTAACCTTCCGCTTGTGGCATGGGACGCCATCGTCTGCCAACGCCTGCCGGCTGGTCGCGGGCGTCGGCGTTCGATCTTACCCCGCGGTCGACCTGAAAGGCGCAATCCTTCTGTGCCTCCCGGGTGTTCCGCGAAGCGGAATCAGTTGGCACCTCGCGGGAGATCCGCGAGGGTAATCGGTGTTTAGCCCCGGAGAATCGACGTCTTCGTTCTCTATTCGCCGCCCCCCCTCTGCCGTCGTCCCTTTCTATGTTGCTGCGTCCGCAACAGTAGTCGAAAGGAGGAATATCTGGAGAGTACAGCGGTTGGGATAGGGCTTCCCATTTTAGGATTTCCAAATATGTCCTGATTGGTTTTACGATATGTCGCCGATCATTGTCATGTTGCAGAATAACTTTATCATGTGTCTTTTAGTACTGTAACCGTTTCTGTTTCAATACTCAAAGGTTCAAATACATCAAAGGTGTTCGATACCGATTCCCTGTGGTGGTTTCGTTCCGTTACAGTAGATCATACTACTGAGCTGGTCTCACCAAATGAAGAGTATAACCTTGGCACCGTGAATATTCTGTCTGGACATCGATGTGGAGGCATGACCGGGCATTTTTCATGATTTTCTGTGTTTGAGATTATCATAGTGAATCGATTTTTCATCGACGGTTACAATGCGATGTAAAATCATTTCCGATTTTATCTTTAAATTGTTTAATCTTTAAAGCTGTTTAACATCTCTCAGGTTTAAAACTTACGGAACCCAATTTTAATGCTTATGAATTATTTCCATCGTTTTGAAGCATTTCAAAATTGCTTCTTATGTGATTCCCGATGATTCTGTTATTTTTTCTTGTATTTAGCACGAGCTTCAGCAAATAATCCCTCCAGTTCAAAGTTTGCGAAAAGTTTTTTTCCTCCGCCGCCTCGCCAATCCTCGACATCAAAATTTTCAAGCGTTGAAACGACTCACATCATATTATACTAAGTGCAGTCTTACCACAAGCACTTGAGAGCATTCAATAAGTATAACTTTTATTCAAATGAAAGCAGAAAATAAACACTTGCCGCAAATGACGATAATTTTGTTCGAAAACTGACATCTTTGATCGAGAATTTACTTTTGATGCAAATACAAATTCAATAATGTGCTGTACCGATTCAATAATTTACCACTATAGTCATCTATCGAAAAATGGAGGAAGCAAAATGTGTACATAATATAAAAATTTAATTTTTTTAGTCATAAAGTAAATTTATATATATATATATATATATATATATATATTAGAGAGTGTATATAAATACAAAAATAAATTATTTTTATGACTTTGATTTCAGGAAATTCATACATCAATATTATTTTTTTATATATTTAATTATTTTCATATAAAAATTATGGTCCAAGATAACTATGGGGATGGGGTTAGCGAGCATATGATGGTATCGTCATAATCGTATACTTGGCCTTAGCGGCCACGCTTTCTCATGTGCGCGTACATGGTAATGGCTCATGGCGTACATCGGACATTCTGATGCAGCTCCAGCTAGTAGAATTCATCCAGGATTTCCTATAGAGTATTAGTGGCGCCAGGTTGATACACAAGGTGATACTATAATATCTTTTGGCGATAAATTTCCCAACCGACTTGAAGATTAGCGTCAAGGAGTCGCCTTTGATCATCTTTCATTTTCGGGTCTTCATCTTGGGACTTTATCACCCAATTATATGGTTTATTACATGGTATATTCTATATGGTTTCAGAGTCCAGGATGGAGAGCCTAGACATTTGATGGGTTCTCATGGAATTGTAGGTGTCCGCTGGATACCTGAAGAGAGTGTCGAGTATTTGGCTCTTTTCCCACAGGACATGCTCCACCTTGAAACTAAGTCACTTCAAGATCATCACCCAGTGTGTTAACTTCGTTTGTGAAGGGTTCATCCTCCAGTAGAGGTCCGTATTTATTCACAGCTCACACTGCGGAGAGTACTCCTCATTGGAGTGATTATTTTGAGTGACACTCGGCTTGGATATTTGAGTCCTTGATGGATACGTAAAATATATTCACCGTTCTTGGTTGTACTGATATAGAGTAGGGCAGCTTTCATACCGACCCACCAATGCATTTGTCTGGATATATATAAGGCAGCTAGGTCTCATTCAGTACATTTTTAGTGACACCATTTGACCATTCTCATAATCTTCATTTGTTCAGGACGTACTTGCAATCGTAAATACTAAGCTCCTCGAACAAAAGGGCTAAGTGTCGAAGGTCCTCCAATGACTACTGGAATATATGATTATGTCATTATGGTTTCCGATATACCGGAGTCGATGAAGGCCGACAATTCGTTGTCACTGTAATTCACAGAACTCGTCAACTCAAAGTTGAAGGCCATAGAAATCCTTAACGGTGGCTAGGGTGGATCGTTACGAGCAGCGTGCTTACTATAAGCGTTTGCTAGCGTTGGAGAGAATACAGACAACTAGTTATTGTCAATATTCGATAAATCCTGTCACGTTTTCATCATTTTCCTTGTGATTTCTCGTTCCTAAAGCGATACTTCAGCAGGTCATAGAGAAGTTATGGCAGACTATGATATGCATACTAATATGAAGCGTCGTTAGCAGGTTTCATGAGTCGGCACGGACAGTCTGTCATTCATGGAAGTACCACGTGAACATTGTCTCGTAAAAGTTTTTAGGATCATTATAATAATAATAATTTCATTAATGTACCTATTCCATAATTTTTTTGGTATTATTATTAGATTTCTGTTTAATCAATTATTTCAGGTTTATTAATTATTGATTATTTATTTAAAATGCATATACTATTTAATACAATGCTGAATATTCAAGATGTAAAGTAGACATAAATATTTTTAACTTATATGTATATTCATATTAGATAATTTCGATTTAAGAAATCGACATTATTAAGAATTAAATAAAAGTTTATATATTTCATTAAAACGATTTTAATATTTTTACTTATAGATACTTTATAATAAAAAAATTTTATGGAGAGCTTTTAGCTACATTGTTTTTTATTTTATATGAAACTTATAAAACATCTTATTATAAAACTTACAAAATTCTTCTACTTTATACTTTGTAATTTAAAATAAACATTAAATCAAATTTAATGAAATGAATACAATAATATTAAAATTACAAAAAACATAATAAAACATGCAAAAATCACAGAATCTCTACGTTTACGTAAGTTTATTCTTTGTAAAAGACTATTGATAGCAGGAAATCCATTTGAAATATCATGAAATCTTGTTTGAATGCGTTTGAAAGTATGTCGTTGAGACAACAAATGTTCTTTTGTTTCCATTGCAATACTTATTTGATCATTAATTAACTTATCTGAACTATAATCCAAAGCAGATGTTTATAATATAAATTATTTAATCTTGATATAATGAACATAAAATTTACATACTTTTCAATAAATTGATTTTCTTTCAGATACATATCTCTGCGATTCAATCCATTTATACTGTAAAAACTAAAATAAATATATATTTTAAGCTGCATATAATGAATCTTATGTAAATAAGTATCTACCTTTTGTCATGTAAAGGTTCGTCTAATAAATTTTCTCGACCTTTTCTACTGATAAAATTGTTTTTCACGATACTAAATTCAAATTTATAATCTTTTAAAATTTCTTTGTGTCGCTGCATTGTATGCAACATTGCTGCACCAGTTGGATGAATTTCTGTCATTTTTTCATTTAATAAAACTAACTAAAATTTTTAATTATATAAATTAAAAATTCAATAGCATCTAAATTGTATAATAAAAAGTTACCTTTGTTAAAAGAGACTCTATTTCTGAAGCCATATTTTCAAAAACATGTTCTTCGTTTAATAATGGTATAGAATCCAAATTAGTAGGATTAGATTTTATGCTACTACCTAATTTACTAAATGAAACTAATTTTAAATCAAGTTCATTTTCCAAATGTCTTGCTTGTTTTCGTAAATCTAAAATAAAATTTTAAATAGAATCAAACACAAATTATACATTTAAAACTATTATCAAAATATGTACATCTACATAAAAATTTCAAATTCACTACTAAACATTTTAATATTCATTTCACATAAAAAAACTTAATCAATTTTATTCAAAGACAACTGACTTTAATATACCTTCCCATTGTCTAGATATTAAAGTATTTTCCATTATATCTACTATTTTACTATAATTTTTTTTATAATAATGTCATATTCTATAAAAGTTAGTAAAAATAATTACGATTTTGGGTATATTATTATTATAAACGAATATAGGTTATTGTATGAATTACTACATTACTAAAACGTAAAATTTGAACGTAATAAATATAAATATATATAACGTTTTATAATTATTTTGATAAATAATTTAATTATGAAATAAATCAATCACATTAAATTTAAAAAAAAAAATAAATAAATTTAAAGGGTATAACTATCTTTATAGAATATAAATGTTTATTTTAAATCATAGAATTATATTTACTATAATAAATTATATTATTATACACAAATTAAACCAATAGTTATTTAAAATAAGAATGTTTAAAAATTCGGAAATTCTTAGAATAAAAATATTCATAAAATCAATCTTAACGACAAATTTTAATAGTTGTTTCTAAAATTTATAAAACGAGAAGCATGTGTGGTGGCGATTTTGATAAAAAATTAAAAAAGTATTTTAATTTAAAATACAACAGTATTTGCTTAAAATCAATGAATACTTTTCATAAAAATATTTGGAAATTTCGACGAATTTTTTGTCGAAGAAGAATGCTAAGTTGATCAGTTTAAAATAATATGTCGACATCCGACCACTGGCAGATTTATATTATGTCTTTCTGTGACAGAGAAAATAGAAAATTAGGTTATTCTTTTGAAATCTTTCATCATGTTTTAACCTAAGAAAAAGACTGTATAAAAACGAAAAACTGAAAAATGAATAGGATAAATTCATGCAAGAATATATATTGTTAAATCATATGAATGAACCATATGAATGAATAAATGAATTATGTTATTCAAGCCATGATAATTAACTATATTTTAACGAAATACATTAATTTTCTGATGGGAAATGCTTATGTATATTTAAAAAATAAAAATATCCAGGGTATTACGCATTGCAACGGGATGTGAAGGACGTGTAGGATGAGGGAGGGGCTGTCAATTGGACCTGTCCAATGGAGCACTTATTTATTTTCCACTTATTATAATATGCAGAGTACGTGTCAAATGATCATAAAATTTTCCTTAACATAACGCGGCGGCGAATCAGGAGCGGGCCGCCGGTAACTATTTCAGAACTCGAAAGCGTGCGACGTCAGCAAGCCTCGGTAATCAAATCCAACAGTTTGATTTTAAATGTCCCGAACTTTTCTTCATGCGATGTGAGCGCCCTATTGAAGCGTTTCGGTGCGGTCCGCGCTCTCCGCAATTCGAATTGCGCGCGCCTTTTGTCCAGGTGGGTCGCTAGCTTCTCGTCGATGCCGTGGCGGCGCTTCTCTCGCTGTACGTCGTCGTCCTCAGTTGCGCCGCGTCAGGCGTCGCCAAGATGGTGGTCGATGCGTCCCTTTTGATAGCGTCGTTCCCTCTTCTCCCTTTCACTATACCTTACCACGATGCGGTGTTGCCTCGCAAGTTCTCTTGGTTGCTCGCGGACGCGCTGTGATCCAGATTCCTACCGGGCTGTGATAACGTGGTCCAAGGTATGGGCTGCTGGATCGGGAGGTGCCCTCGCGTATGCGAGCACGGCTCGCGGTTTTGCGCTTGGGGCACGCTGCTCCTTACACTAAATTCGCAATTTTGCTCGTAGACCTTCTTAGATTTAATTTAATTCAGAGTGGCGTGCATGCTTATCAATTAGAAGGACGCGCTAATCTTTCCCTTGCAAGGGTTAGGAAAGTACTACCCCCCCCCTCGACATCGGCGTCGTCTCTTCCATTTTCTCTTTTTCCTCCAATCCCCTTCCGGGTTTTTCTTACGGCGTGAGTGAGCTTTCCCTCTCTTCCGGGTCCCACTCGCTTCTTGCATTATCCTGCTTCCCTCCCCTCCGGTGCTTGGTACGCTTTGCTCTCGCTGGCCTTGTGCATTGGGTCGGGAAGCTTGCTTGTCGTCCCGTGCATCCCCTCTCCACGCTGGAGAGTCCACAGGTGCGGGCAGCAACCCCAACTTCCCTCCCCGTTGTCTCCTTCGCTCTCTTCAATCTCCCTTCAGAATGACGCGAGATCAGCTCTTGCTCCACCCGCCAGCACCATCGGGTAAGCCTCCTCCCGCAGTTGGTTACACAGGGAGAAACGTTTTGTAATTTTCTTTGCTCCAATAACTACATCTCCTTTAAAATTTATTACGCTACTGAAACTAGAATTATGCACATATTAATATTATCTAAATTACTCAAAAATACTATAAAAACCTTATTAAGAAATATAAGTATCTTACATCCATAGAGCGATTCCATGATAGTGTATAGTGGATATAAACTTGAATGCATCTTTTAAAAATATTCATTGCAAATAATTTCCAAGATTATAACGAATAACAAAGGAGTGAAATGGAGTTATATGCCCTTGATCAGTAACTCCGACCATTGTTTATCGAAAGAACAAATGCTGTTCGAATTAATAAAAAATAGATTACGAAAAAAATATTTCTGAATAGTTATCATTATACGAAAAACGCTGACCTATAAATACGATAGCACCAAATGTTAAAGGCAATGATTGCATTGCGTGTAATAATTAAAAATAATTACATTAATCAAATAGTGAAAAAATATTCTTCGAAAAACAAATTGATATGAACAATTGTTTACGTAGAGATATAAAAATGCGAATAAAATTAAAATTACAAACATCGAGCCATTAAACAAATCAGAAATAAATGAAATAATTACAGTATTAATCAAAAGTATATAATTGGAAGCTTGTGCGACTCAAAGAATTTATTGCAAAAAAAATATTTCTAACTCGACCGATCACATTGAGATCGCTGACGCCATTCTTGAATAAACTCGAAGTATTTAAGGTTGGCGGTTGACTAAAAAAAAAAAAAAATGCAAGTGTTACGTATGGTAAAAGCATCGTTAAAAGTTGTATAAAATGTTTTCGAACTAATGTAACGGATTATAATTACAAAATGGGACACTTGCAATTTAATCGCATATCACCATTACATCCTTTCTTAAACGCCAGTATAGGTTGTAGACCATTATATATTTATATAGAAAAATACAGATATAAAAATAAAGTAAAAGCACATTCGGAATCGAGAACGGCTCGTAACGAAAAATTCTAGTACATATTTCAAGTCCTAATGTCAAATAAATTATACTTAAATTTTTCGAGTCTAAATTGTGCAATTAAAAAATGCATTAATTACGTCTCAATTTCCTCTCGTCAGAAGTTGTGTGGAAGATAAAAATACAACTATAGTAAAATACTGTTAACATTGTATAAATCCGAATAATATAAAATTATAAATAATTGTTAAATAAATTCCTCAAGTTTAATGATTATATTTCTATTAAAAATGTGCATTTGAAATAAAAACGTTGTATTTAAGTAACACGTATTTTTATTGATTAAAATTTTTTTACAATCTTAATTGTTTTTTTTTTTTTTTTTGTACATTTTATATAATTTTACCGTTAAACATATATCGAAAAATTACCAAATCTGCAAATTCAAATCAACTAAAAAATAGTTATATTTGCACACCAACATATTAATACTGTATTTATTTTAATTTATTGTTTTATACCAATATGGCATAATATACAAATACAGTTATAATTTTATGTAGTTTTTATTTTCTTCAATAATTATCTCGTCCTCTAGAACCTCTCAGTTGATCATTGTCTCTACCACGTCCGCGATTATTGAAATTACTTCGATTATTGTCATTTGCTGCTCTAATTATTGAACTATTGCGATTCGGTCCATTTTTTCCAGAATAATTTCCATAATTTAAATTATAATTATTTGATGTCCCTGTAGATTGTTGAGTAGGGCTTTGTCCTCTGAAATTCGTTCCTCCAAAATTATTTCTATCAAAATTTGAATTAATTGGTCTAAAAGTAGGAGGCGGTCCAGAAAAATTATTAAAATGTCCTTGAGTTGGTAAAAGGCCTAATTGACGAAAATGTATATTAGGGGGAAAATTACCGTTTTGTTGGGTTCTAAAATTAGTAGATCCATAAACAGTAGACATCTGTGGGGGAGGTCCATTAGGACGAAATGGAGGTGGTGCATTGTGATGTGATATTATCTGAGACAAAGATCCTTCTATGGTTTGATGTATGTTTAACTTAGATGAATGTTGAGAAATAATTGAATAAGATGTTACATTTGAAGGTCGCATGTTTGGATTTATATTTTGCATATTATGATGATTCGTTAAATTGGAAATATTATTTTCTTGATATGGATTTCCTGATATTACATTTGATTTATCAAAATTTCCTTTTGAAACGGGAAGTTCTGATTTTCTAATATTGCGTTTCTCATCTTCCCAGGATGTTCTAATTTCATCCTCTTTTTGAATATATGTACTTGTTTCCGAGAAAGTATTATGTATTAATCTTAAATCATTATCGTAAAATAAATTATTTTTTAATTCAAACTCTACGTGCGATTCACAGTGCCGATCAATTCTATTAGAAAAGTTTAGTTTAAGATCCTGTTCATCAATTCTGTTATTTCTCGCTATTTCAAATACATTTCTTCTGTAATCATCATTCTCATTTTGTTTACATTTATCTTTTCCTAATAATCTGTCAGAATAGTTATTAATAAATTTTAATTCAGTATCATTTATTAGTGTTGAATCCGTATCATCTGTATAGGTTGCACTAAAAGCTGGTTGATGATTTTTTGACGTTTTATCATTTACACCTCCTTCTGTCCATCCAATTAGTTGATCGAATTTACGCTTTCCACCTCTATTCAAAGCTTTAAGTAACTCTGGATTTTGTGCGAATTTGGAACTAGCTAATGGAGCTGGTAGATCAATATCAGGAACTTTCGAATAATCAATTTCACCATCGTCTAACAAATAATCTTCAATTTCGTCTTGCTGTTCATCTATATCTATAATATCCCGCAATTCGTCAATTTCTCCAGATTGAACAAGTTTATTTATAGCATCAGCTCCTTTCGATATAGCTTCCGCTAATTTTGATCCCGCTTAAAAATTAAAAATAAGTAATTTTATTTAAAAGTATTAAGAGAATTTAATAATTAAATAATTTATAAGTTTCATTATCATTATATATTAAGTAAAAGACCGATTCAAGAGAATTGGAAAACCTTTTTCATATTCGGTCATTGCACATAGTTTCAAACGCTATTTCCAAATGTACAACCAGATTTAATTAAAAACTCCCATTTCTTTTCCCATTTCCATTCTATGTCTACCCAAGAAGATATTCAACTTAATACAGAAAAATGTTAAAAATCGTTGGTCGTTCTAACGACATAAAAGAGTTTATACTCATTGCTATTTTTATATTTTTTCTGGTACTACAATGTACTTTATCTGACTTAAAATTATTACAATTATAAATTCCGTAATCTATTTTATATGTAAATATCCTGAAGAAATGACAAATGTAAAATAAGCACTATTAATTTTATTATTTGAAATATTACATTCAATAAAATTGTTTTTTTTTTTTTTTTAGTTTTAGTTATTATTAAAATTCTTGTATAAAAAATACAAGGTAACATACTATGTAAATTAAAAATTAAATTAGGAATCTAATTAAAAAAAATTGATTATTCAAATTAAATGAAAAAAATTATTATTATTATAATCACGATATTAAAAACTATAATGTAATTACCTTTGAAACAAAAAGAAAAGAAAATATATACCCTTACATTATACTATTTCTACAACCATTTTTTCCGTATAAACTACAAAATAAACTCGTATTTCTTTTCTTTTTATACAGCCCTTATTGGCATAAAATTTGTAATTTTAAAATATTATTGTAAGCCCTGTCTATGCGTTATATCAATAATAGTAAAAAATAATTATTAAGCTCATGCGTCTATCAAAATCCTTAATTATAAGATATTATTAATTCTATGTATTTGTAAAATCTATAACCATAATAGTAAATTGTAGCCGTTATATACTTTTAGCTTTTATTATTAAAAAAATTTATATCTAAATGTTTATTAATATAGTTTGTTTAGGTAGAATTACATAATTTCAAATATTCTATTTCTGACTGTTAAAAAAAAAAGTTTATATTTATAGTTACGAGATATTTATTTATGTTATAAAATTTTTAAGTATTTTTCAATTAAGCTAGAGTTTAAATCAACTTTAAATATAAATATACTTTAAATATACTTTAAACTATACTTTACTATAAATATACTTTAAAGTTTAAGTATATTTATATTTACAAGATATTTATTTATATTACAAAATTGTTAAGCTTTTCCCATTTAAGCTAGTTTAAATAAACTTTTACTAAAATTAGAGTTCACGTACATTCGACAGGAATCATTTTTCCATATAAAATGATTGCATTTGGTATTACATCATTTAGAGGAACTGCACCTGGTGTTGTTTCAATTAACTGATTAACAATAGCATTTAATGCTTCAACTTGTTCTAAATCTTCTGCTTCCATTTCATTCCACTGAGCTTGAAAATTACGTGGTATGGGTTTGCTATAAGGAACTTTTTTACTAGCTAATTTTTTATTTTCATCAATATTATGATCAAGGTCAAGACCAGGTATTTCACCATTTTTATTTTCTTGTTCACTATCAGTGTTAATTCGATCTTCAGGTCCCATTCCTGGTATAACTGCAGCTTCATCGGCTAATGTACAAAAATAAATAGTAATTATTACACAATTAATATTTGAATGAGTCAATAATAATGATTCAAACTAAAGAAATAACGAACCAACTTCCTGATCGTCCACTCCTCCAGCTCCAGCAGGCAGTGTATTAAGATTGTATTTATCTCTCATTAAATCACCAGGTCTATTTCTAGTCCAAAATTTAGAAGTATGGTCATTACTACCTGAGCATAGAATATGACCAAGTGGGTGCCAAGCTAATGTCCACACTATACTGTCGTGTGCTTGTTCTATTGCACCTACCTCCTTATCTGCCCTGTTTTATAAAAAGAAAATTTTAAATGTATTAAAATTTAATTTTTTAAATTAACAAAATTTGAAATTTATATAAGACGTATATTTACCCAACATGCCAAAATAGTATAGCTCCATCACTACCACCACTACAGAATAGACCTTCGTGACTCGGATGCCATGCAACACTGGAAGCTTCTTTTTTGTGACCCCGAAATGTTTGAACTTCTTGACTTAAATTTCGAAGATCAAATAATTTCAACAAATGATCACGAGATGCTGTTACCAACCAATTTCCATTTTCATTCCATTTGATATCCATAACTGTTGATTTATGTGCATGCAGTGTAGCTAAAGAATGTCCACTTTTTGTATCCCAAAGTTTTACCGGCTGTTGGTTGTCTTTACTACCAGAAATGACAAGACTTTTTTGAGGATGCCAATGAACGCATTTTACATCGGCTCCATGACCTACGAATATTTTATTATATTATCATGTTATTTTAATCATAAGTGAATACTCTAAAAAAATTACCTCTTAAAATACGTTCTTCATGACACCGTAAGAAATCCCAAATTCTAACTGTACCATCGTCACTGCAAGTTGCTAATTTATGATCTGTTGGGCTAAAGCTATTCACAAAAAATATACTCTTTTTTGAATACTTAAAATTTTGTATGTATATAAATCGAAATAATCATATGTCTATTATAAACTCAGCCCTGATATTAATTTTTTTAAAAGTACTTGTATTACGATCTACACTACCGTTTATAATTATGATGATTATTAAAATGTTTTTGCTCAGCATTAAATAAAAACATAAGCATATTTCTTACGCTATAAAAGAAAAATATAGTAATTTTTTAATGTCTTATGCGGAACCGTAAGTAAAACGGAAGAGATAAAAATATTGATTCCGGAAAATTTATTAAAAATTATTAAAAATACTATAATACGAAAATACGATGAAATCGACAAAAAAAATTACTTTGCAATGTTCGGATATTATATACGCCTAACGATGTAATAATAGGGAGCAAAATATACTTTAAAAAAAAGAAACAGAGAAAATGCGAGTTAAACGCATTATGTTAGGTCAAGTAAAAACCTGTAAATAATGATCTAAGCAAATGGTCATGAATTCGGTCAAATTTGATTAACAGGGATTCTATGTGAAAAACCGACGGGAAGAATGCGAGTTGTTCAAAGAGAAATATTGGAATTTTGAGCGCAAATAAGGAAAGAGATAGAGGCTGCTAATCCTGAAAACCGAGCTGAACGATATTAAGTAAGTAACGGTCTTCTAAAGAGCGACAGTCAAGAAGGCTGTTGAATGCTGACATCTAGAATAGTGTACGAACAAATAGAATAGAAAAGCTATAAAACAAGACTTGTGAGTAAGTGAATTTGTAATATTCGAATGTGCAATGCAATAAAAAGTTTTTTTCCCCTTTCAGAAGAAAATTTTATGCATTTAAGTTAATTAATTAATTTGTTAATCCAAGCCAAATCGTATTTCTAGTAAACTATTTCTTCGTAATTCGGTCTATTAATGGTAAATTAAAGATAAAAGTTAAGAGCTAACACAAACAATATGTCATCGCCATTTTGAAACACTATCAAACAAAATTTTAAAGAATAAATTAGAATAGATAGTCAATAATTGTAATCTTAGAGATAAAGATTTGTAAAATAAATTACAGAAATAATAACTAAATATGTTATTAAGTAATTAAAATTATTGAAATTTCTAATATGTAAGTCAGAAAGTGTGGACACTTTAATTGGTGTATTAGTTAAGATTTCTTCGTTAACATAATAATTTTTCATTACTATCCAGGAATGTACACGTTTTACGGTGAATAATAAATGAATTTGTTATAAATTAAATTCAAAACAAATAAATGTGAACACAAATGAATCCATATAAAAATATAACAGCCAATTCAAAAACTTATTATAATTTCAAAAATTTTATATATTTGTATTGGGAGTTTAATTTATTTATTATATAATTAAGTTTAAATACCTTAATCCTCTAATTGCTTCCTTGTGCGCTTGAAACATTTTGACGTTGTTCATATTACTTTGCCAATATTTAACATATCCTGCATGATCTCCAGTAACCATCCAACTTTCATTGTGTGACCAAACCATTGTTCTAACGGGACTGTCATGAGCCTTAAATAATAAAATTTACAACATATGCGTATTTTATTTATTCATATGATTTTAAATATAGATTTCTTTAATAATAGCTGACTTTAATAATATGTAAAATAATTTAAATAATTCAAAAGAAGATTAATTTTAGAAGCATCTAAAATTTATACAGAAAAATAACTAATTAATTAGAGCATTACAAACACGAGAAGATATTTAAACATAAATTAATATCATAGAAAAATATTTGGTATTAATTATCTCTCAGCAGTTGATAACCGTAATCGACCTCATACTATATTACATTATATATTTAACTATTATAATCAATTTTTATTAAATGTTGTCTTTAAATACTTTAAATAAAATGAATTGTAATAAATTACAATCTCTCCGGTTTCTTATCATTTCTTTTTAATGAAGCAGTTAATTTATATTTGGCTCATTTTATCATTTATAGTGTATATTCATAAATTACCAATCGACAGTTACTTCGTTGATACATTTTATTTAAAAGGCTTATTATTTATAGCTGGTGTGATTGTGTATGTGTATGTTGAAGCAGGATAAGGTATAAATGATTCGATCTTATTTTGTCGTGACACCTTTATTAATATCCAAGCTAATCCTTATTTTATAATTCTAATTTTCCTTCGTCGTTAATTTTCGATCACGTCGGTTGCGATCTCCATTGATCAGCTGTCCTCCTGTTCAGGGCACCTTGTCTGCTCTAGATGGTTGTTTGTGTTGTTTCCTCGTCCCTCTTTCACACCTTTTGCTTGTTCCTTCCTTTATCGCTGACATTCAGTTAGCTTGTAAGACGTATCGTCTGCCTAGATTTCCGAAATCGAACTGACCCCCCACCTCGTTCTTTCGGTACGCGCATCTTTACCTCGCGCGCGGCGAGTTTTTTTGTTTTCCGCCCGATTCACATTAACGAATTCTTGCGACGTCATAACGGCTTCGCCTTTCGCTCCTTTTCTCCCTTCGTCTGCTTCGGCCCACCTTCTTACTTCCCCTCCTCGCTTCTATCTTCGGCTTGTAATCATTTTCCTTCCCCTCCTCAGCACTGTCCTTTTCTTTATTCAGACTCTAGCCTTTAGACAGAGTACCAGGTATTACTGTAGCCCGTCTACCTTGTTCTCCTTTCAACAAGTTTCCCTTCTATCCGTAAAGAGGATTTTGTTAATAAAAAATAAAAAACTTATTAAGCAATAAAAATGCTTTTTAAAAATCTTTACTTTATCAGAAGATGCAAATATTTATTTTATTAAATATATTTGATAAAAATATAAAAGAAGGGTTTATACCTTAAGGCATTTACGACGGATCTCAAATTACACTTATTTTTTGTAACTTTTAGAAAAAGTATTTCAGCATGTATATCAATGAATAAATTTTTTTTTATTTTTTGTTTACAAATGCAGATTTAGTTATATAGTATTCAGGATAGTCAAATAAAAACGAGCAAAAAATAGGAAGCGTATGAAAACGATAATCTAAACATTGTTTATGAATACATAGCCACACATATACAAAAAAGTAAATAGTCCTCTGTCTTGCTTTTGCGTGTGAAAATAAATATAGCGATAATTTATCATAAAAACGTTATTCTGAGATGGTTGTATTTATTCAAAACGAAATTGTTAAAGTTTTAGGTTTTAAACAATCATTTTTTTTATTTGTATACTTACTCCGATTATCATCAATAATTTTTCTGATAAACATAGTAAATTTCAACATTTAATTAAATAATAATAAATTGTTTTCTGTTTGGTATAGTATATATATAATCATATTATATAAGCTCATTAATAAAGTATATATTTACAAAAGATTAAATAGTCAAATAAATAAGTAAAAAACACTTAAAAACATTTTTAACATATTAATTATATATTCAATAATGAAATAATAAACTTCGTAATTTGTATAAGAGATAGATATAAATGTAATAATTATAATGAAAAATCACTGAAACCTACATTATATTAAATATATATATATATATATATATTTTTTTTATATTACATACTGTATTGTACTAAACTTCAAATTTTACTTTTATTATTCTTAATTTTTTATACACAGTATTTTAAACAGTTTAATAGTTGAAATTTTTTGAAATTTAAATAGGAATTTCTTTGTGTGTAAAATATTTACTACAAATTTAAATACATAGTATTAATACTTACTTGTAATATTGTTTCAAAATTAAATGTTAAACCATTCCACAATGTAAATTCTCCACTTGAAGCTCCAGTAACTAGACGTCGTCCTTCTGGTGTCCATGCCATACAAAATATAGGACATCGCATTTTATTTGTAGCAGTTTTTACAAATCTGGTAGTCACTGCATTTATTGGATTATCGATATAACTAGGAGGAGGTAAAAGGTCAGGATAATATATAACGTCTGGTTGTAGAGCTCGTCTATCTCTATAATCACGTTGCCAAATTCGATTCTGTAATAAGTATTGTATTTAAAAAAATAAAATACAACAGTATATTCCGATACTCACCTCCAATGTTTTAATTATTGATGAATTATAATCTACAGTTTTACGCATAACTGATTTACGGAGTCTTTTACCATCAAACTCATCTTGTAATATGTCTTGATTGCCAGAAATAAGTTTTGGAGCATGATAAGGTCTAAATGGTTTAAAAAACCCTCTATTTATTTCTCTATGATTAGGATAACGAGATTGATAATTAGGTGACGTATTTATCATTGTTAATGCTGGAGGTGGAGCTGAAAAGTTTGTTGTTGGTGGTGGAACTGACATATTTGGAAGATTTATAGTTGGTGGTGGATTTGTAAAAGTCGTGTTCAATGACATTTTAAATTAATAATTGTATTTGACTTTCTTATAATTTAAATGGTACCAATTCATATAATCCTAAAAAATTTATTTGAATAATATTATGTATTAGCAATCTGTAAAATGAATGTAATTATAAATTTATTATAAATAATTACATTATTTATTATATAACATTGACACAATCATAATTTTACATGACTATAATTTCATATTTTTGAAAACTATTGCTTTTACATTATTTTATCTTAATAACTAAAAAATTGAATAATCATTCAGTTACTGTTAATTATTATATACGAAAGATTAAAGAGCAATTCATTATGGTTTTAAAACAATTCCGTAAACTTTATTCTAAACTACATGATAAAATATTTTGTCAACAGTAAGAATCTTAAATTACTTGATTGCTAACAAAACTAATTAAAAATATTTTAAATCATTATAAACTGTTATATTATATTTTATACTATCAAAAAACAAATAATACGTATATTATATATATAAATATTAATATTTTTATATACTTATTAATGATTAAAATAACAAAACTGAAGGAATTAAAATATTTATTGAAATAGCATATATAAAATTATTGGAAATATATAAATTATTATTTCTAAAAAATAAATTTTATATTGTCTAATAAGAACAAATTTAGTTGTTTCATATTGAATATAATTGTACTATTCAATTCAAAAAAATACTGTTCAAAAAATTGAATTTTTTTGTTCGTAATTATATTGTATTTTTTTTTAATAAAACAAAAGAAATAATAATCGGTACTTACAATTGAGAAATTATTACATTTAAGTGTTTGATAGTTATTAGATGAGTTTTTTCAATATTATTATTTTTATCTTAAAATATTAGAAATAATTAAAAAATTAGATACACTAGTATTTTTTGTAGATATAAAACATTAATAATTTTATAAAAATAAAAAAAATTAAAAAAAACTTAATATACTTCATAATTAATTTATTTTTAAAAAATAGAGGAATACGCTATATACATTGAAATTTTAAGGTTAAAAAAAAATTTAGTGTAAATTATATAAATATTATATGAACATTGCGTAATTTATATTTTATTTATTTTAAAATGTACTTGCTTTTTATTTCCTTCTTACAGGAAAAAATTGTTACACAATTCAATAAGCTTTTAGTCATTTGTTGAATTAAAAAATATCTACATAGTCTTTATTTTATAAATTGTGTAAGGTTAAATAAAGATATCTTAATTAATTCAAAATTATCATATATATAATAATTATAAAAGAAATTAAACTGGTTATTAATTAAAATATTTGAAAATTACAAATCAATATAATTTTAATAGCTTAATAATACATCACAATATCATGTTTATTACCGCAAAAGAAAAAAAACTTGGAGTATATTCACGATTTCCATAGAATGACAACATTCATATAGCGTGTACAGTTAAAATTTTAAATTATTTTGACCATCACTCCCAATTTAATATCGAAGCTACATAAAGATACACTATAATTTTATTATCAATTGTTTAATATATTTAATAAAATTGTTTTTTTTGAAGGTTCTTAAGTTATATTTATAATGCAAATAACAAAATAAAAATGAAAATTAAATACAATTAAATCATAATAAATAAAAGCCTTACTTCCTTAATCTTACGAAAATTCTTGTATGAAAAATACAAGGTGCCGTACCATTTATACATAAATTAAAAACTAAATTACGAAATTAATTAATTAAAATTGAATTATTTGTATAAAAGAACTTATTAATATTAGAATCATGACATTAAAAACTATAATGCAATTGCCTTTGAAACAAACAGAAAAGAAAAATTTTACCCTTATATTTTATATATTTTATATTTATATTTATATTACTTATACTAATTCTACAACTATTTTTCATTGGAATTTCATTGGGATTTTTCATTACAACTCATTAGAGGTGTTTTTATTATAATAAAAATATGTAAAACGTATCCTTGAAAATATTTCCAGTTAAATTTCAAACAAAATTATATGTATATTAACGTTGTTAGAATTTAGATTTTACAATAATGATTCAGGAAATAATTATTATAAAGGTTAATTTTTAATATGTATATTACTTATTTAAATTATATAAGTATTGTTGGAGACGGTTAATTGACGCGGGAAAATCAGTGGCGGGAATAATTTAGAAATGACCGATCGCCATTGTAGTTGGCGCGTAAAAAGAAAAACAATTGAAGGAAAGGCGCGAAGAGTCCCGGCGGGAGACTTCGCGTGGTGGCGCATGCAATCAATCTGATTACAGCCATGAGGTCATACAGATCGAGGGAGAATACAGAGCATTTTTGTTGTGCTTCTTGTCACTCGTCCCGCCGAAGTCTAGTTTCTCGTATAAAATCGAGAAGAGTTGGAATAGCGGTAGGTAGTGTGACTTGCAGAAAGTTACGAGCCAAGCTCCTGATTAGTGATTCGCGACATAATTGTTATTATTCGAGTGATGTCGTGGCACATACTGGTGGCAGGGGGAGTCAGCGATAAGAAGCTCCTGAATCCACCCCAGGGGAAACCTTCCCTGGGAGCAGAGGAATGACTCTCGGTGGCCGATACAGAGGACAGGGATCAATAGAGAGAGAGTGTGAGAGAAAAAGTAAGTTCCTCTGCGGCCAGGTCTGGTCTCTAAGACGTTGGAGACAACCCGGTGTCCGCACCCCCACACACAGATCGGCCATCCAGACGTCCGAACTGTGTGGAGTTCGAGATGCATCGATGTCACGGCGTAGGGCGAAAGTCCAGCTGGCAACCAGGTATCGTACGTACATTTCTTTACGAGAGCTCTCCCGCGCGCGAATCGTGAAACCGTTCATTTAATATTAATATTAATTTGTACGATTGTAAATTTGCGTGCGTGTGTCAAAAGGTTTTTTTCCTCTTTACTTCCTTAATCTTATTAAAATTCTTGTATAAAAAATATAAGGTAACATACTATGTAAATTAAAAATTAAATTAGGAATATAATTTAAAAAAAATTGATTATTCAAATTAAATAAAAAAAGTTATTATTATTAGAATCATGATATTAGAAACTATAATGCAATTGCCTTTGAAACAAAAAGAATAGAAAATATGTACCCTCATATTTTACTAATTCTACAACCGTTTTTTTCGTAATAAACCATAAAATAAACGCTAGACTTTAAAATTTTGATTATGTTCATTGGAGGTATTTTTATTGTAATAAAAATATGTAAGACGTATACTTGGAAATATTTCCAGTTAAATTACAAAGAAAATTATATATACATTTAACACCGTGTAATTATTTATCAAACTAATCAATACCTTACAAATACAGTGCGTGATATCTTAAATATACACAAACATTAACAAATTCAATATATATTATCGATAAAATTTGCTTTTTAATGAATTTTGGTTTATAATATAATTGTTGCAGCCTTAATTTGAATTATTATTATTAGTCTGGAAGGGGTTAGGGATGAGGTTGCTGGCAAATAATTAACACCTTGAATTGCACTAACAAAAGAAATTCGTTTATTAAAGTTCCTATTCCTACGAGGCATAAAAAACCTCCTTCTCTAATTAAAGAGGAAAAAGCCCTTTACAATCACTTAATCTAAATGGCATAAAAAACCTCTTTCCTTAAGGAAGGAGGAAAAAGCTTGCTTCGTATTTAACGCACGCGACTTGACAGGCGCAGAGAGGAAGGAGGAGGGCTGACCTGGTGGACCCCCCAGTTCCAAATCCCTTCAACCAGGTCGTCAGAGCCCGTGTATCTCCTCAGGCGCTTCGTACTGGCAACACGTATCCTATCAGCGTCGGTGGCCTTCCGATCGATGGAACTTCAACGTGTGCACAGGGTCACCTTCCGTTGGAAGAAACGTACAAGAACTCCTCACTTCACTCTTTACTTTCAGCCTTTATCCGTGGATTAAGGAATTAATCGTATCGTGATTGTCAATTTATATTTTCTCTATTAAGTAGCAATGCGGAGGTAGTCACAGTGCTTGCTTTGCGAAGGTCAACGAACAACTGACTCTATAATTTGCAACTAAAAACTTGCATCTCCCCTCTTCTAAGGTAGCTCATGAAAGACGATACGCTACCGCGAATTATTGCGAATTACCTTACTATGTACAAGGCGCGTCGTAATGCTAAACAGTCGAAATGCGAGGACGATGGTCTTGAACAATAATCTTTTTTTTTTAATTCAAAATGAAAAGGTAACAATTATTTTTAATAAAGATTTTTGAATCAATGTACTTGTAACAGCGTCAGGCACTGCTTAATGATTTTAATGTACTTCCCCCACGCCATCAGCATACGTGAATTGTCTAATGAAAATCCAAGTGTTATCAAAATATGTCCTACTTCTTTCCTTTAAATTTTTCTATTACTTACCGTACTTTAGATTGAACTGTACATTTTTGAGATGTACTATCACAAACATAGAATATTTTTATTTACACTAACAAAAAATTCATAACAACAAGTAATACCAAAAATTATTAAATAGACATTGTTATATTTAAAAAAAAAAATTATTTTAAAAAATTGAAATTATAATAGAATACAATAACAATTTGATAAAGACCACCTCTTTATCAAGTCGCGAAATACTGGTACGTGTGTACTGGTGATGTGGCGAAGAGTGAGTGTAATGCGGAAAGATATGTGCGCGTAATTAGGTAAAGTCCGCGTTCGCATCCAAGAATCTCTGTGCAACGTTCGGCGACGCTAATCGTCATAGTGAATTTATTGTTGTCTTTTCTTGTATTGTTTTTTTTTCTTTCATGTCTTCATCTATCTCAGTTCTATTCCTTGTCCCTTTCATTCACGGTCTAACAGACCTTTCTTTGACGGTGTATGGGCCACGGGACAACCGAAATTAAGTATGCAATTTAGTGGCGATAAGAAAAGGCTAGAACGGGGAAGGGGGTCCGGATTCCTCCTGACGCACGACTAATTATATTTTCATTATTTCTAACTTATTATTAAAAATATATCAATATTCATAAAAAATTATTTATTATTTTTACATGATTATTGATCTTCAGCATATTTTTTCAACTGATTGAGACATAACAATAATAATTATAGGTTCTTCAGTTATATGTATATCCAGCTGAAAAAAGGAGGTGTTCATTTTGATTAAATTGTAATTCAAATAGATAAATTATTGGATAATTTTTATAAACTATAATGAAGACAATAAATAGCTCGACAAAGAAAAAAAAGGCGTTTAGGATTGTTTGGCTCAAAAGCCCGATTTCAGCGTAAGTGCGACGGGCTAGGAATAGCTAAAAAACCTTATCGTCAACGCTAGAGGGTTTTATCATATAAAAAAAAGCAATTGCTATAAATAACAATATACTGAGTAAAACCCTTGAAAATAAATTATTCAAAAGAACACAATAATCAGGATATATGTTTATATATTGTGAGAGAACGTTTTAATAAAGAGATTCGATCGTCCAACTAATATGACTTTTAACGCACTACAAGTGTAGTGTCGTAAAGCGCCTTTGACACGCGGTTTTCAAATTAAAGGAAGAAATCGCTGTTACTAGCCTTGAAACACATAACTCAAAATAAAAAACAGGTGTTAATCTTTTATCGGTCTTTAAAAGCTTCAATATTAAAATAACGATATATTTACTGTTACCGACGCATACGGTAACACCAAAAGGGCAAGAGAAAAGCGCGCCAGCATTGGGGGGAGGGGAGTGGAGAGTAGAAAAAGTAATTAGGACCGCGAGAGGGGACGGTCGCGCGCGTCGAACAAAGAGAAAGAAAAGAAACAAATGAAGAGATTATCAGGAGAGGTAGGAGGTGGATGGCGGGAGAAGTGTCGGTAGAACCATGAGACAGAACGGTTGGCGATCTTGAGCAGAACAAGCAAGTACAATATCATCGAATCGAAGGGAACCGGACGGAGATAGACGAGAAGGTGACAGGGACCCGAACCAGGAAAGAAGAGCACCCGGATTGTAAGACAATGGGCCGCAGCGGCACGAACATGAATTGACAGGTTTGTCGTTCAAACCAGCCACCTACACACAAGCGATGCTGCCACGATCCGACAGGCGACCAGGTGAGAGCGTAGTCGAACGTAGCCGCGAGGAGCCACGCAGCAACGTCGCAGTCAGCGACAGCCAAGCGCCTGAAGGGAAGGTGGGAGCGCAGCTACAGCGCAAGGGATCAGACCTCCGCCAAGTTGGCGGAGATTGGCGCCAAGTGGGGTTAGGCCTCAAGACACGTGGCGAGGTCGATAAGAGCGGGAGCCTTCGTATCATAAGAGCAAGCGGGAAATTTAAACGCTTGAATAGTGAACTGCGGCCAGTGGCGACACACGGAAAGGGCAGACGTCGAGGAAACGGACGACGACGCGGGAGCTCCGATAATAAAGATTAATCGAACGAATGCAGAGTGTATTTCTTCATTCTACCTATTCCTACCTCCGACACCCGTCCGTAACATCTACTATATACAAAATATGACAATGTCCAGCATAAAATAAATGATAATGTTTTGTAAATTTTAAATGTTGAATATATTTATTTTTTAGCTAAAAACTTTACACTTAATACATTTACAATCAGTGGGAACTCTTATTTTAACTTTTAAAGTTGCTTCATTTTCATGATGAAGTCTCATTCCATTAGAATCATAGCAGTGATCTAAAAGAAATGAAATTTCTTTAAAATCTATTTCTCGACAACAGAAGCATTCCTGAAAAAAAGGTTTCATATAAATATATAAATGTGGAAATATAGATACGTGCATTACCATTAAGTTTTTTGTTGTATTTTAATAACATATTATATTCATACGTAGCCATAATATATTCTTATTATCGACACAAGGGAATGAAAAACAAAAAATTAGCGTAGTGGGGCCCACAGTAACTCTATACGAAGACATGAGGTCGTACAGACCGAGTTGTGTTCGTGCGTTTCTTTTGCCCTCACGCTTCATTCGACGAATAATACTGCGTTTTCGAATTGACAGAGCTACGATTCCAAACCGAAATGTTACGAATGACGCGGTGATAGTGTTGGCCAACGTTGGGCGATATCGTGGCATGTTCAAATTGTCGGGTTGTTTACGAGTGTTCACATCAATCCTAGGGAAGAGAACTTGGGCTTCCTTCAGAGAGGATTAGAAACTCCTGGCGGCCGATTATGAGGAAATAAGAGGAGAGAGGGAATTAAAGAGTTAATTACGCGCAGCCAGGTTTGGTCTTTAAAACTTTGGAGACAATCCGATATCCGCATACGCAAACGGATCAATTATCCAGACGTCCGAATAGTGTGGAATTCGTGACGGACTGGTGCTACAATAAGTGTCGTGTAAGTTCAGCTGGCAGTGAGTATAAATTAAAACGTTTTCGAAAGCTCTATTATTTATCTATCTTTATATGCAAAACATATTTTCCAACGCGACGCGTAACCTAAATAATAATAATAATAGTAGCGGTAGCAGGAGTACTACTACTAGTAGTAGTAGTAGCAGTAGTAGCAGTAGTAGTAATAATAATAGTAATAGTAATAATAGTAATAATAATAATAATTGTTCGAGACCATCGTCCTCATTTTCCAACTGTTTAAACTTAGTATTAAATATTTGTTTAACGATCAGAAATAGAGCCATAGTAACTGTTGATAATCTTTCTATTAGAGAAATGGTAGTTTCACGACGAATGGCATTTTTAATATAGCAAAACCAATACGTAAAGATTTATAACAAAAGATTTAATTCGCATAAATTATTTTTCACGTAATTTATTAATATTAATATTATTATTATTATTATTATTATTCCCATTCGTTGTCTGCACCTTGTCGAAGATTGACTGCTTGCAGCCGATCGGGTGATGGGCTTAAGACAGTGGAACCCTAGAATGAGTGTCAGTGTGAGTGGGTGAGATATTTGTGAGTGAGGCCGCTGTATGAATAATTCGAGAATCCTCGAAAGAAGGCCTACTTGATGAATAGGTATGCGCACGGAGCGGATGTAGAAGCAGCGGACACTATAAACGGATCTCCGCCGGCTATATAGAGATGTAGGTGGTCGAGCTCCTCGTGGGCCCTATAAACGGTTATCTCTCGAGGAAGGAGACAACCCGCGGAGCGCTGACCACGGAAACCCCGCGGGAAAAAAATAAAGGGGTATATCCATGGCTGTTTGATTGTAGGTGAATGATGGAACCCTATAAACGGGCTATTCTCGAGTGAATGAGGGCATCCCGAATGAGCTGAATGAATGAGAGGGAACCACTCCCGAACTAATGGCAGACCACCGTGTTGGCCGTGCGGTGCGACCCGTGAGCTGCCAAAAGGAGATCCTGGGTGGGGAGGCGCATCCCGGTGACCCGAACCATCTTTGGCTCCCGCTGGAGGCAAGACGGAAGGCTGGACCGTAGCTTGGTTCGGTTAATCGGCGAGTGCGGTCTGGTGCGTGACGTCTCCTGGAAGCTCTCCAGAGAGTGGAGTGTCTTTGTTGGGACACAAAACTCGAGAGAGACGAAGGGGGAATAGTGTTCCAGGGTGTGCTATATCCCTACGTGATGGCCCGATCCAGGATAACCCCTTCAGGCATGTGTTGGCGGGTTGTTTTGGTGAGCTCGCCGTTGAAGGGTCCATGGAGGCCGGTCACACGTGGGGACAAATTAATAAAATATATTTGGCGACTAATAAACAACAGGAGGAAGGGACGGACAAGAAGGATCGGGAAGGAAACACGGCGGTTCCATTCCCTGAAACGGTGATCGAGGGGGAGGGGGAGATTCCATCCGCGACCGGATCGACACCTGAAAGTGCCGGCACTGCGTATGAAGGCATCTTTGCTTCCATAAAGACCATCATGATGGAGATGATGGAGGCGCTAAAGCGCCAGCCAAATATCTCCAAAGTAATAAAAGAGGGCCTTTCAATACTGCAGGGGAAGGTAGAGGCCCTCGAAGAATAGGAGAGGAGGGAGCATCGAGGGATACGGAGGAAGGTGGCGCCTCCTCTCCTGAAACCACAGATTACGGCCGGTAAAAGGCCACCACCGGCAACACCACCATCGCAAGATGCCTCCTCCAACTACAAGCGTGGCGAAAAGTCCGACAGGCGCGGAGTGAAGGTGAGTCCCCACGCGAGAAGAAAAACGAGAAGACCGCCAAAAGACGGTAAGAGCCAGGGAAAAGGGGATCCCTATAAAGAAAAGCGCCCCTCAGTAAAAGAGGAAAGGTTAGGCCAGAGGCCATCGTCCTTAGGCCAGCGGAGGGCAAGACCTACGCGGATATCCTGGGCGCAATCTGACATCAGGTCAGTCTCTCCGAGCACGGGCTCACGATCAAGGGCATCCGCAAAACCCAAAAGGGGGATGTCCTGATCGATATAAAAAAATCATCATCGATCGAGTGTAAAGAGGGCTTTGCCGATGCCTTGAAAAAGGCCGTCGGAGCCAGCGCAACGCTCCACACCCTAATCCCCAGAAGTACACTGGAATTACAAGATGGAGCACTCCCTTTGACTCTCCATTCGATTTTCAACATTCCTTATTACGCTAATTATGGGCTTGCGTTATTGCTAATCGTGCGTCTACTCGTTTTCCCGCTAATTACCCGATAGCCAGAGGAATCGCTGCCAATGCTCGAAAGTCGCACAAAATTTAAGCGATCCTTTTGAACAAATGCGTTGCAGTAGCGGAATAAATAACGTATCTGCACACGTATTACTTTATTTACTCAATTACTTTTCTTCCACAACTTTTCACCCTCCAGCCCCTCTTTTCGCTCTGGCGCCGCAGCGAATGTTTTCGTTCCCTGCTAATTCGTTGAAAAATAATCAATCCTAATTTCATTGCTGCAATCCCTGTACATGATTATTCAAAATGTCTCGTGGGCGTGCCAACGATGCCGAATACAAAAAAATCTCCGTCGACTTTAAGTATTCCGGATTCGATTGTTCATTGACAAGGCTCCCGCTCGAGCCTATATAACAATAAACTGAAAATTTTTCGTTAACCATTAACGTCAGCAGGCGTCAGGCCTGCTATTAAAAGTCGAGGGCAGATTGATTTATTTTTTGGTAGAACACGGATCGATCGACTTTCCCATCTATTTAAAGAATCCTTAAATATTAAATAAATCCTTATAATAATGTAATGGCGCTTTCTATTATAGAATGAAAATTTTATCTTCATTCCGCAAACTTTTCCGTCCCCATCGTCTCTTTATTCTTCATTTACTCTTTGTATTTGGGTGACAGGGAAAGTTTTCCGAGGACTGGTAAGGAGGACCGGAGAGGCGAGTGTTTCAGTTCTTGAGCCGACGCTGACTGAACATCAGAACGTCCCTCCGAATCGCATCTGACAACAGAACTGCTACGTCCACCTAGCTAAGGATAAGACGAACAGGGCTACGAACGGAGAAGAGCGGCGTCGCGGCTCACCTGTAGACGGGGGAGCACAGTCGCAAAACACCGAGACGCGATCATCGGCGAAGGAAGCTGCTTCTCAACCGTCGCATCAGGCTTGACGCCGCCTAGCTACATCGACAACACACCAACAAGAGACGAGGATACAACACCGACGAGTAGAACGAGTGACGTTACGCCTCACCTCAAACGAAGAGCCACAGCGACGTTCCCCCACCAAGAGTGCTACACTCGCTCCTACCACGACCGCCCTCGCCATCGAGAACGTTGCGAGGGAAACCAGACCAGGAGGGTACAGCTACTCGAAGGAGAGAGACAGAGAGAGAGAGTCCAGGCTACCGATCCTCGTCCAAGAGCTGAACCCGTAAACTATGCCGGTGTGGGACTCACCCCCACCCGCCTGCCTAGTGACGCAGTCGTCGCCACCACCGGACACAGCTGACTGATCGCCCACCCCGGCCCGAGTGCACGGACCACGTCGACGCCTGCCGAACACTGTGAACGTGCGCAACGGCGCAAAAACTATTAAAAAGAGGGCAAACGCTACCTGGAAAAAATAAAGAAAATAAAAGGAACGCAAAACCAGTTTTTAATTATCCCTCCCTCTCATCTCGCGCGTCGACTGTCCCGTCCGACCCGGTCGGGAACAATTATATTATTATTACTTACATTAATACTTCTTATATAAATTCATATTAATATTAAAATATATTTGAAAACGATAATTCAAATTGTAATAGTAATAATTTTTTGATAATTTATAAATGATTAAAAAGATAATTTATGGCACCTCTTATATTAATAATTATTTTTAAATGATATTAGAAAACATATAAGTTCAAATATTTCCATAATTTTGATCTTGAAAAAATTTTATTTTGACACTGTTGAAATTTATATATGTCTATAATATATTTTTGTATCATACTTTTAAAAATCCAGACGAGGCCACTATACTCGGTTGAATTTGAGAATTACAATATCCTTCACATTTTGTTACCAAAATATCTCCGTTGCATGTTCTAAATATTTTTCCAGACTCGCTATATTCATCTTAGTTAATTATATAATTATTAGCAGTGGGAAGGACATAATATAAATTTTCATTGTTTACCTTTTATAATATGTATTTCTGAATTTAACATTTCGCAATTTTCAATTAATGACGATTGAATCATTATTTTATTTTTTAAAATGAATAAAACAAAAATGTATATTAGTAACATAATTTTCCAATAGATTTTGATTTTACTTTTTTACTTCACTACGGTATTAGTTAAGATAATTATAAGATATTTGAAAGAAGGAACTTTCAATCAAAGTGTAATATTTTCCTTATTCTTATAGAATTAGGTCAAACCTGCTGTGTTTTCGTGTACATGGTAAGTACTTATTAATGTACAATATTGTATATATCATGGTTCTAAAAAAAAAAAATATTGATTATTTGTGTGAAATGAATATAATATTTTGGAATATTTATGATCTACAAGAAAAAGAGACTTTATGTGCATTTGAATAGAATATAACGAAGAAAGTAAACATTTTTATTTACCTTAAAAGTGATATATTATCAAAATAAAGATAACAAGACATAATAAAGATAAATATTTTTTAAATAATTTTCTAAACGCAATTCTAATTTTTTATATATAATTATAACAATGTATTTAATTTAAAATTAAGCAAAATTTAACAATTAATAATATGAAGTCTGAAAGCCTTTGAATTTAAGATTTATAGTATAAATGTTTTACGTAAATTTAACAAAAAGTTTATTTAGATATAACGTATCTCATACGAAATCGATTTTCTACTGAACTAACTAGAAATTGAAAATAAGTGAATATTTTCAAAATTTAACTTTTAACAAATATTTAATAAAAAATTAATTAAGTTGTATATAAATATATGACAGCAATTTATGAATTTGGAATTAAAATACAAAAGTTTATTACGACCAGGTGTTAGTGATTATTATAATAGCATCATCAATAATATATATTTCCAAGGAGTATCTCATTTATCAATGATACTGAGTACATCAGCAATAAATTAAAATGAAAAAATGATTTATATTTTGGTAAACCTTTACTCAGTAATCAGAAAATTTGCCTTCGCGCAAGCAAGAAAAAGTTTTAATTGTTCACATTATGCATGTTTGTATTGACGTATGGAAAATCATATTTATAAAGCCGTATAAATTTTAGACTGTACTCTAGAAATTCTTGAATAAAAACGCACTTATAAAAAAGTTCCCGATTTTCGGTAATTTTCTTATACACTCTATGCTCCGTCAATCCCAGAATATAATTATCAGAAATCTTATAACTAACTTTACCTAAATGAAAAGTTTAAAATACACTTTATTAAAAATACCTTCAAAATATATAGAAAAAATATTGTTTTTATGAACTTTTTTAAAAATTTCTAATGAAAAATAATAGATGTTTAAAATGTAATATAATATCCATACATATATTTGTTTTATTCAAACCAAATCAAATATTTTCTAGGTGATTCTACGAATATATATATATACACTTTTGTTTTTTGAAAAAAGTATCAATTGCTTTTTTTTAAATGTAGTTACAATTTCGTGTATTGTTTCAGTATCAATTATAACTATATCAAAAGTTACGTAATTCATGTGCTTTTGCTATTGGCTAGAATTTTAGTGTTGGGAAATATAATTTGTGCAAGCATTAATATTTGTATGTGAATCGGTCATCTTATTATCTTAATTTGATTGTTATTTTTAAATACGAAAAATATTTATACGTACAACACATTATACGTTAATACGGCTGTTAGAGTATCTGTCACTCGCGTCGCCGGGAGAGGATGAGGGAAATCGGATAGGTGGGCGGTAAATGAAGTCCGAATTCGGTTAAGGTCACTTATTATTTATTATCAGTATATCTGGCTGATTTCGCAGCGGTGTCACTCCCCGTCCCCTCAGTTGCGGCTGGTCCTCTCCCTTTTCTCACTCAGCTGAGCGTCGCCTGCTCGATGGCACCGACGATGTCTCCTCTCCCCTCTCTTCTCGCCGTTCCGCCGTGCGTCTCGCGTCTACACTCCAGCTGGTTGTTCGAGCGGGCATAGCGTGCACGTCAGGGCCGTCTCGCCTTTAAGTCGCGCCCGGTGTCACGTCGAATGCGCGTCGGCTCCGCCGACTGTCTGGTGGCGTTCGCCTTGTCTCCGTGTGGCTGGCCGGGCCGTAGCGCTCTTCGACGTAGCCCCGGTTTCGACTGGCAAGTCGCTGGCCCGGTGCGCCTGTGTTGCTTCTCCTTTAGTGGTGTATGTGGCCGTTGCAGGGCCGTCGCGCTTCTCCTTGGGCCCCGGTTCGGCTCGATAGCACGTTCTCAGCTGGTGCGTTCTCCGTTAGCACGTTCCGATGACCTCGTGCCGGGCCGCCTTATGTCCGGAGCCTCTTCCTCGTGGCTTCCCTTTGGTGTGACGGCCGGACTTGTCTCGGTCATCCCCGGTACTGTTGTTGCCGTGTCAACCCTTTCTGGGTGCGGCTTCCCAGCTATTTCTCTTCTTCCTTCTCGGCCGAGAACTATGCTGTGCGCTCGATCCACCCTCGTTCCTTGGCACTCGCGGTAGGGCTAATAAGAGCTTTTACGTCCACTGCGGCTTGAGATGGCAACGAGTTACCGATAATTTTTTCGGATTCGCTTTCGGTTTTGCAGCGCTTTCTTTCGCGTACCTCGTGGCGTAGCAAGTTTTTTCTTTCTTTTCTATGCTTCTTACTTCCCTTGCTTTGTCCAGGGCTATCACGCGACTAACTCTCTCCCCCGCCCGCCCTTTTCACTTTCTCCTTACGCCCGCTGACTCTCTTTTGTTCCTTCGCCCTCCCCCCGTGATTGTTTATTCTTTCTCCTCGATCCCTATGTAAAATGCGTATTCCCTCCCTCATTTGCCCGCGTAGTATTCCAACGTCTTTCCCCTCTCCTCCTACTTCTCCTGCTTCTTCCTGCCGTTTTATAACGATTGCCTCTTAGTGCGTCGTATCGTCTGTGTGTCTTTGTCATTGTGTTATCTCTCGTAGCTGTAGTATCTCGCGTAGTTGTAGTATCTGTCGTGGTTGTAGTATCTCTCGTAGTTGTAGTATCTCTCATAGTTGTAGTATCTCTCGTAGTATCGTCCTCGTATATGTCGTATCTCTAGTAGTATCGTCCTCGTATATGTCGTATCTCTAGTAGTATCGTCCTCGTATATGTCGTATCTCTAGTACTCTCGTCCTCGTATATGTCGTATCTCCCGTAGTATCGTACTCGTCCCTCCCCAGCCCTCTGGTGTTACCTTCGCCGTCGGTAACAGTATCAGTGTATATCGGTAAACAGCTTATTAAAATCTATTTATCGTTAAGAATATAGGTAATATTAAAGTATTCTAAAGATACTTTTTAATTCAATTTTTAAGTGTACTCAAAAATATATTAGTATATTTTAATAAGTTTAGTGTATAAATCATAAACATTGTATAACGTATCTGGAATATTTATCATATGTAATTACAATACAAAATGTATTAATAAGTTATTGCATTAGAATAAATATATTGCTTAAACGTATAAAGGAGATCTATGAATAATCAAAGTAAAATAAATAGTATAAACAGTCATGTACACCAATATGCCCGAATTAAAATTCTTATATACATACAATTCGTCATATGCTTGCAAGGAGAAAAAAAAATTTTGACTCCTTTTTAATCCTTAGTAAAACATCGCCTCACTATGAACTCGTTGTGCCTGTAGGTACTCAAGCATTACAATGATACAGCTACGATAAAGACATCCAACATCTTAAATATTCCTAATTCTGATAAGGAGAATAATTTCGAAAATAAAATCAAAATTATTATATGACCCATGACCTTCTTTAGAGTAATCGCCGTACTATTTGCTACAAAGAGCAAAAGAAATAAAAAAAAAAAGAGAAAAAACGATAAGAATCGTTTCGAAACAATAATAAAAATTGTATGATATAACTATCAAGTTAAAATATGTATTATATTATAAACATTAAATTTTAAATTAATGCATAAATCAATAATTATACCAGCAAATATTTTAGTATAGAAATTTTATGATAATGATATTAATTATTAAAGATATGTTACATCGGTTTATACCTTTGTATGAATCAATCGTATTTTACAAGATTTTCCTCGCTGCAATGGAAAATGTTGCAATGCTCCGTTTTAGCCTGAGGTTTTACTCTCAATAACTTTGGCTAGAATTATATTACAAGATACCGGATTGTATAAAAATGATCCAGAATTTATAATAAGAATAGGATTGTATAAATCAGGTACCTACCTTTTGTTGATAAAGGGTTGTTGATTTAGCAAGTTGTCTTTACTTCCTTCTTTCCCTCGTCTCGATCGGGCTGCGCATGTCACGTCGCGGATGGCGCATAATTGGTTAAGGGAACATAATATTTTAGGAAATGAAACAACTCACTCGCGCGTTTAAAAATGTCGTTTATTAAGTATAAAAATGGTACAATGATTCAAAATGATTCTTACTGTTTAAATGACTCCGTGGTCATGAAAGGTGTTTAATGATTTTAAAAGGTGCGCTTCAACGGCGAACCAAGGAGTGAAGTTTTTCAACCGAGGGCCTCTTTTATAGCCCTCGACGATATGTTTTCCAGATGCACTTTGGAAATTATTTATTAGGTGCATCTGGTTTCTATGTTTTCCTATTTGCCTTTTTAGATCACACGCTTATGATCCGATAATACTTTTGTGTTTATTTTTCCACTGTCCATTGAGGGGGCGGGGGGTCATTATCAGTTATAGTGTAAACTCATGACTTTTAACAGTTTCCTTAAGTCGAAGATTATTATAGTATTTTTATTTTTGTATTTTTCTCTTTTAAATCCTATGAATTTTAACAGTTTCTTTAGATCCAAGATTATTATAGTATTTTTATTTTTGTATTTTTCTCTAATCTTTTCTTCCCTTCATACTTTAATACTATAATTAATTAATAATAATTCATAATGTTGGTGTTAGTCTTTAATAATGATCTAAATCTTAGGTCTTGACGTACAATTACTGTTTTACTTAGAAATTAGTTTTACAATTTCTAAAATTTTAAAATCTAAAATTAAAAAAATTAGTTTCTAGTGTTCTTACTTTCGTTATTAACTTACAGGTATAATTTGATTTAGTTTTTAAGTAGTATTTTTTTTATTAATGTTTTTAGAATTTATATTTTACAATAATGAAATAATTAATGTGAATGTTAATTTTTAATATGTATATTACTTATTTAAATTATATAAGTATGTTTTCTTAATGTAAGAGTTTTTCTTACTAAGGTATTATTTTTGTTGTATTTAGAAATTAAATCTTATTAATTCTTAAAACCATAACTAGTATTATTACTCTCCCCTTGTAATTTTTATTTCAGAGGGAAAATATGCGGTGGTTACTCCAAAAAAGGTCAAAGGTCGTAATTATTTAGGTTTATTTGATAATCTTTATTTCGTTGTATCGGGAAATTTTTTATTTTCCCCTGGGTAGTGAAGCGGTGTCTATATATGAGCTAAGAGTGTGGAGTGTTCAAAGTCGTACTTAAGTAAGAGTCTCAGCTGTCATAATACACGAACAGTGAGCTTATAATCAGGCGACGTAACAGATACAAAAAATTATTATATTATCCAAAAATTACTGTTTGCATCATTTGTGTGAATTAAATATCAAACTAACCACAAAATAAAATTAGTATAAAAATCATTTATTATATAAATAAACAATTAAATAAAACTAAGAACTACATTAGAAAAACTAATTTATAAATTAATAGAAGAACAACATATTATAAAAGCGAACATCTAAATTAAAATAAGAAATATATATCTCAATGATTAACCTCTAAATCGTTATATGAATAATACATTATAAAAACCAAACTTTACTAGCATCACGTATTATACAAACTAAGTTATCAAGAATAGTTAGCTATTAATCAAAGACTCGAAAAAGAAATAGATGAAAAGATCTAGGGAAAAATGGAACATATTACGAAAACAATCATGATAGTAAGGACAATTCGTAAAGTTCGCCGATAAACCCGAGACGAAAAAAATCAAAGGGAAAATACAAAAGAGTATTGCAGCTGCATGAACAAAAAAAAAACTTACCCCGAAGTGTATTTTGGAAAGAATGCCAGCTAGATTGATTCAATAGGGATTCGGCCGAAAAATCTCACTCTTTGGTCGTCCTCGGTTTACCTGCATGATACAGGCACGCATATTCAATTCTAATTGTATTGTCACACCTCTCCCTTCTACTCCCGCATTCCTGGGTCCTTTCTCATCGCCTTCGATGGTACTCTCTCAGGATCCCCTCTCTATTTCCCCTTCGTCTGCGCCGTTCGAAGTCTACTTCTTTGCCATTTCCTTTCTCTTTTGTCCCGGTTCTAGCAGTCTTTCTCTATCTCTCGCGCACCCTTTCCTTACAAGCGTTGCTCGTTTTCAAACACGAGCACCGCTAGATAGGGAGGCTCGCGGCAGCGGTCGCATCCTCAGTTCCCCGACAGCAGGGGTGGCGTATCTACTCGCGACCGTCCCCACGAGACTTCGTCTCTCTGCCGATGTTATGGTGATCAGCCCTCTCTACTCCGCGAACTGCCTTCACTAATCTCCTGTCGCAGCACCGGTGCGGTAATTAACCGCGTTATTATAAGAGTATCACGACTACTATCTCGGCCCGAATCATCATTAATACCGGTCGTTGCCGTAGAAATTAAAGGAAAGATAAAATTTCTGTAAAAACTAAATCCGATTGACCTACATCATCACGCCCCCTCAGGTATGAAATCTCGCTTACTGTTAAACACTGGGATGGGGTGGAAGGTTCAGGAAGAAATAATAACGCCTTTTGTTACTTTAAATATTTATTGGTCACGGCCTTGTCTCGCGTCGCTTGCCCTTGCTCTTCGTTTGCGTTGCAACTAAACTTGGCGCCAATCTCCGCCGGGGTGGCGGAGACCTGGTCCCTTGCGCTGTGTGCGTGTGCGCTCCCACCTTCCCTTCAGGCTGGCGTTAGCTGCGACGTTGTTGCGCGGACCGTTTCTCCGTTTGCTTACTCTCGATGCTTTCTTGGGTAGGGAAGCGGGCGCCCCGGCCCGCGCCGCTTCCCCATTTAGGAATGACCGCGGGCGCAGTTAGCAGCCCCAGTTTCCCTCCCCCCGGTGTCCCTCCTGTTCCGTGGCCTCTTCCCTATCTAGCCGTCGATTAGCTCGCGCGTCGCCGGCCTTTCCGTTCTCAATCCCCCCTCGCGTTCGTTTACACTTACAATTGCCAAGCTTAGGCTCAGGGATAATTGTGAAGAAGAAGTATGTCAGGGTATTTATGTTGACAATTAACTCAATGAATAAGAATCTCTATTCTCATCGCCTCTTTTTTAAGGTAGGTGACAGATAATTTATATCGCATTGCCCCAGGGTTGATAGAATTTTCCACCTGTGACTTTTTATCTAAAGACAATATTTATAGTAACATTATATAAAAACAAGTGAAATCTCTTCTTGACTCAATCTTTCTAATTTCATTCTCTATGAATTTATAATTCAAAATTCACAAATTGAGATGTGTATTATGTAACTTGCGAGTTGAAAGTCATAAATTATACCTTACATCTCTAGAGATATAAAACGACTACATAAGCCACCCCAATGTAAGGCTACCCGATAATTAATATTCATTAACCGTTTATTTAATCATAATCACAGATCGCGACTGAATATAATCTATAGCTAGTTTGAAATTATGATTCTTTTCTACTATATATAATATTATGTTAACTTTTTAACTAAACAAAAAAAAATAATATGACGCGACTTCGTAAATTGAAAGTCCTAAGGTTTAGCTAAAGCACAATATTATATGTGCATTTCGAAATTTTCGTAAATTATTCTGTATGTTTATATAAGAAGCCGGTCATTTTTATAATTTAGAAAGTGAGTTAAATCAGAAGTATTTTCTATTTAGATCATAAATTTGATGTGCACTAGATTGGCAAAATGTAATTAGTTTTAATTTTAGTGCGGAATTAAGGTTACTAACCTTCTAAGCAAATTTTTATGCAGAAACCATTAGCACTGAAGAGGGACTCAGAAGATCGGCAATGCGACCATGTGAAAAAAACTGAGATCAAATAAGTGCTTCGAGATTGATGAACTGCATTTATTTGTTTTGAAAAAATACGTATTTGCCTTAAAGTAGAGAATAAAAAAAGAGAGAAATGTGAGAGAAATAAAATTACTTATATGCAGTGTAATGACACAAGGGAAAAATAAGGCGACTACTTAAAGATTTTCTGCGACATACACACGCATCCAAATATTATCTCTCAATCGCCAAAATATCAACAAAGTTCATCAGTTTTCTTTTCATTTCTTTTGGATGTTCTATGGTTTTCTCATCGAGATTGCGGCAATTCAGCTACATAAATAGACTTGATTCTTTTGTGTTATTCAATTTCTGAGAAATATTCAATATATATTTTCTCCTTTCTGCAGAAGTTTACACTAATTTTGTAATTTAGATTATAAGTTTTTAATTGTAAAATCTACGAATTTGTACTTTAAATTGTAATATTATGATTATACAGTAGTTTATAACATAAATTCAAAATTAAACTTATATTGAACAATCTACGCTATTTGACCTCTATCATCCGATGCAACAGTGCCTCGCATTAAGATGTATAAACTGAAGGTTTTTCTGAACGAGCATAAGTATAAATGAAAATAGTTTATACGTATAATATGTTAAAATAATTCTAATTTGTTCAGAACTATGTCATTAATATTAAAAAATTTTCTAAATAAAAATTTGCTAGTTTTTCTTAAATAAATTTGTATTTAAAAATTCATCTAACTTTGCTTCAAATAAAAATATTTGCTTAATCCCGAGAAATATTTACGTATTCCAACTAATATATAACCAGCTTATGGAAAAACCTAAAACTTATTTATTTTTTGCTAAGAAAAAAATATTTCCCAGAAGATGATTATTTTATAAAACAATTTTTAATAGCATCAAAAGATTATTTAGTATTTTTATTAATTATTGAGAAAACTTTTTATGTTACATATATATTATTGTGTGTATATTATTTAAATTAATAAGAAATTATATAAAATTGAATTATTAAATTATTTATTACATTGTTTCAATATTAATGAACTTTTTACTTACTAGAAATAATATGTGTGTGTGTGTGTGTGTGTGTGTGTGGTATGAAATATTTTTCTGTTAAATTATAGTTATAAATCCTATTAAAGTTTTTTGGAAACTGGTTAAAATATTTCCTAACAAGTACAAAACATTACGCAAATATTGTTTTTGTATAAAAAATTTAGTAATTTTTAATTTTATATGTTACATTTTTTTACATACAATTATAAAACAATGAATTAAGAATATTCTATTTTTTGATAGTCCTGAATGGCATTACTTATTGATTTTACTATACTGCAAAAGATAAAGTAAATATCATGTTTTAAGATAAAAAATATGTATTACAATATATAAGTATAAAAAGTATTTTACTTCTCATATATCTGAGTATATTTTAATACCATGAATTTGGGCAAATGAATTTAGTAATTTGATACAGATTTATTGAATTTGTATATAGTAATAAAAGAAGTAAAACACTTACAAATTCATAAAATGACTGGCTTCGTATATTCAATATATCAACGAATTGGTAAGTTATAAAATATTTAAACTAAATATTTAATTCATTAAATGTTTACGAAGAAATTAATTATAAAGTAAAAATAATATATTATTTGACATAAAGTTTAGAGAAAGAGTTATTTAAATAACTTTAATAACTTCTATTAAATTATATGTACACTTATATATAATCATTCAATTATCACAAGTGGATAGCTCGTTTCTAGCTAAACACTTTTACAATTGAATGTGCATATAAATGTAAATATATATTTTTATTTAAGTATGTATATAAATTCAAATCATTCCAAACTATTTCAGTAACTTGTTATTTAATTTTAAATTCATTTTTTTTAATTTTATAAGCTAATTATTTCCTAAATTTTTTTCGATAACTACTAGTAAGAAAATAATTTTAATTTTAATTTAATAATATCACGTATGTTATTAATTACTTTTTAAAAACCCTGTAATGATTTCCTTATTTTATTAAGACGATCTATTTGTAGAGAAAGGGGGTGTGTGATGAAACTACATAATGTTAATGTCTTAAACATTATATTAAAAATTAGAGTACTTATAATATATACAAAATTTTCTTGATAATGTCATAATTTATGCCAGCGAGTAAAATTATTTGCAAATGATATAATAGCTGCAATTGAATTTCAAATCCTGGGAACATGTTAGCTATGTAAGTATGTTGAGAATTGAGAAACACCATTAATTAAATCATGTTTTAACGCAGAAGAACTATCCGGTCAGTCAGATTAAGATTCAATAATTATTAAATAAAAAAAAAATAATATATGGAATTTATAAGTAAAATACTATAAGCAATTTATGTATAAATTAAAATAAGTTTTGTACTAAGCCACAATTACTATCGTGTTCAAAACTAATTTTAAAAATTAACATTAAAATAAATAAAAACATTTAAATGCGAAAATTAACGATAGAAAAGGGAACTGTAGTTTTAAATTAAAAAATATAAAGAGGTTTTCTACTGTATATTTTTTATTATAATAAATATAAGTTATCTACGGAGAACGTCGTTACAGCATTAATTTTGTATCAATTACAATAAAACTTTTACTCCAGACTTTTTTGTTACTGCAATAATTTATCAGAATTGTATATTATTTGGCTCCTTATACTATCTATATATTAATATTATATGCGAACCTTATCAGGTAAATTAGGCAAAAAATAAACCTCTAATAAACATTAGATTTCATAAAACCAGTATTATTTAAAAACATGAAAAATGAATATAAATATTATTAATATATTTATCATTATACAATATTATTAAAAATTATATATGAAAAAATTATATACAAAACTTTACATCATAAAAATTATCATTAGGAATATTAAAAATACTTTCTTCTATATATAACTAATAAGTGTTTTGAAATATACACGAATAAATAATTACCTAATAAATTGAAATAATTATTTAATAAGTTTATATGTTTACCAATGTATTATCTTTATAAAAATTTGGTAAATGATTTCATAGATTGTATTGGTCTTTTAAAGAATTTGTATAACTAAATTAATATCTTTATACATTTATAGGACTATTTATCATTTTTTTGTATTCTTTAAAAAATGTACATGCTAAAGTGGGTGTCGATGACTGTCAAGTTACACCAGTTATTCACGTATTACAATACTCAGGTTGTGTTCCTAAGCCAATACCAAGTTTTGCATGTATAGGACAATGTAGCAGTTATTTACAAGTAAAATACAATTGAAATTCTCTTTAATATACTTATAAAATGAATAATTTTAGAGAACAATATTTTTTGAATAATCAAAATAATTATAATTATAAAATAAATAAATATAATTGATTAAGATTACCTTTATTAATTTAAGTCATTATTTTGTAATTTTTAAATATTTATTTATTTTACAATGTACTATTAGCATGTAAGTCATAATTAAAAAATTATTAATATGAATTCTTAATATTAAAAGAAATTCTTACGATGTTAAAATGAGAAATATTGATATTTATAAGTCTTTAATTGACCTTTATAAATAATAATAATAATAATAATTTTTTTTTTTTTTCTATAAAGGAGGGAGGAAATCTTTTAAAGACCATCAGGGACCCGTGTCCCCGGTGTGTGGGACTCTCCGGCATTGCAGTTGCCGGTATACACACTAAAACCTCACCCCCTCAGCGCACTTCCGCCGCTCACGCCCTGTAGTGAAAACCACAGGGCGGGGACGACGCGAGTTCGTCGCGGAGACCTCCTTTCCTGGTTCTTATATCCTCCCCGGCACCGCCGTTAAGCATTACTTCGGGGAGGGAACCAGAAACTATGCCTTCGAGGCACCCACTAAGTTTTCCCCCCTTACCCTAGGGAAGAGCCGGCTTTTCACGTCTCAGGATATCCTCGACGAAAGAAGCGACCCTTCCCCAGTTTTCTTAGCTCGCGAGCATCAGAGGGACGATGCCTTCAGGATTGACCCTTCAGACATCGCCCTCCAACGCTTCCCTCTGTCGCCCCCAGTATTCGCACACAAAAAATGTGTGCAAGGCGTTGTCCACGGCGGATCGGCAATGCACGCATCGGGGATCCGCCACCTTACCCATACGGTGGAGGTACGCACGGAAGTACCCATGACCGGTCAACAGCTGGGTGAGGTAATAGTTCACCTCGCCATTCTGTCGGCCGATCCACGGGGTCACCTGACTGATTAGTTTGGCGGTCCACCTTCCGCGCGTATCCTGCTCCCATCTATCCTGCCAGTTAGCCAGGGACATCTCCCTGGCTCGCACCTTGGCCTCACCACGGTCGAGTGTCCCCCTTGCCTGGTGGACCAGCTTTCTCTCCTGGGCTAGGAGGTCGATGGGAATTACCCCAGCAACCACTAGCGAGGCCGTCTCCAAGACCGTGCAATACGAACACGCTACACGAAGTGCGCATCTCCGTTGCACAGCCGCCATACGTCTCCGGTACATATTGTACCGAAGCGCGTCGGCCCAAACCTCTGCACCATAAAGCATGACGGACTCAGCGACACGGAGCAGCAACCGCCAGATACAGGGACGTGGCTCACTTATGTTGGCCATGATCCTGCACAGGGAAGTTACTACCCGTGACGCCTTATCCGCCACTCTCCGAATATGTTCCCCGAAGGTGAGCTTCGTATCTAGCGTCACCCCCAGGTACTTCACGGCTGCTTTGGTCGGAACGGACTCCTCTCCCATAGTAAGCGGCTGCACTCTGGGTACGCGCTTCTTCGTAAAGAGCACAATCTCGGTTTTGGCCTCTGCCAGTTCCAGTCCATGATCGTCCATGCAGTGGCGAATTCTCCGCATGGTCTGGTCGAGTCGCGTCTGTGCCAGGGCCATATTACGCGCTGTAATAATGGCTGCCACGTCATCCGCGTATCCGTTAGTGAGAGGGCACGTCAGTGCCCTCCGTATTGAGCCCTCCGCCGTCTCGTATACAATGAACCGGTCCAGAAGGTAATCCCCAATAATCTGCAAGAGATACTGGGGTACCCTGAAGTCCCGATCCATTGCCCCGAGCATGTCTGTCCACCTGACCGAGTTGAAGGCGTTTCGGATATCCAATGTCACCAGGAGACATATCGATCGGGAGAAGTGGTTTCCCCTTTCGGTGCTCCTGGCCGCCTGCACTACTCTTTGGATAGCGTCGATGGTTGACCTACCTCTCCGGAAGCCGTATTGACTATCGGAAAGGCCGCCAGATGTTAAAAGCGCCGCCTGAAAACGGGGTCGCACCAGCTTTTCCAGGAGCTTCCCGGCGGTGTCCAACATGCACAGGGGTCTATACGACGACGGAGCGTCCCAAGATCCCTTGCCCTTGCTTACCAGCACAAGTCTCGCCTCCTTCCAACGGCAGTAAAAAACTCCCGTTCGAAGGCACGAGTTGTACATGGTGAACAAGAACTGTGGGTAACTCCTGGCCACCACTTTCATCACCTCTGCCGGAAGGCCATTGGGGCCTGGTGCCTTACGGCTCCTCATAGAGCTTTCGCTCTAATAGCGGCAAGGCTCAGGACCAAATGGCACCGGGGGCTCATCCCTTCGAACGGGATGTGCGGGGAAGAGGGCATGGATGATCCCGTCCATCACCACCTCGCTCATGGGTGCGCCCTTGGCGCACGCCCCCAATGTACGGGTGATAACCTTGTAGCCCAATCCCCACGGATCTCTGTTGAGATCTTCCCCCAGCTTTTTCCAGCATCGGCTCTTACTCGCTTTGATGGCTCTCTTGAGGGCTCTTCTCACCTCCAGATGTTCGGCGATCATTTGAGAGATGTCGCGGTCGAGGCGTCGGGCCCTTTGGGCTACTCATCGTAACCGAAGGCACTTCCGCCTCATTTTCGCGATCTCGCTGGTCCACCAATAAACCGGACGGCGTGTTTTCCTCGCCGACATCCTCGGTATCGCCTCCTTACAAGCTTGGCGGATCAAGCGCATAATTGCGCCTGACACCGCTTCCGCGTGCTTGGAGGACGTTCCGCTCCCTGAAGCCCCGTCCAGGGTTCGCTGTCCGCGTTCTAGGGCACGGGAAAACGAGGCATCCTCCATCCTCGTAATGAGTCATCTGGAAGGACGACGTACGATCGCCGTCCCGACCGGCCGGTCATCACGAACGCGAAACGTGATGTACTGGTCATCGCTTTCTGTGTAGTCCTCGATCACCCGCCAGTCCCGCACCTTTGCGGCCAGACGCTCCGTCGCAAAGGAGACGTCGGGGATGGTCTACCTGTAACCGGGCCTCCGGAAGGTGGCCTTTTACCGGCCGTAATCTGTGGTTTCAGGAGAGGAGGCGCCACCTTCCTCCGTATCCCTCGATGCTCCCTCCTCTCCTATTCTTCGAGGGCCTCTACCTTCCCCTGCAGTATTGAAAGGCCCTCTTTTATTACTTTGGAGATATTTGGCTGGCGCTTTAGCGCCTCCATCATCTCCATCATGATGGTCTTTATGGAAGCAAAGATGCCTTCATACGCAGTGCCGGCACTTTCAGGTGTCGATCCGGTCGCGGATGGAATCTCCCCCTCCCCCTCGATCACCGTTTCAGGGAATGGAACCGCCGTGTTTCCTTCCCGATCCTTCTTGTCCGTCCCTTCCTCCTGTTGTTTATTAGTCGCCAAATATATTTTATTAATTTGTCCCCACGTGTGACCGGCCTCCATGGACCCTTCAACGGCGAGCTCACCAAAACAACCCGCCAACACATGCCTGAAGGGGTTATCCTGGATCGGGCCATCACGTAGGGATATAGCACACCCTGGAACACTATTCCCCCTTCGTCTCTCTCGAGTTTTGTGTCCCAACAAAGACACTCCACTCTCTGGAGAGCTTCCAGGAGACGTCACGCACCAGACCGCACTCGCCGATTAACCGAACCAAGCTACGGTCCAGCCTTCCGTCTTGCCTCCAGCGGGAGCCAAAGATGGTTCGGGTCACCGGGATGCGCCTCCCCACCCAGGATCTCCTTTTGGCAGCTCACGGGTCGCACCGCACGGCCAACACGGTGGTCTGCCATTAGTTCGGGAGTGGTTCCCTCTCATTCATTCAGCTCATTCGGGATGCCCTCATTCACTCGAGAATAGCCCGTTTATAGGGTTCCATCATTCACCTACAATCAAACAGCCATGGATATACCCCTTTATTTTTTTCCCGCGGGGTTTCCGTGGTCAGCGCTCCGCGGGTTGTCTCCTTCCTCGAGAGATAACCGTTTATAGGGCCCACGAGGAGCTCGACCACCTACATCTCTATATAGCCGGCGGAGATCCGTTTATAGTGTCCGCTGCTTCTACATCCGCTCCGTGCGCATACCTATTCATCAAGTAGGCCTTCTTTCGAGGATTCTCGAATTATTCATACAGCGGCCTCACTCACAAATATCTCACCCACTCACACTGACACTCATTCTAGGGTTCCACTGTCTTAAGCCCATCACCCGATCGGCTGCAAGCAGTCAATCTTCGACAAGGTGCAGACAACGAATGGGAATAATAATAATAATAATAATAATATTAATATTAATAAATTACGTGAAAAATAATTTATGCGAATTAAATCTTTTGTTATAAATCTTTACGTATTGGTTTTGCTATATTAAAAATGCCATTCGTCGTGAAACTACCATTTCTCTAATAGAAAGATTATCAACAGTTACTATGGCTCTATTTCTGATCGTTAAACAAATATTTAATACTAAGTTTAAACAGTTGGAAAATGAGGACGATGGTCTCGAACAATTATTATTATTATTACTATTATTACTATTACTATTATTATTACTACTACTGCTACTACTGCTACTACTACTACTAGTAGTAGTACTCCTGCTACCGCTACTATTATTATTATTATTTAGGTTACGCGTCGCGTTGGAAAATATGTTTTGCATATAAAGATAGATAAATAATAGAGCTTTCGAAAACGTTTTAATTTATACTCACTGCCAGCTGAACTTACACGACACTTATTGTAGCACCAGTCCGTCACGAATTCCACACTATTCGGACGTCTGGATAATTGATCCGTTTGCGTATGCGGATATCGGATTGTCTCCAAAGTTTTAAAGACCAAACCTGGCTGCGCGTAATTAACTCTTTAATTCCCTCTCTCCTCTTATTTCCTCATAATCGGCCGCCAGGAGTTTCTAATCCTCTCTGAAGGAAGCCCAAGTTCTCTTCCCTAGGATTGATGTGAACACTCGTAAACAACCCGACAATTTGAACATGCCACGATATCGCCCAACGTTGGCCAACACTATCACCGCGTCATTCGTAACATTTCGGTTTGGAATCGTAGCTCTGTCAATTCGAAAACGCAGTATTATTCGTCGAATGAAGCGTGAGGGCAAAAGAAACGCACGAACACAACTCGATCTGTACGACCTCGTGTCTTCGTATAGAGTTACTGTGGGCCCCACTACGCTAATTTTTTGTTTTTCATTCCCTTGTGTCGATAATAAGAATATATTATGGCTACGTATGAATATAATATGTTATTAAAATACAACAAAAAACTTAATGGTAATGCACGTATCTATATTTCCACATTTATATATTTATATGAAACCTTTTTTTCAGGAATGCTTCTGTTGTCGAGAAATAGATTTTAAAGAAATTTTATTTCTTTTAGATCACTGCTATGATTCTAATGGAATGAGACTTCATCATGAAAATGAAGCAACTTTAAAAGTTAAAATAAGAGTTCCCACTGATTGTAAATGTATTAAGTGTAAAGTTTTTAGCTAAAAAATAAATATATTCAACATTTAAAATTTACAAAACATTATCTTTTATTTTATGCTGGACATTGTCATATTTTGTATACAGTAGATATATCGTTATTTTAATATTGAAGCTTTTAAAGACCGTTAAAAGATTAACACATGTCCTTTATTTTCAGTTGAGAATCAGTTCGTGTGATCGTAAAAAAACCAAAAACATTTACTTTTTTTCTTGTATTCATTTATTTTTCTACTTTATATTAACGGTTTCCAATATCAGGTTAATATAATAAATGAATTTTTAGGTATCAAGTTCAAAAATATGGCAAATGGAAAGAAGTTGTATGTGTTGTCAAGAAAGTGGTGAAAGAGAAGCAAGTGTATCATTATTTTGTCCAAAAGCTAAATCTGGCGAAAGAAAATTTAAGAAGGTGATGTATATATATATTTAATAAAATAAAATAAAATATAAGAAGGTGATACATATATATATATATAATAAAATTAATGTAATTTTTCATAATCTATATAATAGAATATAAATATGAATTACTAAATCTGTAATTTCAGAGTAACTAAAATATGAAATATATATTAAACGAAATCACACTTATAATTGAATCATTAATTCAAAAAGAAAATTAAATTTTAATTGTATTGTCAAATTTTTGTAAAACTATATTAAAAATTGTAATAACTTTCTATTTTTCCCAAATTATTTTCTAAACCTGTTACCTGTGGCTTCAATTATATTTAATAAATTTTACGTAACTTTGCATACATTTAAGAGAATGAAAATCTTAAAAGTTTTTATTTCGGTAATTATAGGTTAGTTGAATTAAATATATGAAGTATATTTATATTTCAATTTACCAGGTTCCTCTACTACTATAAATAATTGACAAATACATGTGACCATAGTCGTAAATAACAGTTATTACTTCTTTCTATCGATTCTTGATCCGATGAATTATTTTGATTAAATTCGTTAACTGCATAATGGCTACAAATTTAAATATAAAGCGTTTTCTCGTGGAATTGATTCCGTTAATATTTATACTAAGAGTTTTTTATCTTTATTTATTACGTGGGTACAGGCAGTCTGATGTAATTACGATATAATTATATACTGATATAATTAAGAAATACGGTCCAGTGACGTCCTTGTGGACCATAGCAAAAGCATAAAAAAAAAATACCATTAGTCAAATATAATGCAGTTATATGCTTGATTATCATTAAGAAACCGTCCAAGAAAAAAGTTCCGATTAAACCTTTCCAACGAAATCGAGCTCGGAAAAAATCTTCTACATTTTTCACGTTAAGATCAATTGAGAAATATGGCAAATTTTGAATATTCCACTACCATAGTTCTGCTATAAAATTTAATGAGAAAACAAGGTTCTTTCGGAACACAGAAATTCCGATAGTTTTTATTATATTCAAAACTACTAAAAAACTATTTTCGTCGTCTAAAGATATTCCGAAATGTAACACTGAAGATTGTTAAGGCTAGGTTTAAACTATAATCAATTAATATTGTGTAACTTTCGTTATAATATAATATTATAACAGTTTTTGTGAATAGCGAATTCCGCGAAACGGAGTGCGTCTCGTTGCCGAGAAATGTTGTTTTTGTTATTCGAATGTACGCGAAAATTGAATGTATAAGTTATCGCTATCACAAGGGAGAAAAAAGCGTAGTATCTGAGTCTCGTAAATAAAGCGGATTGATAAAGAAGTATATATTCCTATTGTAACTCTCGCGTTTTTAATAGTTTACATATCGGCAATAAATTCATAATTTAAGAATGAAAGTTTAATGTGGTTATATTTCTTTTTACATTATTTAAAAAATGAAAACACATGTATTCGTATATAAATAATAATATATAAATAATAATTGTATATAAATAATAATATATAAATAATAATTGTATATAAATAATAATATATAAATAATAATTGTATATAAATAATAATATATAAATAATAACAATAAGCATGTAATATATTTTGTTTACCCTTAACCGACACTACATGCTCGAACAAAGATATTACAAATTATGTTATAAAAATAAAAACAATAAACAAAATAAAAACTACACAAGTAAATAATTCTAAAGAAAAAATTTGAATACATTTTACATTTTTAGTTAAATAATTATTTGAATTTATCATTGAATACGGAAATGATTACCGAGATATGATATGAAGGAAGCTACCAATTTATTACTAAATAACTTTAGGAAAGGATAGTATTTAATTATCAAGAAAGACGTCTGTTGAGGTAATAGAGTACTTTCTTGAACAGGGAGTCGTCAGAAAGTTATTACCTACGATTTAAACATTGATTCAATATGAACTGAAACAGAAAGTGAATTAACTGAAATGTTGTGAACCGCAACACCGCGAAGGGATACACCGGGTGGGCATCGAGGTTCGATGGACTTTACACGCCCGATCGCCAATATGAGCCGGAATACGCGTGGAAGGAAGAATGCCCCGAAGACTGAAGATTTGTGCTTCACGGGTCTCCCGCGGGATATGAACTAAAGATTTGCGCCTCACGGGATTCCCGTGGGGTATGGACTACCCGATTTTGTTCTGCGCTTCGGCGTAGGGTAAGAGCTCGAAAGACTCCCACATCTTCCCCCGACGCGCGTTGCCGAAGAAAGCTAGGGAAGAACAATACCATAGACATAGGGAAGGGGAAAATATAGAAACGGGAAGACATGGAGATACGAGAACACGAAAGAGAAGGGGAAGGGAAAACTCGGAACGTCCAATCCGAATGTCCGCCCGTCGTCGAAAGAAAATGAATAAGAGAAGGACAGAGAGAGAGGAGAACAACAAAAGAAAAGGAAAGACGATGAAGAAAAGAAAAAGGGAAAGTTCCAGGGGAACAAGGTGAAATCACCGGAAGAGCAACGCGGAAGGTAGTACGCCAGCTAGTGTGAGTGAGGAAAGAAGAGAGCTATCAGCCAACGCACGAATTCAAAGAAATTCCTGATAGTTTGATTACGCGTCGAATACGATCAGCTTATCAGAGCGGGCCTAGATCGATGGAGCCGCCACCAAGACCGTGAACCGATCGAGGGGGAGCACCCGAGGACCGCACTTCGTCCGCCACGTCCGAAGCCCGTACGTCAGGGGTCATCTGCACACCGGGGGAGCTCGCCTATAAGTGAGATATCGAAGATTACATCGACGACGCCGCGAGCCCTACACCACCGCATATTCGCGGCTAGGCATCATACATAGCGTGGGAACGTGCAACAGTGGAAGAGAGACGCCACGCTACACAATGATGCGCCCCACTATCCTCGAAAAACCACACTTCTTGAGATAATAACTATATCGGAGTGCTGCTACCAACGCCGATACACGTCACCGGAAGTGATGTCACGAGCCACAACGCCACACTCTCACACGACGCACACCCACCGCCGAGTACAGCGTAGCTGTCGGCGCACCCCGCTCCGTACGCCCCTTTGCTACCACCAACCTACACCGACGATTAGCTGCGCGCAACTGATGCGCACGGCCGGAAAATAACGTTCCGACGACGAGCGTCACTAGCGTTGCTAACCCAGCGATCCGCATCATCGTCGTGGAGGATAATCTGCCCACAACGACAAACAAGATCAGCTGGATAGAAACCCGGAAAGATCATCGCGCGGCACAGATGCCGCTAATCAGACAAACTATAGTAAACCACAAGTTAATAAAATCTAACATCTGTACTCAAATATTGTATAATTAGTCTTCATCTTCCCCCTACCGATCCCTCATAACAACACCTTCTTTTTCGTACACTGGTTGAGTAACATGAAGTGCTAATTAAATACTGGTGCTAACTTCTAAAAGTTTATTTTATTAGAGAACAATTTATTCATAGGAGAATAATTACTTTTCTTGCAAGTTATACTTTCTTGTATCTTTCATTACTTGTAGCAATTCGAGAAGAAATCTTGGTATTTCAGATGAAAGAACTTTTATTGCAGATGCACATGTATTGTACTTAAAATTCTGCGTATTGGTGGTACTAAGAAAAAAGAAAAAAACAAAAAATATAGATATGTGCCTTGGAGACTATGAAATTACACAATTATGTATATGGTCTACGTCAGGCTGGGATGCTCGTCTGGCAAGAGCTGTATGATTTAATAAATGAACTAAAAAATCGACGCAATGAGAACTAAAGAACAGCTCGGCCGATCGGAGACACTTGACCTTCCGGAAAACATGTCGTTCGAAAAGCGTATTTTCGGATAGGTAAAAAGGTATGGACAGAACGTCGAATTATAGACGACTACATTAAAAACATGTAATACTTTTTTATTAATAAGAGAAAAAAAAAATGATCGAAATGTCAATAAATAAAAATTTCGCTAGCTACGGCAATCTAAAATAAGCCTTGTAAAAATAAAAAATGAATACCAGTTATATATTACAGAAAATAATATTCGTATATTATAATATACACATTAGATTAAGTAAATTAGAACGTAAAATTGTATTTCACGACAAATGCCAAATTGTAAAATTATATTTCTGAACATAATTTTAAAGGAAAAAGTTATTGTTTGACTTAATGCGTTAACTGTAAAATAAGCCTTGTATTGTTGATTAATCAGCATTTATTTCGTGACTTATTGAATAATTCCGATATTTCAACCAATAAAAATATTATAAAATAAAATAAATGAATATAAAAACAAAAATGTTTTCGTAACCAAGATAGAGACTTTGACTTATATCACGAGAGAATAAAAACCTGAAAAAGAATCAAAATAGTTTTAATTAATTTTTATTCTGATATCTGGACCAATTGGAATACAAAAATAGTGAGTTTAGAGAAAACCACTTCAAACAGATACCGTAAAAAAAGGTGCAATATAATATACCATATTTCTTCGATACATAAGATAATGAGGATATAAGTGTTACATTGGCAAGGCGTAATGATAATGGATGAATAGGAAGTAAGTTAATGTTTACAACAGCTTTCGTATCAGCTTTCGTATCTCTTTAGTCAAATTGTTAGGATTGCATTTTTACTCCTTACGTTATAATAAATAAAAATTTCAAAAAGTAGATATAAGCAAATATTTGAATGTGTATAAATTAAAAATGTTTCTGTCAATTTTCTACCGTATTTAGAAAGTTATTACAGAAATAATTGTATAAGAGATATTATGAGTCTTGTGTAATTAAGAAATAAGATTTTTTTTAAAAATTAAGATAATTGAGAGATAGAAATAATTTTACAATAAATATTCATATATGAATTTCTATATTAATTATGAAATTTACATGTTTTTAAAGAGTAATAAGTAGATACATTTTATATAAAATATATCAATGTTTAAGGTCATTACTAAAGCTGCTCTAGATTGCATGTGTAGACCTTGTACTGGTATTGAAGAATACACAATCATTCCACAAGAAATTGCCGATTTAGCTGATAATGGACCATTATTAACTAACGCTCATTTTAAACATAGTTTATAACTAATCGTGTTCTGTACATAAATATATTAATTGCAGCTTCAGGAGAAATAAATAATTATGTATTTCATGAATGTATGGATTTTATTGGAAAATATAAATTCTTGAAACATTCATTGTAAAATATTTATTACTTCTTAATATTTTTTTTGTTTTGAATTTTGTTCTTTTACCAACTGAAATAATTGTTAGATATTTTTGTGTGGATTCAAATACGATAAATATTTATTATTTTAAACAGTTTGAAAATGTTTTCGAGTCGTAATATAAGATGTAAATATATATACATTTGATTTATAATTCCTTCTTCTAGATTGTATATATTTAAACATATTCGAATCTAAACCACGATCAAATACATCAATTAAATATTGAAAGCATAAGATTAGGTTACATTTTCAAAAGGCTATGATAAAAAAATAGATTCTTTTTACCATTATAAATAAAGTTTATGTTAACATTAGTTTAGTTTAGTCAACATCTTCTCTCATAGAGTCATGCACTATCTAATAAACGTGTATAAATACGCTGAACCCGAGTATTATAATAGAAAAAGACTCACCCATCAGGTTACGGGAGAGAGGAAGAGAGAGAGAGAGAGAGAGAGATCAGGAAAATTCCACCAAAAAGATCTGGCGGAGAAAGTGCAGCCTCCGATTACCAGGACTTGAAATGTAATTTATACTAAATTTAATCAAATATTACTTTATATAAATAGTATAGTTATATATCATAATCTGGTAATAAAGGATAAAAGATGCGCTTTTCTAGACATATACTATAAATATAATATAAATATGTAATAGTGATATCCAATGATTCAAACGTGGGCTTGAGTTCATCCCTTAAGTCTTCTCACCTTTCCGTAAATTGTAGAGAAGATATTGAAATACTGGTAATCATTTCGCAAGAATTATATACGAAATCGGAGATAGTAATATGTGTTTCAATGAGAAAACACTCATTTCCTTAAGTCTGAAAAGTCTAATGTTGTTCTAGGTTACTTTCGAAAGTAAGAGGCATCAGCAATATGTTTTAGCTAAATTTTTCAAGGAATAAGATACCGTCTTTTTCCTTGGTCAAAAAAGTGCCAAAATGCTTATGCCACCACTTTCACAACGGTAAGAAATATACGATCCATCTCAATTCATCTATATTGTTGTTTCTCCGGTCCGTGACCGTAATAAAAAAATTACAACGTACAATCATCAAACCATTCTCCTAGGAATAGCTTGTCCTGGCAGCCATAAAAGGGGTCTACAAGGACTTCTTAACCGACGAACCAAATTCGAGAATTACCGGAATTCGGAGAATTCCGATTTGGTGAACCTGAATCGTGAAGCTATAGAGCATATAGAAGTCACTGCTCTAGTCATAGGAATTCATCCATAGAAATAGCCGACTACTAACTAATGTTTATTAAGTCACAATAACATTTAAACTATCGGCCGTTATATTTTCTTGAGTTCTCTCGTTTAATTATTAAATGTTAAATAATATGATTTTCACGAAATAATTGTAAGAATAGTATCATATTTATTGTATAATTAGATAATTTAAAAATTTATGTTCAATATTTTATATTATTATTATCAAGGATAGTCTGTAAAAGCAGCATATTCAATGTCTCAGAATTCAACTCTAATAACTCTTATAGTTCTAAATCTTAGTTCAGATTTTAAAAGAGTGGTCTAACTACCAACGACAATATAGTGCCGCATCGGCTTACAGTATTAGTAGTATAAAAATAAATTGCGTCATTGTGAAATACTAGCCATTAAAAAATGAGCAATAAAAAGCGCATAGCATCTGTTTTAATTAAAATAGTTGATAAAAAGATAAAGCTAGCTAAGACATAGACGAATTTTGGCACCAAGCATATCATGTAAAAGTGTAACTGAAATTAAATTATTAACAATATTTGTGTATTATTTAATCTTTCACTTGTAAAAAATGAATGCACAATTTTTTATTGAAAAGCTAACGAGTGCCAGCACGTAATTAAAGAATAAAACTAATACAACGCGCTTTAATATCTTATGTGACAACAAAACGAATTTTTTACCGAAACAGTAAGTCGCTGGTGCAATAATAATTAGAAAACTATTAATGTAGTAGAGGCATTTCCGTTTAAAATCAAATCTGTACATAACATAGTTAATTGTCAGATTGTAAGATTCGTATTAATTATATGTAAAATTTGCGCTGATAAATTTTAAGATACTCGATTATTTTAAGACTTGCAATCAGCTTCAAATAATAAGATTGTATATTTCAGTTCTAACTGCGTTACGAATCCTACAGTCTCTACGTCTAAACTATTTTAGGTAAAGAGCGAGGTACAGTGGTAATAGAAGTCGGTATAAAGACAAAATTCGTCCGATTTATAGTAATTCTTACGAGCGCTTTGTAAGTCAACGGCTCTGGAATATAGACAATTAAAGTAATTTCATGGTACATGCAGTGGTAGGGTTTATCAATAAAGACGATGTAAACAAAAAATTTTTTTATAATATTAGCAACAAAATTTGGTGAGGAAAATCGATTAAGGTTTAAAAGAAAAGGCGAAACAAAAAACTTGCATATTCGATTTTGTTATTTCGACTATTATGAGCAATAAACAGAAAAAATAAACAGAAAATACAATTATAAATATACTTAAAACGATGGTATTTACTTAAATTATGGTATTTAAATTATACTTAAATTATATACTTAAAATATGGTATTTATTTAACATATGATTAAAAAATATTATTAAAGTCGATAATGACATTTGTTATGATTATCAACAAAACGTATATATAAATCTATATATTTTTAAAATAAAATAATATTTAATGTTAATAATACTTTTATTAAATATAGAAATGTATTTTTAGTAAATATTCAAACACATTGAATAAAAAAAAGAAAAGTCGCGAAATTTATATTTTTAATTTGAACCGAAAATAATTTGTAGACTTTGTTGAAATTATTGACGAATTGTTCTACCGGTAAAGGTTCTATATAATTTAGTTTCAATTACTATACTATTACAATTTACTGTACAATATATTCTCTACTCTTTACATTCTTCATTTGATAGTATTTAATAGACATTTTAATTATTATATTGAATTTCAAAATTAATCATTTCTATTGTACACATATCACTTACAATAAAAGTTCAAAACTTAAAATTTATAATTATAAAAAGAAAAATTATATAGAAAAAAAGTTCAAATCATAGAAAAGCATTTAAACTATTTATATAACAAATTCGCCCCTACTTTTTCCTTTCTCGTCATAAAATCCGTATTTGAACTTAATTTCAAGTTCGAGCTTTGCATATATATAATTTTTGTTATAGTTAATTCATAGCTGTAATAAATTACAAAAAGTTTTATTTATTCAAAACTGCCTATAAACAGTGAGCTTCATTGCGCATGTTTAAAAAGATATTCTTTTTAATAAAATAAGTATATAAATAACATATAAATATTATTTTAAATTTGTTATAATGAATAAGCTTACAAGAGTTCAAGAAATTTACGATTTAACTCCTGATGAAAAAGAAATTATCAATAATCGAATAGAAAGACGTTTAGTCTTACGTAAAAAATATTTACAGAAAATGTATAATCCTAATACCATGGAAATAGGACATATTGTAAGTAACTAGATCTAAAAGAATAATTTAAATGTTTTAGACTAAGAATTATTTTAAATTTGTATTATTTATTAATTTTTTAAGTATACACACATTGAATATAAACAAAATATTTAATATAATACTTTCAACAATAAATATACCTTTATATCTACATTATGATATATGAAGTATATATAAATATAATTATATAAATGAAATAGTTTAATATTAACTTCATAGATGAAAACAAATTTGGTGAACATTAACTTTCAGAGACTGAAATTCGTTTCAAAATTCATATTGTACTATAGACATGCAAATATTAATTTATAATGTATACATTATAAATTAACAAAAATATAAATAGACAAATAATCTGTTGTGTTAAAATATATTAATATGTAAATATTAAATATATCAAAAATTAAATATATGAAATAGTAGTGTAAAAGTATTTTGAAAACAAAAATTCTTTGAATTATATTAATTTTGCTTAAAAAATAGCAGATTTGCAGTCGTTTATATTTTTTTAAAGTTTTATCTGAATTTAATTATTTTAAATAGTAGTTAATGATAATATAATATATTTTAAAATGTAAAATGTAAAATTTACAATGTATTATTTTAAAATTATAAACGTCTTCTTTTACTATTTACTTCATATAAACATATCATAATAAACCACAAAAATTTTGATATTTTTATACAAATTTTTCAAATATCTTTAAAAAAAAAACAATAAATAAATATATTATAACGTACTTATAAACAATTTGGAAATTATATAGTAATTATTAATGTGTTATATATATTTGCATTAAAAACTTTTTTCAATTTATCCATTAAATGTGATCTATTACTGAATAATATTTTCTTTGGTTAATTGAGCATTGAATATATCATATAAAACTGACATGCTTAAAAAATTATATTACTGAGAATTTCAATATAAACATTTTTAACTTTATTTTAGAATTTGTTTCTTATTTAAATATAATTTTTTATCATTTTAAATGAAAATTAAATTAATTTTATTACAGTATTTGTATTTTACTTAGCATTATTCTTATATTTGCTATTCAATTATTTGAAGAAAAAACAATAATATTATTATTACATTTTTTGTTGAACAGATTGATGAGCAATTATATCAATTCAATAAAAGAAATGCTTATAGGCTTTTCCAACCAAGTATTAAAAAGTTTTTTGGGATTATTACATTATTTTCTGCATGTATAACTTTAATTGGAACAAGTATAACAAAATTTAGGGTAAGAAAATATTTATTTAACAATTCATTATATTTTAATAAAATTGATTTTATATTAAATAAAATAGATTCAATACATAATAGTAATAATTTTTACTTTTAGGAAGAAAGAGAACATAGATTTCGTACTGGCCAAGTTAGTTATCGAGATAGAGATACAAGATTTTACTGATATTTAATATCAATTTCAATTTGAATAGTTTATTAAAATTTAGTTTAAATAATAAAGATCACTTAAATGTTATAATGGATTTTATTTAATACAATACGAACAAAATTAGATTGAAATATTATATCATAAATTTATATAATTAACTTTTAAGTATAAACAATTCTTATTTATATTATAATGATAAAAAAGTCAATATATTAACATTGATTACAGTATCTTTTATAAATAAACATTATTATTTTGTAGTAACAAATTATAAAAATATAATTTTTTGAATCTTTTATAGATTTTTGTTTTAATCTATAAAAATTTTAACCTTTTTATGTTATAGTAAGTAATTAAAATAAATAATCTTTTTTACCATATATTTTTATAAGTAATTACAGTTTATATATACTAATTTAAATATATTTAAAAAAACTTATTATCTTGGTACTAACGGTCTTCAAGTTGCTTATCACGTGTAATAACATTATCATCAAATTTTACCATGTATGTTGTTCCTTTATGCCAATGAGCTGTTACTTTTGCAATCTAAAATATTAATTTATTATGATTGGATATTGATTAGCTTTTATAATATTAACTGTGATACAATATATACGAAAATATTTAATATTAATAACATTTCTTACAAATCCACAATCACATAATACTGCTTCAATTATTCCAGCTATAAAAGAAGCACAATTTAAATTTCCTTTATCTTTTGGTACAGAAACAAATTTATTCACTAAAGATTCTTTTTCAATTATATAATATGTTCGTTCATCATCATTTGCATGTTCCAATTTATCAGCTTCTCGTCCAAATAAAGATTTCCATAACGTACTCTTAATAAATAATAATATACTTAATAATTTAATATCCCGTTTACTATTTTTTTCTCGAACAACCAATAAATCTGCAACTCTATGTCCCACTTCAGTACCCATTTCAGATAATCTAAAAATTAATTTGTGTTTAATAGCATTATTTTAAATTCAAACATAATGAACTATAAATTGGTAATTACTTATTTTGCAATTCAGGTACAGTATATACACGATTCTGGCAATACTGAACTAATTCTGAAAAAAGAAGAGCATAAGAGCTTATATTAACCTCTCCTCTTCCCTTACTCAAAGATTTATCGAGAATACTTGTACGAGATCGAATTGTTGATATTGTAATACTAGACATTTGTATGAAATATTATATATAAAATTATCTTTTATTATATTTGTTTTTAAAAAATAATAAATGTACATGTAAACAATTGTAAATAATATTTAAAATAAATAATTTATTTTAAACTTAAGTTTGAGCTCTATACCCTGTCTGCAACGATCGATTTTATTTTATTGGTTCTCATAATTTAAATGACATTCATTTATGTTTTAAAATTAAACAACTTATTAATAACATTATTAATAAAATATTATTTTGAGATTAAAAATAATGAATAAAATTTTTTAAATAATAGTTTCTATTTTATTAAATAAATATAATAATTACTGTTAATATAAACATTTGTAATAATTAGATATAAAATATTTTATAAAATGTAAGTTTATTAAATTAATTTGTTCAATTTTTATTAAATAAAATATTTATATTATTAAAATAAACAAACATTTTTACAGGAAAAGGGAAATAAAATGCATTCAAGTAAGGGGGGGAGTAGATAATATGCACTCTATCCACATTTGTTTTGGTAATAAGAAAAAACGAAAAAATTTGTGATACAAGCTAATGTTCACGAGTTTAGGGAAATTAGATAGTAAGTATATGTGCCAGTATAAGGAAAACCAGAATTAAGAGAACTGTACTGTTCTTCGCCAGTCGCAGGTTGTAATTGCTGAACAAGCAGCGAAAAGTATAAGATTAGAAAGTAGGCTATTGTGAGAGTAAGAAAAAAGGTTATTATGCTCTGATTTATGGTAGCATTGTTCCAGGAAATTAGGAACTTCCATGGAGTTACAGCACAGGAGAAGGTTATTGGTTGCACTAATGGGCTGAGGATTATACTCTAGGCGAATTTGGCTGTAGTAGCAATGATCTGCAGGCGGGGATAAGACACCCAAAACTGGAAGCACAAACTGATCGATAAAATCAAATGTTTAACTGCATAAGTAATTTCTATTATTACGGCAACATAAGCTATAATATAACGCAAAAAAGAGACTTTTTTCTGATTCAGCAAAAGGAGTTTTTTTTGCCCCGTGATTAAGTAATAAAATTAATTTTCTTATTTATTACACAAATCGTGCATTTTAATTTCTCGATAATCTCTACTAGTTCATTCCATTAATTTATATTTTTAGAAGAAGGTAGACTTAAAGTAATTCATGACTAGATAGATCAACAATACATTAATTGTTGTTTTTCTTTTTATTATTGTTATACTTTCTACAAATTATTAAAATTCAAAATTGTTATTATTATATTCTTTGATTTTATCTAAAAATTTTTTTTTTGAATTATTTTATTTAAAAAACCACGCTACTTTGACATACATAATCTTGAGATAGAAATTCACTTCGAAATAATTAGTCGATATTTTGAATGACAATGATTTTGTAAAAAAATAGATTGGTTCACGTTATCGTTCAGCGCCAGTAACCGCAGAAACACGCCATAAAATTATTAGTTAATGCATTTCTATACATAATTAATTCTGACTAATTGAATACGCAAGAAGTAATGCCACCTGGAATACCAAAAAAGGTTAGAAATAAGTTTTAAGAGTATAACAATATTCAAGCGATGATGGAGTTTTTTGGGGCGAACATAGGTAATATTGAACATACTGGAAAGGAAAAAAAAACTTTGGTGTATATTATCTTATCTCACGAGAACGCATGCTTGAGAATAAGCAGGCTTTGTAGCCTAAGTAGTAGGAGCTTCGAAGCCTGATTTTAAGCACGCCTGTAGATTCTTTGTCGGTAAGTTTTAGAAGGCAAACTTCCCGAAGAAAAATTTACATAGTACAAGAAAGATGGAAAAGAATAATTACTTTTTCTAAAAAATCGCAATAAAGCTAGAGTCGCGTAACTTTTATAAAAAAGAAATAAAAACTTTTACGGAGAAAAAATACAGCTAGACTTGAGCATGCCAATGCGGCCGCAAATTTCGCGAGCTTCTGTCCACCGTTAGGAAAAAAACTTGGCCTACGTGTCAACACCTTAAAAAATTTATGAGTTTCCGCTCTTTCCTTGATCTTTCAATCAATGAAATTTAATAAAAATGAGGTAAAGCAGCAAAAAAACAGAGAGACAATCCGCCGATCTTCTTATCCTTGTGAAAATTTACAACCCGCGGAATTCTAAATTGATTGAATAAAACAGAGTTAATTACAGTGATAACTTATTTTGATATCCTTCTCATTTATAATACAAGAATAATATTTTTATTTTTCGCCGAATATAAGTAAATGAGCAGAATAATTTTCGATCACATAATGTTCTTTTTTAATGTCAATTAGTGGAGTAAATTACTAAGATTCATTATACATTAAGGGAAATAACTTAAATAAAAATCAAAGAAATATATATGTAGGTATTTTCGTTACCTGAATGAAAAATTCAAACATGCGTACATGAGTTTCATTCGAAAGGCTTATTTTCGCATTGGGAAAACCAGGCTCTAGAACATAGTGTAAACAAACTGACTAATACATTAACATTAAATCAGACAAGCTCTCTAATAATATTAGTGAAAGATGTGTCAGAACCCAAGTCATTGTCTATGTAAAATTAATGGTTTCGTAAGTGAAAGGTTTTTTGCTGATTTTAATAAAGAAGTTTTCATGTCTTCGATTCAATAAATATTTCTTTAATAAAGATAATTAATAGTTTATTCAATTATACTTATTAGAAAATCCTTCAGCCTCAAATTGTTATTTAATAATAATAATTTTAAAAACGTTTGGATTAATATTGGGAATAGACATGAAAAAAATGAAATAATTTCTCCGTTTCGATCGGTACCATAGGACCTTAGATACAGCGGTGTTGTTGGCCAACACTCCATACGCGCGGTTATTAACACGACTTTAAATCGAGTCCTTTTTCATCAGATGGAATATACACTTGCTTATTTGTTACAATGTGGTCTTAATCAAAATAAGATCTCTCGTGTTCAAACTTAATCAAGGTGTCGTCCTTTATTTTCAAAAGATATATTCACTACTTATTTTTCAATCTTGACTATAAGACTACTTTTTGAGGTCCCCCATATCTCAAGTTTTATGGGTCCAGCCCTGCTGGGAAAGAGAATTGCCCATCGCAACACACAGGTCTCGAACAGTAACCGATTTTAATAATTATTGTTTAATCTAAATTTTAATGCAAGACAAAAATCTTACACATTATATTGCATAAAATATTCCATAATAAAGCAATAATTAGTCTATATTAAAAAATTAATTTATCATTATTTGAATGAGTATCAAATGTTTTTACGATTTTTCGAATATCTTTCGGGGTCCAGACTCCTGACCGACAATTTTTTTTATTAATACAACGTATTTTACCACAATCTGTAAACGCCTAAACTCTTGAAGGACGCTTGTACGCCTATTGAAATACTTCGAATTAAATTATGTTTAGATAAAATATTAAAGATATTAAATATTAACTACATAATATTTATTATTTTTAAATTATTTTAAATAGACCATAAATGATTTTTAAATCATTTAATAAAAAAAGTAGCAAACAAGGTTTATTGATATTATACTTTAGAACAGCAAGAAATTTATAAAAAAAGAAACATAATTTATACTTCATTAATGTATTTAATATATATTCCAAGAAAACAAAAATCAAATAGTTCAGTTTGATCAAAATGCACTGAAATACTCTATTCAAATCCAAATTATTGTTTTTAAAATAACAGGGTTTTTGTATTTTCTTGATAGATAAATATCAGTGACCGTAACAGATTATTAGCCTAAATTATATATCATCCATTACGATAAACAAAACAGAAACGAAAAAAATTTTATTTACACAAAATAGGTGTTTAGTACTTCTATTTTTAATTTAATAATTCTTTACTCATATATGTAACAACTGTATTCCTTTTCCATAAACACAAAGAAGTTGAGTATCTGATCTGGAAAATAAATATATTATATTTTTAAATTAAAAAATCATATTAATAAAAACCTTCATTATTAAATGTAAATGTAAAAAAAGGTTTCAAATAAAACATTAAACTACTGATATTCATCCAAAAAATTTTCATTAAATATTATAATTCTTATCTGTACAAAAATGTATATTTTTATTTAAAACTAGTTTACTTTTCATTTATGTAAGTTGTAATGCCTTGAATATCAGGTATGCACAGATGTATTTCTTTTAAAAAAATTACATTTATTTTTGAATTATTATAAGAAAATTTATGTATTACAAGTTTTTGATCTCTTCCAACACTAATAAGTCTATTATCAACCAATAACTTAATACCTAAAAATAACTTTATTACTTTAAAAATAATTCAATACAAATTTTTTTAAATAATAAAATAAAAATTATACCTGTAATTTGAGCTAAATGAACAGAATTTGTTTTCCATGACGATATTATTTGAACCGATAGTATTTTTTTGTTTTCTAAAATAGTTCTAAATATTAATACATTCAGTAGATTATCATCTCCTCCTGTAGCGAGAATGTGTTCATTATCATTTATAATTTTCATATCTAAACTATTGATTCCAGATTGATGTAAACTTATATCTTGTTCTCCATTAATTCTTACATTCTTTATCTTTAATTTATTATTTAAAGGTAAAACATTCCATATTTTTAAAAACCCATCAGTTGCCATACTTAGTAATAGAATATTTCCATGATTAATAATTGAATGAACTTTCAAAATACATCGATTTTTATATGCGATAGTATAATTCAATTTTATTTCATTTTCTTGAATATTATAACTAAAAAATCTACGTAATATTATGTAATTTTAAACGTATACCAGAATACAATTCTTTTAAGCGTTATTCTTTATTGTTAAATGAATAGGATTAAAATATTTTTTAGAAAATGAAAAATTATTAAGAACTTTACAAAACAATCTACTTGGTTTACTCAATAACTGATATAAAAGATTTAATACATAATAGAAAAAATAATTTTTTAGCTAAATAGTATTTTATAGTATAGTAATGAAAGGTGAAAGATTATAGAAGCTGAAAGATAAAGAATTAAAAGAATAGAGAAAAGACGATTATATAATAAGTGTATGGGTACATTGCAAAGAAGTGAAATCAGAAAAAAAATTCCATTAAATTGAATCCATGAAAATTCAATATAATATTAAATTCAATTAATATTATATTAACGGATACGTATTTATTTAATATAAAAATTATAATTCAATTGTGGAACGACATAGGAAAACAGATACTAAAAATAATTATACAAAATTAAATCAACTAAAGGAATAGTAAGCTATTTAGTGAAATAAAAAAGTGATGAAAGTATCAATTAGTGACATGTTTCTAATCATTATTTTACTAAAAGAAATTAGATTACAATTGATTTATAAAAAAAGTACATATAAACATTATAGTTTAATGTTTAGAAATTAATGATTCACAATTAGAAAAATTAATTTTTTTTTGTTATTAATACTTATTAATAAAAATTAATAAAAAAATCTATTTTATTACCTTAAATAACCATCAGAACAAGCAATAAAAATTAAAACCTCAAAAATATTTTGTGGATTATTTATAGAGCTTATATCCATATATCTTGTTTCAGTTTGTGTATTATATCTAAGTTCATTTCCAATCCAGATTTTATTTCGCTTATTATCTAGACCATGTAGCATATAAGATGATAAATCTTTACAAAATATATTTTTATTTAACAGAGTATTTGTATTAGTTTTCACAGATATTTCCCATATTTTCAATTGGGCTCTACCGCCACCAGAAAAAATTAAATATTTATTTATATTTTTCTTTATTGAAATTGTCAATATTGATATGCACTTAATACTTGATAAATGGCCACTAAATGAATCAATAAATTTAATTTTTGGTGATGATTTAGGTAACATTAAACTAATGAAAAGCTTACAATCTTCGCCACCAGATACCAAAATATAATGTTTGATTGGTGATTGTAAAATTTTAATACAATTTATGTGTTTTGTATGAAATGCATTCTAAACAGTTATTATAATTAAAATCTTTAATAAATAAACAAATGTATTACTTTTTTATTTATACAAACCAGTAAAGGTGGAATAACTAATGTATTTAAAGATTTAGTAACAACAAAAATTTGTTTTTCTTTTATATAGATAAAATTAATTAAGTTATTATGTATTACACAATCCCAAGACTTATGTCCTCCACCACATGGAATTTTTACCACAATTCTTTTTAAAGATAGACTATAAATTATAAATTCTTTCTAAAATAAATAAAAACATAAATAAAGACATGAAAATAAAAAATAATAATACATAATTATTATATGAGTATACCTCTTTAAATCCTAGAACATAATAATTTCTTTTATATTTTATTATTTTACTAACCCAATCCATTGGCATAGATTTTGCATATAAATATTCAATTGTTCTATTTTGATTATTAGTATTACAAAACTTATACAACTTAAGGGTGCGATCTCGACCAGTTGTTATAAGATTACAACTTATAATAGTACATGATTGTACACCAAATTGTCCATGGATTCTTCCAAAAGTTTGCACTGGATCTTTTTCATTACTTTTTATATCATAAATATAAATGCTACCAATTCGATCTCCACATATTAACAGATGCTTATGCATACAAGCTGATGTAACCCATCTTTCTCGAGAATATGGTAATACATGCTTAGATAAAATTTTAATATCTGTCAAATAAAAATATAAATGTTATAAATATATTAATTTCATTTTCAGATATTCAAAAAATATTTTACTAAATTCAAAAAATTTGATAATAAATAACAGTCCTTCTGCATTGCAAAATAAAACGGTATCAATATTTAACCATTGTACAGAAAATATTTTAAAATTTTGAATTTTATATTCTTCAGCTTTACACCATATATTCTTTGTCCCTAAAAAAGTGTATATAATTATACTTTTCTATATTTGTTACACAATAACACTTACTTTTATATAACATAATATTTCCTTCAATTGAAGCTAAAACTATTGATTGTCTGTTTGCAGACAGTTGAATAATACAATAAGATGAAAAACATTCTGGTAAATTATATGAATTTAACAAATTAAATATGTTATTATATTGTAATAATTTACATTTTTTATCAAAATTTGAATAAATTAAGATATCATTATCAGTAAAATAAACATGTTTGGGAAAAACATGATTATCTTCTAATAATACACGATTTTGTAGAAGACCAAAATGTTCCAAGGACCAAGAATTTACAGATCCATCACCACCTCCTGTATATACAATATCATTTTCTGCTATATCAATAGACCAAATAGGAGCTCCTTGATGAGCTTCAATTTTATGCAATAATTTACCAGATAAATTCCAAAAGCATATGCGTGAATCCTACACATACATAATATATATATCATATATATAATATATGATTTATATATAACACATATATAAATCAATAAGTAATATATTTATTAATATCTTTGAATTATAAATAAACAATAACAAATAATCATTACATAATATAAATCGCCTTACTTCTCCAATGCTTGCAATAATCTCTTTATAAAAAATAACTTTCCAAACTCTTGCTAAATGACCATACATTGTTGTTTGAAGAGATATATCAATATTTTTCCAATCTATATTACTTAAATTATTAATAAGACTATTTGAAATTTTCCATAATCTTACAGTTCTATCATCAGATGTGGAACAAATTAATTGATTTTGTGGATTGTACAATACTGAAAAAATTATTCCCTAAAACAATATATTTTATAGAACAGTATTGTTAATTAAATATATTTAGTTAATATATCACAAGTATTAAACAAATTTTAAAATATTAAACATAAAAAAAAATTTGGGACAGACCTTATGTCCTTTCAAGCGAAACAATATTTCAGAAAATTTTACATTTGGGTTATGTGGTAGTCTCCATATTAATATTTCTTGAAAAACTGTACCCACAAATACTGTTACATTATTAGAATTTTGGCCATATATTGTTCCAGAATGTCTAATAAATTACAATAAATAAGCGAAAATATGATTAATAAACGCAATAAATATTTAATAATAAATAAGGATACATTAAACATCGTTCTTTGCAGTAAGTATCAATGTACTTCTTATTAAATAATTTAAAACTGTAAATGTAATTCTGTGCAAATAAAATTGTTAATGTTGGATCGGTTAATGCTCCTAGCCATTGAACATTGATAATCCAATCTTGAAATCTAAAAATTTCACCTATTTTTTCAATCCTAAAATATAATTTCATTATTCAAAAAATCTTATTACAAAAATTAAAAAATGATTGATTTATAAAAAATTAACCTTATAAAATTTTCAGAAATAATAAGATCTAAAATGCACAAACTTTTTTTTCCATAAATAATGAGCTTCTTATATGATTTATTAAGAATACCATATATATTATCTGGATGAAGTACATTTATTTTAGTTTTTACTTTACATTCTTTGTTATTTATGATAAACAGTGTACATCCAATTCCTAAAATTATAATTTTTAAATTATATTGTTCAATTCATAAAAATTTTAAATTATGAACAATTATATATAATAGCGTTAATTTAATCATATAAATAAATGTATACATCAAACCTATAAAAATATAATTTTTAATACAGGTTATTGCAAGGACATCAGTATTTATATCTAAAGATATCATTATGAAATTTTATTTTTATAATAAGCATGCATTTATAAATCAATATGATAAAAATAATTTTCAAATGTAAAAAGAGTATAAATATGCATCTTAAAAAATCATCAAATATATCACTCATTTAAAACTACCGATAAACTAAAATTACTACTACCTATGAATCATTACAGTGTAGATTACAAACCATTTTTCAAATCAAAATATTATAAACTAAAATAAATTTAAAAAAAATTCAAATTGTCTATGTTTGTAACATAAATAATTTATGCTTTTTTTTTAATTATTATGAATTAGTTTAATGAATAATACTATAAATAACTTGGAGAAATAGGATATGAATTACATTATCGCTTAACGTGTTTACAATCATTATTTGTAGTCATGAATTTAAACGCTTTGTAACATAAAAATTTTTGATTTACATATTTATTATTTAAAATATTTCTATTCATTGTTTAATTACAATATACTATGTGTTACTCACTAGCACAGGGAGTGGGATAAGTGTAGGATGAGGGAGTGGTTACTCTCGGGTAGTAGCCCAATGAATTCTTTATTTCGTTCTTTGATGACACATTTTATTTATAATAACTACCACGCCCTGACACAAGGGTGAGATAAGTGTAGGACGAGGGAGGACCTTCGTCGTTGTCGTCCAATCAGTTAATTCATTTCATTTCAGATTAATACATAATCACGCCAATTCGCTTACAGTTATTAACTTGTGCGCCAACAAGTCAGGGACGACCCGTCGGTAACTTTTACGGGTTTCAAAAGATCGGCGAGCTTGCACTAATTTCTGCGCCTTTTGTCCCGCGAGCCGTCTTCGTCTTTACTTTCGCTTGGCTCTACAACTCGAAAACGTCGGGACAAGTTTCCTCGACCAAGCGCGGTAATTCAGCTCGATTCTCCCGCACTTTCCTCGGACGATGCGCGCGTAGTGATCAGTTTGACATTTAAATTTCGCGCGGTTCAAGAAGTGTCTCTGCGCGTTTTCCGCTGCAGCCCCACTCCTCTCGCTGCTAGTCGTCGTCCTCAGTATCGCCGCGTCAGCTGCGGAGTATGCGTCGCTTTTCCTGCGGTGTCCGCTCCTGTTGGCTGCGGCGCTGCGCCAGCTGAACGTTGACGTCCTTGATGACGTCAGGCGTCGCCAAGATGGCGGTCGACGCGTTTTCATATAGCGTCGCTAGGACGATACCCCCTCCTACCGCCTTGCCGCGTTGCGCCCCCGTACCTTTTGATGCGACATTGCCTCGAGCTTCCTCGCGCTTATTCGCGGTTGCACCTTGCCCCGGCTTCCCTCCTGACTATAGCGACGTCGTCCGAGGTGCGGCCTGCTTAGTTGAGGCACTTGCGGGTCCCTTGTAATTCACTCGCGTGTGAGCGGGCTCGGCTCGCGGTCCTGCGCTTCACCCTCGCCTTTTCGCGGTTCGTTCTTTCTTGCTCGCCGATTTTCACGCGCTTGTTCTATATCCGGAGAGGCGTCTGATTAAGACAAAATGCGATGTGTCTACGTACTATCTTTTCTTTTCGAGGGCCCGGAAAATACTGAACTCCCCCTGACATCGGTGTCGTCACCGCCCGGGAAAGCCTTTTCTACTTTCACTTTTTCCTCCAATCCCTCGTCGCGTCTTTCTTCCGGAGCGGGGAAGGTACCTTCTTCTTCCGGGTCTGTTTGCTTCCTCTTTAACCTGCTCCTTCCTCTGCCGGGGCCCACTGGCTTCCTACTTTATCCTATTCTCTCCCCCCGGTGCTTGGCGCGATTCGCTTTCACCGTCTCTACGCGTTGGGTCGGGAAGTGTGCCCCCCCCCGTGCCACCCCTCTCCTATCGGAGGGACCGGGAATCCGAGAGCATTCATACCTTCCCTCTCCCCACTGCTCCTGCTCCTTTGATATGGCGCGAGACTAGCTTCTGCACCGCCCGCCACCGCCACCGTTCAGCTCACCCCCTCCCCACATTCAGTAACACCATGTATGTTTTTGTAGATACTATCCCATATATTTTAATATAATATATAAATATGTCTAAATGTTTTAATTTTTCTTATTTTATATAGTATGTATTTAATATATATTTGTATTATAATTTAGATATTTATATAGTTTTATTAATTAATTTTAATTTCATATTTATATGTCAATATTTTTTTTTTTAAATATTTGTTGGTAAAAAATACAATGTTGGTATTAAAAACAATAAAACTTAGAAAACAAATTTTTAAAATATATAAATTTTACTATTATAATAAAAAAATATTTATATAATATTTAATATTGTAGAAGCGGACACCCATAGCCTTTTATCATTTGTTTGTTTCCCCCCTCCCTTTTTTCTAAGGGGTAGTTAAAGGAATGGTCTCGAGCACAGTTGTCTTAGGCATTGTTCTCTCCATTAGTATAATTGAAGAGAAAAGAATTTTCGACTACCATTTTTAGTTCTTTCATTATTTTTAATATTATATTTTTTATTTGCTTTCGATCGAATCTTCATTCCCTTACACCCGAGTTAAGAATATATAGTATTAGTAAAATAATAATAATGACTTTGACAGTAAATGTTTTTTTGTTACTCTCAGATATGAAGAAAGTAGAACTTGACATTAATACCATTGCATAATATTTAATATATAATTATCTAGCGTAAAGATATATTGAAGATTTTGATGAATACATATGGTAGTATAGTGTACTCATACATGTAATTGTTTTAGAAATAATTTTGGGAATTGTATGACTGTTCTTTGAATTTTTTAAAAATTATATTTCGTTTTATAGATTTAGAGCAGGCGTTCCAGCTTTCAATCAAATATTAGATAATTAAGATATTAGATTAGATTAGATATCTTTTTTAAGCAACAGATTTGTGTAATTTTGACTTGATTTTTACGTTTTCTTATTAGCTGAAAATGAGAAGGAATACAGATTTTTATATTTTGGTACTAATTTCATATTTAATTTTTTATTAAGATGGCAATTATTTCCTACAACTAGAGAGAGATCATAACAGAATTTTTTAAATACAATTGTAATTAATTTGAAGATGAACAGATAATTAATATAATATAAATATTATCCTATGATTTAATTTGTTAATTATCAATTATTCCATTGTCGTTTTGTATATAAGTAATTTATTTATTGTAAAAGAATCATGATTTCTTTTTTTATCAGTATTTAAAAAATATAATAAATTTCAGTTAATATTATTCTTAAGGTTACTACGATCGGAGTGGCGGTAACTATACGCGATTAAAATAAAAAATGTAAGTTGATTTTTAAATTTTAATTTAGGCATATAACTTTGTAACTTATTACCTTCTCTTCGTCTCTTTTCCACGCTACATTTCAATATTTCTCTGTAGATATATACATTCTTTTTTTCTACGTTTTTTCAAAGTTATATTATATTATATTCACTTATTATATAATATTGCATAAATGAGAATCATATTGTTATAAAGGTTACAAATATTTATAAATTAATTATGTTAAGAATATTTCACTCTTATTAATATTTCTCTTCCTTCCTATTCTGCAAAGTTTAAAGAAGTCTTTTCATAAAAATTTGCTTTTAGATATTTCTTTACAAATGAAATAACAATCAATAAATTTATTTATAAATAATGTATTTAATTTTAAATTTTAATATGGAGTAATTATACACATTTTTACATATTTTACTATCATCTATGTATTACTTAAATAAGGCATGTATTACATTGCTTCTGTGGCTAATTATAAAACTGATAGAAATAATTCTCTAATAGATACAAGTATTTATTACTAATATATGAATGTATGCGCACACGCAAGTGCTTAATACTGTAATTTACACAAAACATAATTTAAAAAATTCAAAATTTATTGATTAAATATTTTTATAAATATTAATTTACGTTAATACCTATGTGGACGTTATATTTTAATTGGCAATACGTTATGTTTCAATTAAAAAATTTGCCATAATTACGTTCAGTTATAGAAAATAACATATAAATATTATTAAAGATATCCTTAATAAGCTTGTTAATTTACAATTACAATCTAAAAAGATTAATTGCAATATTCACGTAGTTGAACACTGGACTCGGTGGTAATGCGAGAATAAATTTCAACGCTAATTCTAGATCAAATTAAAATTGCCTTTGACTGTACTATCGATCTACTTTAATCATTTCGTCTTTAGATACGCGCATAAAAGGTACTTGGCCTATATCCAATCATGTAATTCACGCATAAAGACCATTTATTAATATCAGGTACTTCGCAGAAAGTTGACACTATTGTTGTAGACTATCAGCACATATGTATCCATCCCGATTCTGAAAAATTAGAATGTATTTTTGTATTCAATAAATTAATACTTATCTGTAATCATCTAAAATTACTATTTTGAATTCATATTTCTATCTTTGAAATAGTCAGTTTATTTGAATATGTCCATAAGGTGGTCTTTTGTTAATATTAATTGTTTATATTTTTTTATATTAAATTGAAAATTATTTATATAAACTAATTTCATAATTTTTTCTATTCATCTTTATTTTTATTCATAATTTATTCGTTTACTTTTATTTTATTATTACGTTCAAATTTATAATTATAATCATATTTACAAATTATAAAATAAAATTATAGAAATCGTACAACGTAAATTATAGAACATTGTATACTATAATTGTAACATTAACGCTCTTATATTAACTAATTTTAAGAAAAAAATTTACTATGTTTAATGTCTAATAAATGAATATACTAATGAATTTATTAAAAATAATGTTATGAGAAATAACTGTTTACGTATGATAAATCGAAACGACAAGAAGAAATGGGAAATAAATTAATTATATATATTTTTTACTCTAGAGTTTATTTGATTTCGTGTATTGTTTATGTTTATAAATAGTTCATGCATAAATACGTAAAATTCAATTGTTTTGATTAAATATTGACCAAATTTTAAAATTTGAAAAATTAGCAGAAAAATAAAGAATCGCATTTAATTATTATAAATTTATTTTTTAAAATATTTCTTTTTGTATTGTTACGCCACCATTATTTTACCTCCACGGAAAAATTCTTAATCTTTAAAACTACATTAACATCTGTTGCACTTCGGTTCTCTTTCTACTGGATTAATACGCCGAGAAATCTAAGCCGCAAGGCATGATTTCTTAGACTATAATAATCTCAACTAGCCTACGTGACGTTTTGAAGAAAATTCACAGTAAGACCTTCAGAAAAATCTTCATAGAAAAATATTCAATAACAAAATAAAACAACTTAATGTTAATAATAAAGAAATTGTTAAAATAAGAAATGAAACCACTATTGTAAATGAAAAATCAATGTAAAAATATTACTACACAATGGAGATCACAGACTCTTAATCTAAAGAAGCACCCTCACATGTAAAAATAACCTCGGATTAAAAGGACAAATTAATAAATTAAGAACTAAAACTAATTGTAACAATTGTAAAATAAATTATAGAAAAACAAAATTATACAAAATAGCATCATTGAAAAAATCACGTGCAAACAAAGCATTACTGTAAAGGAATATCACCAGAATCGATTAAGGGATTATATCCATTGATAATCTATCTAGTTTATGTTTAGGGGAAGGTACGAGTTGCGTAACCTCCCTTCCATACTGATTTTTGGAACCCCGCTCTTGAAAAAAAGGAATTAAACCTAAGTTATAAAAAATTACTGTAACACAAATAATCACTACTTCTTGCTCCCGTGCATCCAATCGATATCAGGAGTTCCGTAAGTGTACCAAGGGCATTCAGTAAGAAGCCAGTCGAAATAATTTAATAGTTTTTTTTATATTATTCAATTTCATTTACCATTCTTGTTCAATAAACTCAGTTCTAAAAACCCAAGTGCTGAATAAATTCTTGGTTGTACCTTTCTAATCCGACCCGCGCCAATTGAACTACCCGTGAAATCGAGCGTCCCTCATCCTTGAGTGACGAAAGGATAAACGATCCAGCCTCCACCAGCTACTACCAGATCAGCGAAAGGGTAGGTGACAATATGTATTCTCTTAAACTAAATTTAATAACGTTTCTCTAATAACTCTTTCTTACACGTTGGCGATTGTTTTTATATAAATTACGGAAAAAGGCAAAAGCTACCTTTGTCTTATTCAAATTAATCTTTCACGTGTGCTTATTTTAAAAACTGATGTCATTGCCATCACCATTGCTGTTCGTATCTACCATTGTTCAGTTCCCGGAATTGACCAGCTTGTAGTCGCCTGCTCGGATATAAGATAATTTAGCTCAGCTCCGAAACAACCATTATTTGATGTATTGCTATCTGGATATTGTCGTTGAGTCGATTCCAGTCGACTCAGAGTCTTGATCCTCAATTCCAAACTTTAAGGATTTCATTTACCATCAACCATTAGCACTAGCCTTCCTGCGCGAAATCTAAATAACTACCACAAGAAAAAAGGATTTTGTCTTCTTGGTACAGTTTTCCCCTTAGTGATCGTTAATCAGCTTTGCAGCTTGTTAGGTTCCGAAATTAAATTAATTGACTTTTTTCATATCAAATAGAAATTTTATATTTTATTTTATTCAAATAAATTGATAAATTTATTAGATTTCTTACTTCTTTTCTGAAGTTTCAATGAATACTTCATTACTAAGTTAAATATAGTTAATAATGTAATAAAATAATAAACAAAATTACCTTTTAGTCAGACATCAGTCTCAATACTCATACAGGTAAGTTGTATATTGTTATTATAAAGAGAAGTGCAGATAGGTTTTTTTAAAACATCAGAGCGTTTTAACAAAATACCTTCTTCTAATTCCATAAGATCTGAAGATGATTCTGACATTGAATTTTTTTTTATAGTTTGACCTAATTTAGAAATTATAATCTTAATTTGATTTTATAAAGTTTAGATTATAAATAGTATATTAAATACTGAAATAAACTAACCTAATGTACCTGGCAGATAAGGACAACTAGTCACGTGATTAAAATTCTGTGACTGCATTTCCTCTTGATCAGTCTCTCGGTGATAAAAGTAATTAAAATTGGAAACAATTACAGGCACTGGCAATGCAATTGTTAAAACACCAGCTATTGCACATAAAGAACCAACAATTTTTCCCCAAACTCCGACTGGACTAAAAGAAAAAAATGAGTTTTGTAATAACATTTTTATTTAGATTGGATCAGAAGTTCTTAATTGCATTAACTAATTTTTTAACTTGCGTTTTTAATTTTTTCTTATTTATTTAGTTGATTTCAATTATCTTATATTGTTTTTAGTGTATGTATTTCTTACTTTTTACAAATTTTAATCAAATCATACAAAATACGTGAAATAATAAGCAAACATTTTAGATATATAATGCAGAAAATGAAAAAAAATTTTTAAACAGAGAAGTTGATAAATTTTTTAAATTTACTAGTCATATTTTTATTGTTATAAATTTAATTTCAATAGCAAATAAATTTCTAAATATTAAGTATTTAATAATTAGTCATGGGTTAAATATTATTTAATTTATATTTTGAATAAATGGCATTTAAATTATTTTACGTATACAACATCAAGCCTTCTCATGATTCTTATTATTATTTTATTGAAAATTATTTATCTGAATACCAATTATTTTACATTATATTTATAAATAATATATAAGACCACTAATAAAAGCATAAAAATTATAATTTATATTCTATAATTCGCATGTATATCTCTTTAATTTATACTTCATTTATAAATTATGCTTCTATTAAGTATTAATAACTATTTCTATATAAACAAATTTTGATATTTTTATCGTAAAAAAAATAATATATTGCGAATCCAATAGTTTTTATGTTTGAAAGAACTAAACTTTATACGAAGTACTTTTATACAAATTTTAGTATTTCATTTTCATTAAAAAAAAAATCCATTTAATATAGGAACTATAGAACTTATACAAAATATCGTACAGTCTTATCGTGGATGAGACAAGTATTAAGCTTGTAATGGCTTTTAAATTATTTTTAACATTACATCAGTTTTTAATTCTATTATACATTCTATTAACATTTTATTATAATTCATTAAGTAATAAATAATACTTGATAAATAAATAAAGAGATAGATTGCAAATATAAAAAAAAAATTATTTTATGTTTAGGAAGGCAGCGAGCACCAAACGACATTGACAAAAAGATGGAGATCATGATGTAGTGGTAGTTAATAAATAAGAGTGTATGATGTTTTGCAAACACAAAGTGTAAATATAGAGAATACGTTAAACGTTTTACTATGTTATAGTTTAATATAGTATAACATAGTGGTGAAGGATTACAAAGATTATAAAATCATTTACAAATTTAATTCTAGCCTCGAAAAGATTTTATATTATAGTAAAAAAAAAATTCCCACAATATTAAAATTTTAATGCTGTACATAAGAGTAATCAATATTTCTAAAAACCGTAACTCTGAAAATATATTTATTTATAAATATGTCTAAAATATATAAATAAATATATTTTTACGTAACTATAATACATGATATTTTATACTTCATGCATTTCTAAATTAATGTTATATATAATGATGATTAACGTATAAGATAAAATAAGATATTATATAAGATAGCATAAAAGATCAATATATAAGTTCATTATAAGGATGTTAAGAAATGTAAGTACTGTTATATGTAATTGTATAGAAAATAAATGTCAAAATTATAGGCATGTACTTAGTAGATTTGTGTCTAGTTAATTACTAAACGTGTATAGTATGTTCATATAAAAATGTGAACGGGTTTAAATATTGAAATATAAATAAAATTTTAAGTGGAAGAAACAGTAAATATTTAATAAATAGATCAGATGATGTAATTTCTTCACTATCTCCCGACTCCTGTCTACCTATCAAATTTAATTTTAACTGCATGTTTATACCCTCCTAATGGTATATAATCAATAGGATTTTCGTGAAATGTATACTCGATGTAGTTCACGAAATCGCAGGAACTTATACCATTTAGTATTATTTAGTACTGTATTAGCTACTTGTAACGTTTAACCCTCTAGCGATAGATCATTGTATGAAACCACTATACGTATTTTTCCACATTTCTTTCAAAAGTATAAGCATCCTCTAAGAATAATACGTCCCGCAGAAGAAAAATTAAAAATAAGTACTTAATTTAAATGCATATCATGATATACAAAAAACTAGTGGTTAAATTAAAATTTCTTTATTCTGAAAATAAGTTTTATTAGATATATCAAGTATAATAAGCAATATTATGTTCATATTGTGTACTGTGTGCAGTGAATGATCCTAATCATCTATATTAAAATTACCACTAAAGTTACAATAAAAGTGAGTACATCATACGTCATGTCGCCATATCCAACTGTTGTCATTGTAACTACAGCCCACCAAAACGCATCAGGAATAGATTTAAAAAATGAATTCTCAGAACCAGCTTCTGCAAAATATACAGCTGATGAAAAAAGAACTACACCTGCAAAAAAAATTGTAAGTATCATAGAATTTAAAATTTCAATAATTATTTTACATAAAAAGTATTTTATTAATCACTTTCTAAATGTAAACATATTTGTAAGAGTTACAACAAAAGTATTCAAAAGAAATGTGTTATAATTTGATATAATTTTATAAAAAAATTTTGTAATAATTAATTGATTAAAAATGATATAAAATTTTAATGTGACAAAATTTAAGGATATTTTTATTAATGATATTATTAATAAATAAATTTTAATATATATATATATATATATTTTTTTTTTAATTATTTATAACTTTGAGAGTAGAGATGCACTAAGTAGCAGTTAAAAATTAAAACAAAAGCAGTTAAAAAGTGATTATTAAGAAAATATTTATATCACTCTTAAATTAGTTTATTAAAATTGGTGCAAAATTTTTTTATGTTTTTTCAACATAATTTTAAATTATATATTTTGTAATGAAAAAGTTGTTTAAAATTTCTAAATCTAAAATTTTAAATAAAAACGACTTTTGTATTATGATGTACCAAGTAACATATAATATATACAGTAATTGCATAAATAATGTATATATATATACATATATTTATTTGAAGAGACAAACTTATAAAAATAACATTTTTTACCTTTTTTATTTAAATAAAATACAGTAAATGATTACGCTAAAACAGATTTAATAAGATAAATATAAGCAAACTATTTATAGTTGAAAAAAAGTACAAATAAATTTAAATAACAAGACATTTTTGCTACATATATAAATTTTACATTTTCAATTATGAATTAATGTATTCATTTTATACAACTTTTATATTAATATTATTCTATAAATTTATATAATGGTGATATACAGTAATGTATTTAAGCATTTAACTTTCAATAAAAAAATGTATTCTTTATCTCCAAGCTAAACTTCAATAAAAATTAGTGTTTTCTATTATATTTTTTAGCTTGTTATTATTAAATATTAATTATATGTTTGTTTGAATGAATATAAATTTCGAAAAAATACATTTTTTCAAACATTTCAGTTTTAAAATATATCATTACTATAATTTCGATTTCATAATGAAAGACAAAGAATGAATAACATAAATTTAATGTGAATATTTATAATTTATTTATTTTTGCCATACATGTACTTTTTAATGCTAGTTTTTAGTCTTCTATCTATATAAATAATATAATGGAATACATATATTTGAAGTTAAATGACAAATAAGAAACTGTCAAATATTAGAAATATATTAAAAGTATATTTTTATGTATAATGCTCCAATATTTCTTAAATATTGATTTATGATACTATGACTAAATTAAAATTAATTTAAGTAAAATATAAACAATCCATATTATTATTTATACCATTTTCAACAAGTTTATAAATACTATTATTCTTTTATAATAAACAGAATTTGCGTTTAATATAAAAGCTTGTATCAATGTAAGTATAATTAATAAATCAACCGTTGTCGATGTATCTATTAAGATGCTTCTTCTGTTTAGAAGTCAAATCTCACAATGAATCCGAAGTCAGTACAAGCGTTTAAAAATGTAAGACGAGCCGAAGTCCTGGTGTCTAGAAGCCTCGACACCGTGTCGCTGGATTATTTAATTTTTGGAAATGCAAGTTGCGGATTAAGAACTAGAATTCTTTAAATTCCTATAGTAAGGCCTACTACCGTGAGAACGAGAAAATGTAAATACTATAAGTTATCTATTAGCAACGTCCTCGCTTTTTTCCTTAAAAGTTGAATCCTCATTCATTATTCCCTACGCAAATTTCTCGTGCGCCTTACATAAATACATTTAGTTAATTATTGTAAATATATTTTGTTTGATAAACATTTGAAAGAAATCTTATTAAAATTTATACTTCGAATCCATTAAATGTAAATATTATAAGTCCTCTTTTACTCTCTTTCGGAACGAATGGCTAGCAATCACTTTTTCATAAGCTCATAAATCAATATACTGTCGTTATTTTGTTCTACATTAAGTAAAATCTTTTCTGGAAAGACAAACGTCATGAATGGATATTATGTTTGAGATCATTCCTTTATTTTCAAGGTGCATAGCCTCATAGGCTCTTAATAAGTGGACGTCTTCCGCTTATCATTGTATCATTATCATCATCTATTATTAAATTATCATCCATTACATTTCTTCCCTTCCCTTACAAAATATATCTAATTTTGCAAATAGTTGATTGATAATAATTTAATTAATTTGTGTTGTCCATAAATATTTGTGTCTCCGAGTTTGTACTATCATTACTCTTACTTGTTCATCTTTTGACGGATATATTTCAATCACTTTTCCTTTCAACGATTGATTTCATGAGGTTTGTAAATCCATTATCAAGACGATGTCCCTTTTCACGAACGGCTTCATATTCTTACTCACTTCTGTTTCTACAACAACGTAGGAAGGTGTGCCTTTAGTCACCTGTTTCAAAGGAATTCGTGAAGTGAGGCGCTATTAGCCGTTGTTTTCGTGTATTCAATAATACATTTCTTTAATCTCATTTCTTTTTTTTTTATATTAATTATCTCGAATTCGAAAGCGTAGTTGCTCTTGTTTAGTTATCGTAAGTTGCCGCCGAAAGTTCAGTATCACAATATAAAAAATCACTCAGCCTTACCACGTCCGGAATGTCTTCGCTTATACCGCTAACATATTTATTATATGTGTACCTTAAAGTTAAAGAAAGTTTCTTTGTAACCAACTGCAGCATTTTGGACAAATACATAAATCCGGAGTTTCGATTTTTTTATCGCTCCTATGGCGTTCTTTAGTTTCGTGGTTACTTGAATGAGATTCCCTAAATTAATCGGCTTTAAGCACTTTATTTCGTTTAATATTTTATCGGCTATTCATTTCTTATTTCTAAAATGTGGTTCTAAGGTTTTAATTATGGTATCTGAGCTAGAAATTGTGGCCAATAATGTATCGGACATTCTTTCGTGCACAAAAATTGCCTAATTCAGATGAAGAATAAAAACATTCTTTAAAGTGTGCCTACTCCAACGGGTTCTCGGAAAATTCTGATAAGGTATTCGAGATCGCCAGTCTCTTTAAGAGATGCGTGTTGGTTTCGTTACAAAAATTGTTTCGAGATGCATTTATAAATTTGTCGATCACATTAATAAAACGTTCTTTTGTATCGGTCGCTGTTATATTATTATTTCGTATTAGTGGACTTATCTCAATAGCGGTACTGTGCGTGAAGTTGCTCCGTGATGGCTCGTTTCTTTTCTTCTGCGTGGTCGTCATAAATTTCGTCTTTTTCTGATGTATCGAGTGTCCTGTCCACTGCATGATTTTGTTCTCTGAGTTTCTCAGGATCTCGCGCAACGTGTATTTAGTGATTTCATCGCCTATCTGCCTCTTGGCCTTGTCTGCTGTCTTCGACCTCGAAGTTGTCTCCTTAATATTCGGTCCTATCCTCCAAGTTTTAAGTCGTTTAGATTTTGATTTATTTATCTTAGTCCACTTTCTCGCAGGTTGGCCTATCTTAGGTACTGACGTTTTATTTAGATCTTGTTCTTCTAGCGGTCATCTTGAAGACCGACTTATGAGTTCCGGGTTCCGGGACCATTTCTTTTTTTTTTTTTTTTGAGTTAAATTATCGTGCCTTACATCAATTAATTTACATTTAAATTAGAGTTTACATTAGAATATTTAAAATTCAGTATGTAATAACATTTGAATATTAAATAATTTCAAAATGTGTATATATATATATATATATATATATATATATATATATTTATATTATATTTTTACAAATTATGTATAAATATTTTGTGAATAAATTAAAAATATGATCCAAATCTATATAATCTTTTAAAATAAAAAACGCGACAGTACTATTGTTAATTAAGCTGTGATAACTTTTCTACCTTTGAGACAATATTTTCGGACGACTCCATAGGCATAAGTATGTAGTTTTAATTAAATGAAATGCTCATATTTCATTATAGCTTTTATATTATATACAAATTAATTTTAATGTTCTTACAATATATTCATAACAGTATTACTTAATACTTTGTTTTTGAATATTAGAACTAATACTTAAAATGAAACTTAGATAATTTGCAAAATATTTTTTTTAAAGATATGTATATGTAATTTTAAGTTATAATTTATATATAATTTAAAAATATATAATCGAAAAGGAATTTAATATATTTATAAATTAGTAATTATAAGTATTGCAATGTAGTAATATTATATTCAATAATTATTAGTATTAAATATTCAGTTCATAAAACAATAAATAAAAATTTACTAGCCTGAGTTTATAAAATTAATTTTTTTATTTTGGAAAATAATTTAATGTATTTTGAATTATTTCTTCAAATACACAAATTACAAAAATATTTCTATGGACTATTATATCAAATTTTCCTTTTGTTGATTTATCAATCTATATATATTATACTTACTTTAGAAATCTGAGTTTGAAAAGGTGGGAAGGGTTTGTATAAAGAAAAAGTATCAGTTTCCCTAACTAAAATATAATACAATTTATTATCTAACGAATGGTATAACAAAACTCCTCCAAATGGAAGGAGGAAAAGGCCTTTTAAATAAAAAGTCTTCTTTTATCTGATCTATGCAATAAACACAGTCGATCGCGAATAGGATCCTTCAGTGCAAATAGAGAACTTTCTTACCTTATAGTTTTTTAAACGCATCGCAATGAGCCGTAGCCGGATTCTTACCTTATGGCGGAGATTTTCCTAAGTGGACTGATTGACCTTGCTCCTTACTGAACTAGGTAGATGAGCCTCAGGTAGTTTAAATTAAGATGTCTGTAGGGGCTCATAGTACAATTCTTCGTTCAGTCAAATACTGGTAAATCGCCTCATAAACATTATAAAATCGATTTCTAGGTCGGCTAATATAGCCCCAGATGCTACCCGAATACACTCCTAACTTAACTGATAGCTCCAAATGTACTGCACGAAATATTTTACTATAGGTTTTACGTATTAGGCTCGTCAAAAATTGATTTAGGGTTCTCAAAGATGTCTACCAGACTAATTCTCTCGCCTTCTTCGTGACTAATCGCCTCCTGTTTTTTAACCGTAACGCCTATATTTATGTTATATTCCTACTAATTCTCTATGTAATTAATCTTTAATTTTATGATGCCTTATTACAAATGTTCTATATAAAATAGCTTAAAACTCGCCTATTGAGTGCGCTAGATGATAAGGGACAATGTTTCCGAATACCTTGATAATATAAAAAATCATCTATGGAAACTCCATTTTACTATCAATAATTTTTTTTAGTAATAATATTTTACTTATTTAAATTTAATAAAACTGTGAATCATTTTGAATGTTCTTTTATTATAAAACTTTAAATATATATAGTTAAACTGATATAATCGACAAGTAATATAATTATAAAAAATTTTTTTTTATGTCTTTATTTATTTCATAACATATTATAAATAAATTTTCTATATTAGTCGATAATTGTTTAGAAATACATTAATAAAAGATGATCAAATAAAATTTTTTCAATCGAATAATGTAAGATTTAATATTTATTTTGAGCATTTAAATGAAATATTTTTTTTACTACTACTACGAAATTATTTTTATTCGTCAATAATTACAAATGCAATCAGTAGAAGTTAATAAACAGTTACTTTTTATTTATAATTAATTCTCTTTTGTTACTATAATTATTATTTACATGCATTAAAATTAAATTATGTTAAATTTCATTAACACGTAGAAAAAACCAGTTATTTTAAGAGATTTATTTCCTTGTTACACTTTCAAATCTTGTGTTCATTTTATTTATTTTATATTTTCATTCAACCTCAAATAACAAATTTTATTTAGTATAATTTAATTAAAAATATGTCACCAAAAATATTTAAAACCAATAAATTTGTAAGAAAATTAAATAAATTAAAAATAAAGTTCTCATATTAGGTAAATATTTAAATATATAATGTATTACCTGAGTGCTATTATTTATAACTATTGTTACGTCTCCTCATAATACACTTGACAAATAAAGAATTTTTTTGAATATTTGAAAAAAACGAATTTTTAAGAGATAATATTACCGAATGAGAAAGTAAATTTGCAATATCTGATACCCTTTTTATAGTAACCACCGTACAATCCTAGATTAAAGTTGAAAATACAAATGCTTGCCTACAGTATTATGAAAATTATATATTATAGAGGCTAAAATATATTATTATAAAGAAGTATTATTGTGAAGCTGGGATAATTATGAACGTGAGAAGAGAAGTAAAAATACATATTGTAAACCATAAAATTAAAATTTGTAATATTAAGAATAATAAATGTATTTATTAAAGGAATTTAGCATACGCAAAATAAACAAAAGATAAAAAAGTGCAAGCTAAATTATAAATAATATCAGCGATATGAATCTGGCTATTGACCTAAAATTTAGGCTACTGAACAAAGATCACACAATGGAAAAATCACGTTTTCCGATGACTCCACTTAAGAATAAAACAGCAAGTAATAGATAAAAAATGCAGGCTAAATTATACATAATATCAGCGATATGAATCTGGTCTTTGACCGAAAGTTTAGACTGCTGAACAAGGATTACTCAATAAACAAACCACGCTTTCCATTATAAAAGATAAGGAAATGCAAGCAAAATTACAATATATTGCTGATATTATAAACAATATCAGCGATATAAATTAGGCAATTGGCCGAAGGTTAAATCTCTTCAGGAAACCACTCACCAGCACCGTAACTCTCCCATTTCAATATTATCCCTGAGTCAATAACTTTTGTAAGACATTTTGTAGACAACTAATTTTTATCAATCTTTAATAAACAAACTAATTTACCGCGAGTGACGTATATTACTTTTATTATTCTCTCTCATTTCTCTGTCCCATTTCGCGCCAACCGCAACGTGTCTCGCGCATCCAGAAGGTGAGGAAGGAAGGAAACAAGGAAGTTTCAACAAATTATTCTATATAATAAATTATTATCAACAAAAGGTAGATGCTCTTATTATTCATTCCAACATGAATTACTGAATATTAAACCCCTTTACAATCTGATCTGGTGTATTGTAATATTAGTTCCACCCCTAGCTATTAAGGATAAAATTTCAAGCTTGAAAAGGAAAATTGCATTTTTTTCTCGGTGAGGAGATTGCAGAATATGATTGGTTTCTACAAACGTATAAATCGACATAAGACTATTAACTGTAATAATTATTATTTAACCAATTTATATATTATATTCATAAAGGAATTCGAAAATAAATAAATAAATAAATAAAAATAAATAATAAAATAACTTATGTCTTAATATTAAACAGCGTAGTTTTTTTATATAATTATTTTTAATTTATTTTAATTTTCATTGGTATTAAATTTTATCTAATCAGTTACATAGTCGAAAAATAATTCTTCCTTCCGTACAATATTAATGAGGTTTGATTTATTTTTTTTTATAACTTTATCTAATAAACCTATAATTAAATAAATTGAAATACCTATAATTAAAAATATATCGAACAGTATTAATAATGACATTATGAATTAGAATTCCTTAAAATAATTTTCTTAAAATTATTTTTTGTCAGCTGGTATTATATAAATATAGTATAAATATTGTATAAGTGTAGTATAAGTATTATATAAATAAAATTTTTAAATAAAATTAAAATTATGTTGTAAAAAAGAATTCATATAATATAATTAATTAATATATATTATTTTATTTATGATAGTAAAGCTATGTAACCAAATAAAGATATCATTTAAAATGAAGCATGCAATTGCTTAAATATAAATTATTGTTTATTTAAATATTAATTTTTATATCAGAAATTAAAATTTCTAGAATTCTTGATCTTCGTTAAGTTTTAAAATTTTTTTACTGAATGATATTAAATTAAATTTACTATACTTTTAAAAAGATATACTTACTAGAAAAATGCAATTTTAAAAGAATATTTAAAATTTTAAAAATTTTTAAACTGATTAATTATGTAATGACAAAGAACTATATATTATCTTTTTAAACTGTTCTTAAATGGTTGATAACTACAATAAAAACAACTTTGACTGAAACATATTTTCAAATTGAAGTAATATCAACATTTTAGACATATTTTATTTTGCAAAAAAAATATTTAAGATTATATAAGATTAGACAACATTAATATACTTTATTTTTCTTAATGTGTTTAATGTGATTATTAAAAACAAATTAATGTCTAACTAAATTACAAAAATTAATCATCATGCTTAATTTCAAAGTTCAAAAGTTCAAAAGATTGATGTATAACGTCATGAATCTAATTATAAAGAGTATAAAATTACTTTTAAAATTTAGTTTTAATAAAGAATCTTACATATTCATGCAATAAAAAATCTTTATTTGTCATAATAGAAATTAATTCTTTTTTTTTATTGCTAAATATTTGTTAAAAAATATTTTCTTTGGTTGTTAAAGAATGTAGAAGTTATAATGCATAAAAGAATAAGTCCGGCATTAATTTTAGTAATAATTAGTACTTTTTTATTATTGTTGCTTGCCAAATTAATCCAAAGTTTCAAAATACAATATATATTATTTTAAAATAATAGTCTACGATCTTGTTTTAATAATATAGTTTAACTTGAAATTATTCAGAACTTTCTTTCGTTTTAATTTATCATAAATCATCTTATTCATAATAATTATAATGAACAGTAAATATACCGTTTGACCAAGAATGATTAAAAAAATTAAGTTATATATATTTAGTATTATTTAAAAAATATTCTTTATTAATAAAAATTTATATTTGATTGATATAATTCCTATATGAATAAAAAAAATACACCATCTAATTATATTGCAGTTATATTACGTTATTTACATTCAAGTAATACTTACCAATAAATAGAAAAAATATTAGCAGGCCAAGTTCTCTCATTGATGCTTTCAATGTTCGACCAAGAATTTGTAAGCCTTTACTATGTCTAGACAGTTTAAATATTCTGAATACTCTAACTAATCGAATAACCCTGAGAATTGCCAATGACATGGCTTGATTCGTACTTTTATCTTGTGGGCTAAGTGGAGCTTTTGGCAAATTTAATGTATCTTCTTCTTCGGCTACAACAGTAGCTAAAGTAATAAAATATGGTATTATTGCAATTATATCAATAATATTCATTACATCACGGAAGAAATTAAGTTTATTTGGGCAAGCTAGGAAGCGCACAGATAATTCAAACGTAAACCATATTATACATATAGTTTCTATTAAGAAAAATGGATCTGTTATATCTGGTACTTCATCTTCTTCAATTTTTGTACCATTAGTCGTGGTATTAAATACTCTATAATGTTTAAATTCTGGAAGAGTTTCTAAACAAAATATAACTATAGATAAAAGAATAACAAACACAGAAATTATAGCTACAACGCGTGCTCCTTGTGAACTTTCAGGGTATTCAAATAGTAGCCAGATTTTTCTTTGGAATTCATGAGATGGTAATGGTTTTTCCTCTTCCTTAATAAAACCTTCGTCTTCTCTGAAAATAATAAATATATATATATATATATATATATATATATATATATATATACATACACATATATACATATATTTATTTTATAGAAAATTTTATAGATATTCTTATAAATATAAATAAGATAATCAAATTTTAATATTATCATAAATATTAATTTTTACAGTTAATTTTACAGCCTAAATAAGTTAATAAATTTAATTATAAAAATACAATTATAATTAATTTCAAAAGAAAAAAAAATTTAATTTAAATTATACATTAATACTTTATATATATTATTTTTAAAATTATTTAAATTTAAACAATTATTTAAAAAGTAATTGTTTAATTTTTATTTGTTACTTTTTAAAATTTATATAAAAGTAATTATCGACAAAAAATATACCTTTTCCTTTATTTGATAGGATTCTATAAAATTAATAAAATTTAATTTTTACACATACTTTAAAATTTGTATTTCTTTTATTTATAAAAGTATTATATAAGACTATAAAAATATATTATGAAATTTTTTTTACGAAAAAATAGAATAATTAACTTTAATTGCTTTAATTATATTTTAATTAACAAGTGGTAAAAAATCTTGATCTATTGGTTCTTTTTTCTTTTTTATTGATCAAAATTGAGCAGGTAAAGTTTAAAATACATTAAGAAAGTACTTAATTTAAATCCACTAATTGTAACTGACAAAAGAGATTTATATCTAAAATATGAAGACTAATGTGTTACCTATTTTAAGAAAAATAATAAAATTCACATTCTCAGTTACCTTAATAAATTGAAGAATAACTCGATTAATATTTTGGAATCTTAACAGAATTACGGTATCCATTATATAATTACTATACTAAAATCGAAATTTATATATGAAAAAATTTAGATCTGATCAACACGATCGTATTTCATTTAAAAATTAAAGCCAAGTACACTTTCAAAAAGTATAATAAATGAAGATAAAAAGGCTGGAGATCAATTGATATTAGAGAATCATAAAAATGAAAGGCAAATAGATAGTTAAAGAAGAAAAAACATAAGAGTGACAGAGAGAGAGCGGGAGAAGTTTCAGTAAGATATCAAAAAATGATATCAAAAAATGTTTCAATTATCAGAAATGAGTATAATTACATAGTAATTTTCTAACAGTCCATAAAGATTTATTATATTGTATTACTTTTTTATTAAATAATTACTTTTTAAAAATAGAAATTATTTAACACCACTATACTATAACAAATTAAAGAAGGTATTATTATAAATTTTTAATTATTTAGAAATAAGATAAAAGATGATTAAAAGAATTGACTGTATTATTGTAAATCGAAATTATAAATTACCAAATCGGCGAAATGCACACAATATTAGAAAAATTGATATAGCTATACTTACTAAAAGATTCGAAAATAGAATCATGAACGTGATGGCTTTACAAGTATATTGAAAAGAATATGTGATATTTTGTTATGTGATGCCACAGTAATAAATGATGATAAAAGTTTAATATTTAAGTAATCATAAGGAGTTGACTTATGTAGACGATCATATCCTTACTACAGATATTTTTGTAGAGCATCTATCTGAAATAGTTGAAATGTATCCTAAAATGCATCAATCACTAATGTTAGATTTAAAAACATAATGAAAAGGTCAAAGCGATAACTGAACTTATGCGTTTAAATACTTTCAGAAATTAATTTCAATTTAAATTTACTTAAATAGATCAAGTTTAATAATATTAAGTTGGATTCCATATTAATCTTATTTCGAAAAACATATACAACAAAAGGTTTAAGTGATGCAGCTAAAAAAAAGTAATAAAAAATTGACAGTTAATAAATAAACAAAAGTACTTTAAAAAAGAGTAAGCAATAGATAAAAAATAATTTACTTACTATTATCGATATAGCATTAATATAGCAAAAGATATGTAAGTTAAGACAAATAAGCCTGTACATATTAAAAAATTATATAAAAAATATATATATTATTTTATCTTGAACTTTCCGTGTTGACTGACTATGAATAATTTTAATCGTAGATTATGATTGTTTTCGTAGAAAAATGTATATTAAGATAAATTTTTTTTATTTATTTCTGGATATTGTACCATGTAATATTTAGTAAAAACTTTTTTAATTGGAGGTTAATATATTTGATATAACCATAACATTAAAAAATATTTTCAATATTTATAATGTATCAAATTATAGTGTGTTATAAAAAAATTGAAAAAAAGTATCAATTAGCTTAATGTTTTTACCTAAATTTATTTGTTGCCAATTCGCCGAGTTCATAAAATTTTATTTCTTCTGAAAAAACATCTAGAGGCACATTGACAGGCCTACGTAAACGACCACCGCTTTGATAATAATATAAAATAGCGTCAAATGATGGCCGATTACGATCAAAAAAATATTCGTTGCGTAAGGGATCAAAATATCGAATCCTTCTTGCAGGATCACCAAGTAAAGTATCTGGAAATTGATTCAGAGTCCTTAGTTGGGTTTCGAATCGTAATCCGCTCACCTGAAAGCATAATTTGTATATGTGTCGTAAGTATACACATCTAACTAGTCGTGTATATTACGCATTGATATTAAGCAAATGAATTTATAGATATTTTCAATGTTTTCAATATTTTCAATATTTCAATTTTCAATATTTATAGATATTATTCAATAAATTATTGTAGAAAAAATTTCAAGAGATTTTTATGTCAAATAATACTATTCTGGTACAATATTTATGTACATACATAAATATGTTCACGTAATAATTTATATATGCACCAAAAATTATGTAAATATTTATTCTACAATTAAATTTAGATTGTACCAAATTTTTTATCATTATTCACAATATTCTTACTTTACTTCAGTGTAATAAAGTTTTTAAAAATAGTACTAATACATTGTAATTTTTATACAAAGTATACAATATATTAAAATTATATTTTTAATACCTTGATTTTAATTTTAATATTATTAATATACGACAATTTACGTTTATTTCAGCAATTAACATAAATGTAATAAGTAAATACGGGTAATAAATTAAAATAAATTTTATGCTTGTAATATTAAATTTTTGTATAACAATTTTTAAAAAAACCTTATATATTAAAACTATTGTAAGAATGATATACTGTTACGATTAAAAATATTTTATCTTGTTTTTTATTATTGCAAAAATATAATAGCAATCAATTGATACTTACATTTATGACAATCCTTTCACAAAAATCATGATCGTGTGGTATAGGTTCAAAATGAGTTATACCCCTATATTCATGTTGGTGATTTAGTCTATCATCGTCACGATTTAATAATTTAGGTATTGATCTACAAATATTGAATTTATTAGTATAAGTTATTTTGACGAAATGCTTATTAATTACAAGTATTCAATGGTTTTGTAATACACAATACTGCGAAATACTATGATAATACATTTAAGGTCAATATTTAATAATTTCGAAAAACAATGTAATGCCCGCATTAACAAAAATGTTGTAGATCATAAAAGAAATAGAAACAATAATTTTATCTAAATTATTACTTATTAATAATAGTGCTACTTTGCACAATAATAAAAATTGATTAAGATATATTTTATTATGTTGTAATAAATAATATAGCTAAATATAATTTTTTAAACAAAAATTGAATAGATGAAAAAGAATTCAATTAAAGAAACATTTAATTGGGAAATAAGTATAATTGCAAACGAGTAATAATATTGCAAAAGACAAAATAATTTCAAGTTTTGTATAATACAAACTTCTCAGCTTTAATTCATCTTCATTAATAAATTAAAATATATTTTGTATTATTCTAAGGTTATTTTTCTTGATTCATGATGTTTGTAACATTTTTTTTATATTGAAATAATGTAATTATACAAATTATAAAAATAAATATTTGATTGCAGAGTGATATATAATGTAAAAAATATATAATTATTACGCATACACTTTTTTGCGTATCAATTTTACCGTACTATTCTTACCCTATACATTTGCATAAGTAAACAATATGTTATAGTTTTTTTAATTATTATTAAAATAATATATTAAATAATATATTAAATTTTAATAATAATATTATTAAAATAAAAATTACCTAAAATATTAAATTTGTATGTACAAAATTAGATTCCCTTTTAGAAGAATGAATATAATAATTTAAAAAATATTAAGTAATATAGAGTAACCGGTTATTCTCAAAAAAAGATCTGAAATAGACTAATTAAATTAATAACATATTATTTTGTTTGAAAATAAATCATTTAATAAATTGTTGCTATGTCCTTTATAAATAAGTTACAATCATATCATTATCAACTTTACATAATTTTTAATTTATTAAAAGACAACTAAAACAAAATTTTTAATAAAAAGTATTACTAATTTTTAGTAAAATAAAAAACTACTGTAATGATAATAAATTTAAAAATAATTTAATATTTATATTTTTATACATTAAAATATGTATTTAATATAATAATTTGTTGTTTTATTTTGATATATATTATATTTTTTTTTTTTGTAGTAAATTGTAGTAATTCTATTTTTGTAGTAAAAAAATAAAAATGTAATTCTAAAATTAAATAATAGTATCATTATTAAAAAAAATTTTTAATTATTTTAATAGAAAAACTATATTTGTAAAAACTTAATTTCTGTACTTTTTTTTAAATTTATTCATAATGTATTTTGTTTTCATAAAAAAAACAATTGCTTAGATGTGTACAATAATTTTATATGAAAAAAAGTATAAATATTATTTATAAACCTTAATATTGTTTTTTCAAATTATAAACAAACAAGATTTATTTAATATATTTTTTAAAGTTGTTTAAAAGACATAGTTTTTTAAGATTACTTGAATTTAAAAATGTACTTGATTAGAAGCTTTATATTTTTTATATAAATTTTAATTATATCATACACTAATAAAAAAAATATTGAAAACATTTTAATTAATTATATTCATCTTATACACTTTTTAAATAAAATTATTACAATATAATATTCTTGTGTAGTAATTACTAAAGATTAATTTTTTTCAACAATAATTAAATTATATTATTTTAATATTCACTATTATACTCGTAAGAATTTCAATATTTAAATACAAGGTTCATACATATAAGCAAATGTAATGTAGCTTGAATAGTATTATTTAAACTAATTTATTTATATCCCAGCACCTCAAATCTCCTTGATTTTCTGCACCATTTCGGTGGGGGCGTAAATCCTGCCTCGGTTTGAGGACAGGGGTTAGCCCCCATTTTTCAATAAACTCTATGCGGGAAATCTTGGCGTTTCGTATCTATTAAGAGAGGGGGTTAATCCCCCTCCCGATAAACATTGCCTTTTAATACTGCAATCCTGAAAATTAGCACAATTATTCAACTTATCTTTCTATTTGATTCCAATATAATTATATTGCGTGTTTTATTAGTTCGGTGTTTTACCTTTTCCCTTCCTGCAGTTAAGAACAGCCACCAAAATGGCCGTTTTTCATTTTGTGGAAATTTATATTTTTATTAAAAATGTAAAACCTTTAACATTTGTATTTTATAAAACTTTTTATCATTAAAATTACAATTTTATTTTCAGGCTTTTAATATAATTATATAATTGCGAAAGTTAATATTATATAAATAGTATTATAAAATTTTTGCTATGTAAATAAAAGTGATAAAAAAAGAAAATTTAATTTAAAGTTAAATTCTTTTTTCTTTTTATATATTTTTTTATATGTTTTTTATCATTTAATTACAACTTTCATCTGATAGGTTAATTTTCCACTGATCTTTCTGTTAAATTCATTCACATATATTAATTTTTAAAGTACACGTGATTTTTATATTTATATTATATTTTTATTTTTGTACATTTTTTATATGTTATAACTCAAATTATTGTAATTTTCACAATTTCAATATTATATTGTTTGTACATTAATATATTTTAGTAACAATGGTTATTATATTCGTTATTATAATATTATCATTTAATGAATTTTAAATCATAATTATTTTACTTTCATACATAAGTTAAAATTTAATCATGTGATTTATGATCTTTTATGCTTAAAAATTGATGTTATTCTGTTCTATGTAAGCTAGGTAAACTATTCTGCTGCGCGCGTTCTTTTACCCCCACATTCTTTTTACTTTCTAGTCCAAATGTTTTTTTTTATTTTTAAATGATTTGAATCAAATTTTATAAAATTAATTTTTGTATATTATAATTACACACATATATATATTTATATATATATATATAATTTTAAAATAATTTTAAAAATATTAGATTAAATAGTGAAAACTAATTGTCGAATAATTTATTTATAAATTTTTTTTAATTTTAAACTTTTTCTAAGAATGTAGTTTACCAAAATTTTAAATTAAAAATATTTTTTATAAATAATATGTAAATTAATATATTAAAGTAAAATTTATTTAATACTTGATTACTTTTATTGATTGTGGGCACAAAAAATTTTAAATATTATGTAACATGTTATTTTTAATTCATGTTAAAATATATACTAATATGAATTTAGTATCTTTTTAATAAACTTATAAATCTTTAAAATCTGATAATAATTATTATTAGTATTAATTCTAAATAATTTTATAATATAGTATATTTATATAATAACATCTGATTATACAAATTAATTATAGTTTATAATATAACGTATTACATATGGGGCTAGCGAAGTCAATGAAAATATCACCCAGTGCTAAGCTACTTCTGTCCTGGTTAAGGATTGACTCTTCAAGTTATTTTTGCTCATTGTCTATTCATCGCCTCTGTTTTCGATCAGAGGGTTGAACTCGCAGGTGATAAGATAGGATCATGTCTTTCAGCTCAGTTAGTGTCTGAAGCTTGCGTACATGGATAATTCGACGTTATAAAATCACTGTACATGATAAACGAAATATTAAATCAAGAAAAATAACTTAGAAATAATATTAACCATACTGATTAGTTATCTAAAAAATATATATATTTATATATTTAATAATATAAATATATATATTTATATATTTAATAATATAAATATATATATTTATATATTTAATAATATAAATATATATATTTATACTATATAATAGGTAGAATGACAATATTTCTTTAATTGTAAATACCTGATAAGAAGAAAAGATGGAATTAATTGTGAAAATACTTTTTATAATTTATATTCATCGTTTATTATTTATTTTTGTTTTTTAATAGTATCTTAGGTTTATGCATAGTTTTCTAATTTTCTTTTAATACTACCTTTAAAAATTAAAAATTATCTTTAATAATCTTTAAAAATTTAAGAACAAAATAAAATACAAGTACATATTTTTTAAACGATTAAAAGTATTCGATAAATAATATTGTACGAAAATTATGTTTAATATCTATTTTATCTATCTAATCTACTTAATATTTATATAAGTTATTCTAACAACATTTGAAGCATAGAACATTAAATAAATAAAAATTATTTTTAAAAACTCAGCATCTAACATTAATACTATCGATAATTTCGAAAAATCTAAAATTTATATTTGAAACGAATATTTTCAAAAAAATTTTTTTTTGAGATCAATAAACAATATATGATTGAATTAGATAATCAATAATTAGAAAACAGTTAATGCAGAAATTATAGGTATCAAAGAATTATGTTATTAATAGAGTCGGCACTTTCATATTAGCAGGGTTTTATAAATTATATTTTATAAATTTTATAAATTAGGATATGCGATCAGATATTTTTCAATAGTTGATGTTATTTTATTGTTCAATTAGAGCACTGAAAACTGGCAAAAGTATAAATGTTTTTTTTTAAATTTATACTTTATATAAATAAATTAATATTAATAAATAAATTTTTTTAAATTTATTTTATTCTTTTTAATATTTTATTTTTTATAGTTTTTAATCAATCAAAATTGGATGATGTATTTTTTTATATTCTAAAGAATACCGCATTTTATACATGATTTCAGCTAATTAGTTTATAAGGATTTTGTTACAGCCTGCCGTGTTAAACATTTTAATAAATGTAATATTTTTAAATAAAACATTAACAAAGTTATATTAAGTTATTAATATTTATTCAGAAAAATGTAACTGTAAGCATATTATTATTTACTTTCAGCTAAAGTATTTATATAAACATAAAATATTGTATTTAAAAAGATTTAATATTATTTTAAATAACTATTACATATATTAGATTAGGTATTTACAAAAATTATTTCTACAAAAGTCAATATTTTCGATTCTAGATACAAATAAGAAGTATAATTGCTACGGTTCGCCATGTTATGTAAATATAACATTAATGATATATAATTAAATATAACGCTTTACACAAGTGTGATAATATTTACAAAAGCATAATATCTTTTGTGACGAAAAACAGGTGTTCTAGAAAAGCAAAACAAAAAAAAAACATTTATATATTTATGATTATACCTTCCGAGTACGCCTGATTGACAAGAGCTGCATTGGCTTGAAAGTCTAATATTAAGTATGCCTTTGAATATTTGTATGCGAGATGTACGATTTATGAGGTACCAATGTTTTTCACAAAATTGTTAGAGTTGAGATAAAATTATACATTATTCTTTGAAGTAAATAACACTAAAAATTTTCACGTGATTGTGCTCGATTGCATTGCCATCCATCTCAAGAATTCGAGTCAGGTAGGTAATAGAAGTAGTAGCCGCTAGATGTAGGAGAAAAAGATCTTTCCCGCCATTCTATTTTTTGAGCATTAATGCTTTCGTAAAATTTGCGATATTCCGCCTGCCGTTAGAAAAAAATCAGCTTATCGTGCGCTTATTACTGTTCTCGATTTCTTTGCCATTTTACAACCTTCTTCAAATTTTAATTGCAAAATTGTAAAGGCAAAGGAAAACTTAAATGACGGAAATCGTGATGAGTTAGAGGACTTTCAGTAGCCTATTACGCGCAGATCTTTATAGACGTGCAAAACCTTACATGTTAAATAATCCTCGATAAACATATTAAAATTTTGTATGCCTAATTAAGGCATCTTGTTAATTATTCAATTTGAATAAATAAAACTGAGTTGTTATTTAAGTGAGTATTTTTTGGTAAGAAAATCCGTTTTTCTTAATAAATTAAAAAGAGGCTTTAAACTGTTCATTTTTTCAGTATATAAAATATATATATATATATTAGTATATATGAACTTTTAATATTGGAACATTTTCAATAATATTATAAGAATTGTATATTTTATAACTATATTTATTGATAATTTATAAAATATTCTGTAGAAATATATCGATAAAAGTATTTTAAGTCCGTAACAGCTGATAAATTTGCTATTTATAAATTGTATTACAGTGCAGTTATTAAATTATAATTTATTATGAAACAGCGTTGGTTTGCGTTTTATAAATGGATAACATATTTAAGTTTTCGATTTGAGATTTGCATTTCTAATGCCTTAATAGTTTCAAGACTATTGCATTTACAGAAAATAATATTCATATTTAGATAATCATTATGTATAATTACTTAATGTTAATATTTACTTTAACTAATATAATAAAATTTGAATGAAAAAAATATATACGCTGTTCTGCTAAATGTGCTCATATAAACAAGAAATTATATTTATGTACATACATACAAACTAGACGTTTGTACGCATATGTAGAATAGCATCTACGTATATTGCAAATAAGACGCAGTTTAATTTTGGATACGTTTAGATTATGTATTAATTTTATACGTTATTAACAAATAGGATCCTCGTTTTAAATATAATAATTTCAGTTTCTAAAGATTAAGACGTTCAAAAGTGTAAAAATTAGAAAATTGAAAAGACACGATATGTATATTAAATATAATAAATCGAATACAGGTTAGTTAATTAAAATTAAATATGTTTAAACGTCTTACAGACTACCAAATGTTAAAAAAGGTAAACATTTTATTGTTATACATGATATAACATAATTTTATATTAAAAATACCCCAAAAACAATACACAATCTAAATTTTTCGTTTTTATTTCTTATAAAAAAAATTTATTTCGTAGATGTAAATAAATAAAAAATGTAAAAAAATATACAATTTTATTAAATAAATTTATGTTTAATTACAAATTTTAATTACAAATAATTATAATTACAAATTAATTATAACATTTTTTACCATTTTTCATATTTTTTTTTTTAATTAAATTTTAAATTATGTTAAATATTTAATCTTAATTCTCAGCTTATTTTATATTAGCTTATTGTATATTAATTTACAAAGGTATGCACTTTAAATATATTTTCAAATCATAATAATGAATTATATATTACATTGTTTATGTCTTAAATTAAGTTTAATATTTTTAGTTTAATATGTTCATATATAATAACAAGAAAATATATCATTCATCATTTTATTTTTGTAACCTTGTAAACAAGTATTATAAAGAAAATGTTTAAATTGCATCATTTTCTAGATGAGTCTAATAAAATTATATTAATGTAATTAAAACAATAAAAAATAATTAAATAAGATTTTTTTTAACTTAAGTGGAATTGAACTGTACAGTTCATATTGTATTCGGCTTAAATAATAAGTAAATCCTAAATTGTAAACATCAGTTATTGATTTAAATAACCATAACTTTTATAACAAATTAGTCATTTTACAAAATTTTAATATATTAATGATTTAATAGAATATTATTTTATATTAATAGATAACATATACTATAAATTATTATAGTATATTTTATATATAATTATAATATATACTAAAAATTTCAAAAAATAAAAGGAAATAGCAAATTTTATATTGGTTATTAATATACACTTAATTGATATAAAGTTTCTGAATAAAGTATTTTAATTTTAATATTAAAATGTAATTATATTTTGATTGCATTCTGTATTTATCGAGTTTTCAGGGCAAAAAAGTATTGAAGCTTTGAAAAATAATCATAATAAATGAAAATTCTTACCTGTATAAGACTATTGTATAAAAAAATTTGAATTCTTTTATTTCATTACATATAATTGTAAAATTTTCATATGTAGTAAAAAGTAAAATTTTAAAAACAGTTTCTTTTTATTTTATTAATTACAGCATTAAAAATTTCATTGAATATTTTATAAAGTAATTTTAAAATCAAGTTGAAGAAGTTGGATATCATGATTACTTATTTTATTATTACTAAATTATTACTATTTTATTTTCTATATACTTTTTATTCATAATAGAGCTTTATCATCGTATTAAATAGTTTTTAACCAGATTATTATATAGATGTAGAAGAAAGTACTAGTACAGTTTTTTAATAAATGAATTAAAATTAAAGGTTTTAAATTGGTTTTTATTTTATAAAAATTTTTTAACTTAATAATTAAACATTTAATTATGAACTTGATTATTGTTTACCCAGCTGTATAATGATTTTTGTTAATTCTTTTGAACACAATAAATATTTTTCTGATCATGTATATGAAATTATAGCGTATATAGAACTTTATTTTAGTCTAATATTTCTGTTTTATAATTGTATTTATAAATTAGTAGTATAAAAAAAAACAAAAACAATGCTATTAGGTAAGACAGTATTAATATTTAAAATTACTTAAATTTGTGATATTGCATATGCTGTATAATTAAACATTTAACAATATTATATAATTTTTAAGAAATTTTATTTTAGCTATATCGTAATAGACTTATAATTTGTAAGCAGATTTATAATTTTAGTTTTGTATACTTTTAATATATGATTTTATTCTATTTAAGCTTTGTCTGTTTTAATGAGAGCTTAAATTTATTTATGCTATCATTTAGATACTTAGATAGTTCTCTATGATACAATCATACTAATATTATGTTCATTAAATATTGAAGGAAAAATAGATTGTGGTTGAACTGGCAGAATTATTTAAATAAATTGTAGAATTAATACATCAATTTAAACAGTAAAAGAAATTATGGAACTACTTCAATAGATTAAAGTGCTGGTATTTATAAGTAGTCACAGAAAACCTATTTAGTAGAAATTATTGCTTTTTTCGCGTTTATCTTAAAACTCCTATTAGATTTTAATATTACTAAAATGCTTCCGTTCTCAATTTTTTTACGCTTCACTACATTTTGAATGTCGTTTCTTATTACTGTACCCATCTCATTTACTATTTGTCTATTTTCAAATTTTACCTCTAACGTTCTATTTTTACTATTTTTTCTAATTATTTCGAGAATAAAATTTCAATTTTTATTAACTCTCAGACTGATTATTTCTAACCAGATTTATTCACTGTTTGATTTCTTTTGTTTTTTTATTAAGTACTTATTTTTTAATTTGCATACGTTGGCGATGAACTATGTTCATATTCGAATTAAATATCAAACTTATTAAAAAAATCAACAAATAAATATGTATAAAATAAGCTTATTAATTTTAGTGAAAAATTACTTTTTATTATTATTGAAGTATGAAGACAAAATAATTTTTTATATGTATAGCAAAAAGTTTTTATAGGCATGTGCGTAGAATAAGATAAAGTTTAAATATTTATAATAAATAAATTCTCTAATGCTGTAGCAGCTAAACGAATTTTAATGATAAACTTATATCCTGCCTTCTCCTTTTATTTCATATACAAGTAGTTATTACAAATATGTGCAGCTTAATGAGAGTATCGATACACGGCCTTTACCGCATAATTCTAATATCTAAATTTCGTCATTATAAATTCATTCTCAGCCTGAACACGATTCGCAGAAATAAATCTGTTTCTGCGTACCTTTGAAAATACATTTTGTCCTTACCCAACTATTTTTATAAACGTTATATTCAAACATATTTTTTATCTAAAATATCTTTTATCTTTAAGCATCTAAATATATTTATGTGTTGGGGCCGTAAATTTAATTTTACTTTTAATTTTAATTTTATCTACAGATTCAGGAAAGGGTGGAGGATAAAGTTGCCGCTAATAAATGACACCTTGGTTTAAACAGAACGAATATTATTTATTTAATTTACACCTATATAGAGCATAAAAAACTTCCTTCTTTCGAGAAGGAGGGAAAAGCCCTTTACATCTAATTTAGCCTAATTGCATAAAAAACCTCCTTCTCTAAAGAAGGAGGAAAAGGCAGATATCGAACTAATTTGCGCTACTGGCCAGGCGCTTACGCTTACTAAATTAATACTTACTCTACCGCTCGCTCACTAGTATATTTATGAGAGTCGCAACGAGAAGGATTGTGAAAAGGGTAAGGACCGGCCCAATCAGACCTGACCGTCGGCCCTGGCAGTCCAAGGAGATGGGTGACCAGCTGAGACAATTCCCGTCAGACTTGGTCGTCAAACCCAGTACAGCCACGACGATGGGTAACCAAGTAGGAATACCCCAGTTAGAATTGATTGTCAGACCCAGTACGTCCAAGGAGGGGGCTGGCCAGGTGACACAGTCCCATACAGACCCAGTCGGTTCCTCTCGGTCGCAGTTCGATCCGGGATCAGATAGAGGCGTTCCCGTACCTTCACTCACTGGACTTCACTTCAGCGTCAATTCACACCGTTTTATCATACGCATTACTAAGGGCTCGATCCCTCCAATGACGTACCACGCTCACTCTTCTAAAGCTAGCGAAAAACTAAAAACTGCGCGCGCTACATTATTTAAATATCGCTTGACCGCCGCTCTCGGGCGGCTTAAAGAAAAACTCCCTTGTATATAGTAGACTATCGGGTTACTCGCCGCTAAGAATTTTACTACTCTACACTGAAACTAATATTATTTACAACGCAAACAAAAGGCGATTACGATGGTCTCGAACATTATGTATAGTTCGCTAATATTTCTTAAATTACACAATTTGATCATGGAGAGGTTGGGCTTAAAGTTGATATTCAGATTGTTGTTTAATCATCTCATTTTATTACTGTCAGAAATATTATTACTAGTCGCTTGTTCATTCTTTTATTTTCTACATCTTTATAAATTAAAATTTTACTATATGTTCAATTCTTGTTAAAAATTTTATTTAGATTTTTTTATTTTTGAACTTTTAGATGCTTTTTATAATTTTGCTTGTGTAATGTATTTTATTTAAATTCTAATTTGTTTTAATATTTTCTTAGGATATATTTTTAATAAATTAATTTTTTTTATGGTTTAATTATATTCATCATCATTTAAATATTTTCACTCCGAATCCTGTTTGCATTCTTTTACTTTGATGCTAAATTCTAATGATTACTAGCAGAAAGATAATTTTTATATTCTGTCTTTCATTTTTATGTTTCTCCATTTACTTTCTTTATTAAAGATAAAATGAAGTTCTATGTTCTATAAATTTTCAAGTTTGAAGTTTATTTTCAACGGTAAATATGTAAATATAAATGTATTATATTTATGAAACTTATAAAAAAATTCAAGTTTTACAATTCTAATACTTTTAGATTGTTGCTATGTAGATCTAGCAATCAAGAAATTATTTAGATTTTGTACTAAAATTTAACTGTAATATTGATTTTTTAAAAAAATTTTTTTATCACATTTGGCTAAATCTGAGCCAATAAACTCAGATTGATTTTTTTTTATTGAATTCACAGGCGTACAAAACTTTCATTAGTACATATGTGTTTTATAAAAAAGTGATATAATGGCTTCGTGTAGATTAAGTATTAAACATAATTTATTGTTAAATACTGTTAGAGGAAATCGTGTCATTTTCAGTTATATCTAAAAAATTTTTGTTTTACGATTTGCTTATCTGAGGTAATTAGTTATTGCGTTTATTTTTTATTAATGTATTGTGTATTGTTGTGTAAAAATGAGTTCCAATTATCTTTCATGATAATCTCAGTAAATTATTTTAATATTCTTTTTAGGTTTATTATTATTAGATGCAAATTGATATTGCTGTAGCTGACAATCTAAAGTAAATTGCTTGCATGTACTGAAGACAATTTGAAAATTAAAAATTTATAAAATATTTAGATATAATTTAATATGATTTCATAAGAAACAATAAATGTCTTATAATTACTATGCAATTTAAGTTTCTAATTTATAATTTGTATAAAGCATTATGTAATCGTTTCCTTAAAATGAACGATCCATATTATTACGCATAATATAGCTTCATAAAAAGGTAAGATATTAAAAACATTTTATTATATTTAATATATTTCTAGTTTAAAAAAATTTCATTTAAATTTAGACGCTACAAATATATTAATAATTAGTTTGAATATTAATAATAAAATTAATTTCATGCCGATTGAATTATACAGTTTTATATTATTTATTTTATAATATATATATTTTTATTTAACTTTCGTTTTGAAAAAAAATTAAATTTCGAACTTACATAATTATTTGTTTTCAGGCTAGTATCAAAATTAAAAACTATTATTGTGTTTAAACACAAATTTATTCTATGAATTAGATTAGGCTTGCAACTATCAGTACGGCATATTAACATTAAATAAACGTTTAAAATCTTAAAAAATATTTTTATTAATTTAAAATTAGAATTTATTAATAAGATTATTTTATTAATATTTAATTTTGTTAAATTTATTAATAATCAATTTTATTATTCAGTTTCATTATTTATTTAAATAAAGTTTTTGGTAAGTTTTCCTTACCTTAACCAAATTCCTAAATTAAATCGATGGTAAATTTTTGGTAATTTTTTCAAGTTTTTTTTTATATTAATTTTATTATTTTAATAATTTTCTTAAAATAAAGAAATTGTCAAATAATACAACAATAGATGTTTCTTTATTAAATATTTTTTAAAACTGTTAACATATTTTTATAATATTTATGTATTTTTTTTTTCAAATCATTTATTAATTTTATATTAATTTTTACATCTTTATTTATTGTAATACTTAAAAATAATTAAAATAATTTTTACATATTACTTATTTGTTTTACATTCTAAAATAATAAACTATTAAATAGCTTGATTTTTGAAAGAGATAAATATATTTTATAGATGACTACAGTGATAGAGAGCAATTATCAACAATTAAACCCGTTCTCAGAAGATGAAGATGAAGATCACGAAGAAACAGCCCGTGATACCGGTGTAATGATCCACGTTGTTCCCGAAAGTGAAAAGTCACGATGGAATCATATAGAAGATTTAGATTCATTTTTTACAAGAATGTACCATTATCATCAAAAGCATGGATTTGCATGTATGATGCTTCAAGAAGTTTTTGAACTTGGACAATTTATTTTTGTCTTAGTGTTTTCAACGTTTCTTTTTCATTGTGTTGATTACTCAATATTATTTAAGTAAGTTATTTTTTATATGTAATTTATATTAATATAAAGAATCTTTTTTGTCATATTTACAGTTTTTTATTACTTATAATAAAAATATAATGATAATTATTACTACTATGTAGAGAGAGAACAGCCGATAAGATTTCAATAAGTGATGCTATATTACCGTCAGCAAAATGTTTAGAAAGTATGGGTTTAGTTACTTGGATTTCTATTCTTGTAGCGAGTATATTTTGGATTTTACGAGTAATCAAAGTTCTTTACCATATTGTTCAATTTTGGGACATTAAATCATTTTTTAATATTGCTTTAAAAATTAACGACAGTGATTTAGATAATTTAACTTGGCATGAAGTTCAGAAAAGAGTTATAGAAGTTCAAAAAGAACAAGAGATGTGTATTCACAAACGAGAATTAACTGAACTTGATATTTATCACAGAATATTAAGATTTAAGAATTACACAGTAGCAATGATTAATAAGTCTCTTTTACCATTACAATTAACAATACCATTATTTGGTAATACCATTTTTATGAGTCGAGGATTAAAATATAATTTGGAACTATTACTTTTTTGTAAGTGCATTAAATTAGTTTAGTATACATGGAATTATTTATTCTTTTATTAAATAAAATTTTTTTAATGTAATAGGGGGTCCTTGGTCACCATTTGAAAATAGTTGGCATTTGCAAGAAGATTATAAAAGATTAAATAAACGCCAAGAACTTGCTAAATCTTTATCTAAACATATTTTATGGGTTGGAATTGCTAATTTTATACTTTGTCCATTAATATTTTTTTGGCAGATTTTGTATTCTTTTTTCAATTACGGTGAGGTAAGTAATTTATTTATAATAAAAATTTATTTATTTGTATGAAAAATCATTAGCATTAGTGAAAATATTAATAAACTTATACATTTTTGTTCAATTTTTTCAATTCTTAATATATTAATTATCTTTTTTTAAATAAAAGAATATTTTATGAACTTTAAGAATATATAATAAAATATATGTACATTTATCTAGAAGATGTAATAATTTCAATCATATAATATTTTAAGAAGTACATCCATATTATAGAATCTTATAGTTTTATGGGCATATTAGAAAATAAAAGAATTTTAATCGAATTAGCAAATGAATTTTGTTAAAGCGCGAATTGCCCTTTAAACCAAATCATCAAGGTGACCTGTTTTTTTGTCTTACTAAAATATAAACCTGCGCGGAAAATTAAATCATATGACACAGAATCCATGGTCTTCGGTCTGCGCAATTAGGCGCCAACTACACGGCGATTAGCATGCCACCTAAATAACTAATTACTAATTAATACAAAAAAGACCGCCAGTACACTCCCCTCCTTCAACAAGACTACCGCTAATCTCATAAAGACCAGAGAAGTGTGTGAATACATCAAGTCTATCCAATCACAGTGTTACTCAAAATTATACAAATAAAGTAACTAAATTAAATTTAGTATATCATTAGGGAGAAGCAATAAAATGCATTTAATATATTTCATGCATGAATTCTTTAGAAATTCTTATTTTTATCAAAAATACATTTATTTTATTTTCTGAATTAAAAAAAAATTCCAATTATAGAACAACTAATTATGTGCAGTAAACTTATAAATATTAAAACTAATTTTCAGAGTATAAATGATCCGATGTATTTTAAAAATTTAATTTCACGTATATGTATATATACGTATACGTATATGTAATGTGACCGTTAAAATGCAAAAATTTCATTATAATAAAACCATAAAAATAACACAATAAAAATTGTATTAAAATATCTATTACTTATTTATTAACTTTTAATATATAATTATATCTTTTTCGCTTCTATTCAATAGAAAACATCTATACCCTATTATTTTTCTAGTCAAAGCTTATATATTTTATTTTTATTCATTTATAATAATTAGAATAGATGTTAAGAAATAATTATAAATATGTAATTGTTACGGATAAAACAACTTTCATCGCGATCGCACGTGTATTGCGTGTAAAATTCCGCGTATTAGTGGTTCTAAGAAAAAAGAAAAAGATTAAAAAAAAAACGAAAAATAAAAAAGATAAGTGCATGGGAGACCATGAAATTACACAATGATGTATGAGCTAATAAAATGAATATCGACGCAATGACTAAAGAACAGTTCGACCGATCTGAGAAAACAGAAAACATGTCATTCGAAAAACGTTTTCCAACAGATAAAAAGTCATGGACAGAACGTCAAATTGTAGACGTCCACATCTAAATGTTCTTTTTTTTTGTAAATAAAAGAGAAAAATAGTCAGTGGTCAATGAGTTAAAAAAATCTCAAAAAATGCTAGGGCAATCGAAAATAAGCCTTGTAAAAAAAAAAATGTATACAAGTTATATATTATAGAAAATAAAATTCGTAACTATATTATACACATTAGATTAAGTATTTTAAAACGTAAAATCGTATTTCACGATAAATGCCAAATTGTAAAATTATATTTCAGAATACAATTTAAAAGAAAAAATCGTTGTTTGATTTAATGCGTTAACTGTAAAATATGCGTTGCATTTTCGAGTAATCAGCATCGTGACGTATAGAATTATTTCTTGTTTTTCCCAATAATCGACATGCATCCAAAGCACGGCTCGGGCTCACGTGCATTCGGGGAAGGTACCGGCGTTATGTATACGATAGGAAGGAAAGGTGATCTCTCCCCTTTCTGATATTTTAACCAATAAAAATAAAATTTAAAATAAAATAAATGTAAAAACAAAAGGTAAAATTGTAAGGGAAGGACGAGAGAAGGAAACTGAAAAAACGATGCGTCACTTCGTTTTTCGCAACCAAGAAAGACACTTCGACTTATATGTACGAGAGAATACACACCTAACATATAACCAAAGCAGTTTTAATTTATTTTTACCCTGATGTCTTGAACAATAATTTTATTGTAAAGTGATAGCAGTTAATAGATATATTACTTTTTTTATATACAGGGTTAATATAAATATAGGTCACATTCTGACATTCATGACTGCTATGTCGGATTTTTTTTTTTTTTTAAATTTTTTCATTAATCTATTAGAACTTTGAAATATTTCCATCAATTATGTACCTTATTCGTTACCTCTTTATTTTGCTTAAATTTGACGATTTAGCAGGTGATAAATCTGTGTTCTCAATCGTTATATCGATAAGTAATCGGTATTCTAATGTCGTTTATCAAAGATTTGGTGATAATATATTATCATGCATGACAATATAATAAATAATGTTTAAAAAACTAATTTTAATATTTTATAAATACTTTTTAGCTTTTAAAAAGAGAACCTGGAGCTCTTGGTACACGTATGTGGTCTTTATATGGAAGAATTTACTTAAGGCATTTTAATGAATTAGATCATGAATTAAACGCTCGTTTGAATCGTGCATATCGTCCAGCTTCTAAATATATGAACATGTTTACATCACCATTAATGACTGTTATAGCGAGAAATATAGCTTTCGTATCAGGCAGTATTTTTGCTGTTTTTATTATTCTAACGTTTTATGATGAAGATTTTTTGACTGTAGAGCATGTTTTAATGATAATGACAATAACAGGAAGTATTGCAGCTATTTGCAGATCACTTATTCCAGATGAGAATTTAGTATGGTGCCCAGAAAGCTTACTTACAGCTATTCTAGCTCATACACATTATAGACCAGATAAATGGAGAAAACAAGCACATACCCAAGCAACAAAAATGGAAGTTGCTCAACTTTTTCAATATAGAGCAGTTCATTTATTTGAAGAACTATTATCACCTCTCTTAACTCCTTATATTTTATGTTTTCGATTAAGATATAGGGCAATAGATATAGTTGATTTTTATCGTAATTTTACAGTTGAAGTGACAGGGGTAGGAGATGTTTGTAGTTTTGCACAAATGGATATTAGAAAACATGGCAATCCAATGTGGCAGACAGTCATTCAAAACCAGCATTGCAAAAAACACATCACCAAATTTGAAGATATTGAAAATGAACAAAATGAAAAAGATATTTCTTTATTATCAAATCAATATACACAAGCCGAAGATGGTAAGACTGAATTATCTTTATTACATTTCACACTTACAAATCCGCAATGGAAACCGACGATTTATGCAGAGAATTTTGTTAATGCCTTACGAGAACGAGCTAAAAGAGAAGCGACATCTGGTGGCTATTCCGATACAAATCCATTATATGCAAGCTTAACAAGCCTTTCTAATTTAGGGCCTGAGGTGAGTAGATTATCAATTAGATTATTGTTATACTATAGTAGTATTAAAGTTCATATACGCAGTAACTTTTCAATCAAATTTTTTTTATTCTAACAATATTGGAAATTTAAAAATCATGTTGATTTTTAATTTGTATTCAGACAGATAATTATCAGGAAATGTAACTGATAATTGTATAATTTTTAAATAAATAACTTAAGAATAAACTTGATTTAAAATTCTAAAAATGTATTTTGTAATATGGTATGTTGTTTATGTAGCACATACCTATAAGGAGTTTTCCAAAGGTTTTAAATTCAATACTTACGTTGTTAGTATATATAAAAAATAGTAAGTTTTTCCGATACTTTATATAAAGTTATAATTAGTGCTGTGAATTATAAATTATTTAAATAAGTTTTGATTTTATATTGTTTTTTTTTGTTTTATAAGCTACGATTATTTTGTACAGTAACATCCAAACATAGTTTATGGATTTATTCATCAGTAAATAGCAATTAGTTCGCGATTCATGGATGTTTTTAATAAACTGGGAATTATGAAATGGCTAATAAACTTCTATATTATGTTGTTGATTTTTATTATTTTAAATTGTTATAAATATTATATCAATCGGAAAAATGTATAAAATTATACAAAGATTGGAATTATGACTGGCTAGTGATTCGGAAGAATACACTCAAATAACCATTTATTAAGAAATCGTTCGAATTCTACAAAATAAAAAAAAGAATTTATAAAAGCTTCTCTACTTATTAACGAGAAAATCGTACGATGGTTGCGTATTTACATAGACATAACAAAAAATAAAAAATATGGTTTTGAATGAAAAATATGAAGAAAAAAAATATTATTTTTCTGGTATCTGAAGACTGCCAGTAACGTAGTTAATTATTCAATGTAATATTACATATAACTTTTATATACATAGCTAATAAATTTAATAAATGCATTTTTTACTTAAGGTTAGAAGTATTAAAATTTCTTCTATTTTATCTAAATTAATATTATTAAAATTGTATTTCATATAAAATTATGTTCAAATATTTTTCTTATTGTCTATTAAGTTCTTTTATTTAAAATCTGGAATAAGAGTTTGTAACATTAATACTACAGTAAGCTTAAATAATGATACATTCATTTGTAGTAATGCGCGGTGTAATTATTACTTTCAAAGACTGTCACTCTTCTTAACAAATAAACTCTGTCCTTTCTTGTTACTTCTAATTTATACGTTATCATCACCATCTAGTATATAAAATCGCCTATTCTCCAACATTAGCGTAATCACCAATCTCAACTCATTGAATAGATTTATCGTTTTCAAATCATTTCTTGCGTAAGTCTCAAATATAATTACAGATAATTTCAATATCAAATTAGATATAATCAGAATGTAATCGTCTTGTGTTAGTTACATTCTAAAATAGTTTAATGCATTTAGCAATCAAATATAAATGCAAATGTAAATTTAAGAAAAATTACTTTATAACTGATTGTCTACGAAGAAATTGGAAGTATGCAGTCTTAAATATAATTACTACTACTATGCATTTACGAAATATACATTTAATTAATTTAGTGGTCTATGTAAAAATGTAAAAAATACAATGTTTGTATTTTATACTGAAGAATTTTTATAAGGATAGTGTTCATTTTTGAAGTTCTTTACGGTCTAGTGTATTAAAGGTCGGACACAAAATCTCGGATACATAAAATTTAAAATACAAAGATTAGAAAAATAAGTAAATAACCAAGGAAGAGGGGAGGCGCGAAATATTGCAACAATGAAGGAAACAGGGAGAAGTTGGCGAGCGAGGATAGAATTTTATATGTTTGATGACTTAGTCGACGAAAAAAGAGAATTCAATATATAGGGCGAAAGGAGAAGGGTAAGTTTGATCTAGAACATTGAGGAAAATATAGTTTTATTTCCTGAATCAAATCCTGACCTGATGGTGAAGAGATAGATAGAAAGAAATTGTATGTCCAATCTAGTAAAGTATAAAATAGTTCGTATTTATTGGCGCTTAAAGAACCGACTATTACATCTAGAAGACCTGTGTCTAGGGCATTTAGCTACAAAACTATAGGCCTATTTTTTACCACCCCTTAAGCTCTAAATCAGATGAAGTAGTTAGGAATATCGATCACGTAATGTACTAAGTTAAAAATAAAGTAAGAAAGCTTTTAATTCAAATTCGAAGAATCCAAAAATAATCGCGTACGTGCGATAATAAATTATAATTATTTAGTTAGGAAAAATAGTTTTTGCTTTTGCAGCTCTTCCATTCCTTTTCCCAAATTTCTTGACTTAACATTAAACTAATAAAAATTTTCTTTATAAAATATAACATAATTTTTATTAAATCTGTGTACTATTAATATAAATTGATAATATATGTATAATTTATTCTACTATATTTTCATAAATAAACTAGTTTTCATGTTTACCATGTTTAAAAATTTTCTTAATACTTAATTATTCATAAAACTGCACGTCTTGTGACCTTTTTATATTTTAATAATTTTATATTTTTATAAGATTTTTTTTCAGTGATTTTTTATATCCTACATTTATGTGTAATTAATTTTAATATTGTTATGATACATTTTCTTTTACAGTACAGCGATATTGTTTCCAATATTATACGAAATTCTATGATGAATCAAATTCCTATACCAAATACGAATAACGGTATTAGTAATTATGACCAACAATTTACTGGGATATTCTCAAGTAACTCTATTTATTCTGAGAATTTATCTTTAAGTAGTAGAAATAAGTATGGAAATAAATTAGAAAATGTTAAAGCTCTGAAGCGAGGTGTTCATAAAGTTGAAGGACCTTTGGACATTGGTGAAAAAGGTTTACTTTACAGTTTAAAACAAATTTTTGGAACGCTTAATGATTCTGTAAGTACATCTGCATTAGGCTCGGGATATCAAGATGTAAATACTGAATCTATTATTCCTCTTGAGTTAACAGCAGTTGATATGTCCTTGTCTACATTGTATTTACACGAACTTCATCATAGACAAGTAATATATTTTTATAAAGTTTTGCATGTTAAATTGTTTTATATTATATATTAAAATTAAATCTTGAAAAAATATACTAAATTTTATTTCAATAAAATAATTTGAATGCTAAAATAAACTAAATATGATTAGTATATAAAGTTATAACATATATATTACAAGAATCTGATTAAATGATGAAATAAAATAAATAAATAAATAAATAATTCTATGAATACTAAATCATCTTTTTTATTTCTCTATTGGTTGTTTAATATTCTGTGGGTAATTGTTAGATTCATATTTAATTATTTTAAAGCACTTGCATTAAAATTTATACAATAATAGTCGGATTGCTATTTCTTGTACTACTCAACGAATGATTTAATAAAAACTTTATTTGTACATCAATTACTTTTAAAAAAAATATTTCTAACCACTGGAGTTCAGTTGTTTTATGAAAAAGCTTTAATATTTTATTCATAATTACCATGTTTTTCCATTCTACCGACGATATTAATCAGGATATTATGAAAATATATGTATTTTTTAAATATATTTACATATATCTAATAAGATTTTTGGTAATCTTTAATTTTATTTTAGTTGAGATACATTTTTTTGTTTCATTAATTCTTTACAAAAATAAATTTCAAAGGTATAGTATTTGATAACTAATAGACATACTATTGCTTAGTCGATAGTTTCAACTCATTTAGTCATAAGTTTTTTTTATTATTTCTTTTTAAAGACTTTTAATTTTCTTATTTTGTTTAAATGCAACAATTTTTCAATGAATTTCATTTTTAATACATATTTGGAATTTAAAATTTGTTTATCTTAATCTCTAAATTACGACTAAATCAACAAGGTCACTGTTCTTATTTTTCTAATATAATACCTTAAATCTGTTGTTAATTTGCAACAATTTATGTTTTCTTCATTCAAAATTTTGTAAATATATTGATTTAAATACTATAAAGTATGATTTTTACGTTATTTATAGCAACTTCGAATATATTAAAAGGAATATTTAATTAAAAGAGATGCTACTATTAACTAAATTTTGCATATTTTTGTATTAATTATTTGATTCGTAATCTTTTTTTATTAAGGTTCAAACATTGGATTATCAGGAAGAAAATTCCAGTAGAATTTGTCAACAGTATCCGAATGAAGATTTATCAATATTACCCGAGTTAAGACAAGAACGTGTACCCTTATTGTTACATCAAAGTTCTTCTTTTAGAAATAATGATTCGTAGTCACATTTTATATATTAAAAATATTTGTGCCCAAGACAGTCAGCTATTATAGTTTATTTAGAAAAATGATTTTAAAACTCAATTCATATAGTTATTTTACTTTAAAAATATGCAGCTTATATTTTAGTACATATTTTTAATATGTACAAATATATAACACAAAATTTTAATATAATTATGAATTTTTTTCATTTTAACTTTTTTCTAATCGATATTTATTTAAAAATAAACTTTTGTTATGTATAATATATCACATTATATATATAAGTTATTGTTTTAATTACAAATATTAAAATAAAATTATAAAATTTTTTGGAAATATAAAATAAGGCCATGTAAAAACGATTTTTGTAACTATAACTTCTAGTCACAAACATAAATTGTAATATTTTTCTTATGTATATATAAGGTGTAGAATAAAATAGTTATAAATGTGTATTATATTTTAACAGTTTTTAAGAAATAAAATAAATTGCAATTTCTATTTTAATTTTATTACTTATTTTGAAAAGTTTTTGTATATTATAATTTAAATCGATATAAGTTTTTATATATAACTAATTATTAAAATATGTTCAGTTGGTATTTCAATTTATGAAAGATTTCACTAAAAAGCTTCGTTTACATTTTTAATTTAGTGTTTAACAAATTTTATTAAAGAAAGATTTTATAAATAATTTGACCTATATATTTTTTTAAATAAATTTTTTTATTTTATCTTAAATAGATAAAAATCATATTTTATCTTATAATCGATATTGAACACCGTATTTACACATATAAAGAAACACAAAATTTTATCCTTAAATCAATGCAGTAGAATATATTTTGTCTTAGAATTGCCAGAGAATATCATATTTTATCCTAGAATCAACGAAGAATACCACATTATATTATTGATAAATTAGGAATCACAGCATTTTATATAAAAACCGACAAGAAACTAAGTATTTCGATTTATGGACGAAATGTGATGTTCCCAGGTAGCTCTTGCAGAAAAATCTGTGTTCCCAGTGGATTCAAGAACGACATGCAACGTTCCGTATTTATTCTAGGATGAAATGCAGTGTTTTCTGTCAATTCCAGGACAAAACAATGTTCTCTTTTAATTCTAGGCAATATGAGGTGTTTTCTATCGTTTCTAGGGTAAAATGCTGTATGCTATGTTACTAGAAAGTAATGCTGAGTTATCTATCGATTCTAGAACGAAATGCGATATGTTATCGCTTCTAGAAAGAAATATAGTATGCTTTATCGATTATAGAATGATCCAGTGTTCCTTTACAATTCTAAGTTAAACTACGACGTTCTTTGTTAATTCTAAGTTGAAATGCGTTGTTCCCTTTCGATTATGGAAAAAAAAAGTAATGTTCCGTGTCAATTCTAATTCAAAATACGGTATTCTCTGTTTATTCTAGGCAAGATGAGACGTTTTTGGTCGCTTCTATGATGAAATACTTATTGTGGAATATAAGACGAAATACAGTGTTCTCTGTTGATTTTAGGCAATATAAGACATTGACGGTTTTAAGATAAAATTCTGTGTTTCATGTCGATTCTAGGGCGAGTATGGTGTTTTCTGTTAAATTTAGGTAACGAGCATTTTCTATCGATTTAAGGAGGAAATACGATGTTCCCAAACAGTTCTAGCACGAAATTTTTTGTCAAATATCTAAGCCAAAACATACAGTAATCATTCTTAATTGTAGGACAATATCTGGCGTTCCCTGTTAATTCTAGTTGTAGGATAAAATGCGGTATTTTCTGTTATTTCTAGGATGAAATTTAATGCTCCCTGTCAATTCCAGAACGAAACCCACTCCCTTGTACACTACCTTGTTCTCTAGAATTGGAGCATACACTCCCTCGTTCTCTAAAATTGGAGTGAATATTCTATTATTGTTCAAAATTTGAGGGACCAGTCCCTTCTTCACCACAATTGGTATAAATATCCCTATATTTCTCAGAATTAGAGTGAAAAACTTTTTTGTTCTCCAGAATTGGAGTGAACAATCCCTTGTTCCCCGGAATTGGAGTGAGCACTCCCTTGTTCTCCAGAATTGGAGTGAATATTCCCTTGTTCTACAGAATTTGACTGAACATTCCCTTGTTCCCCAGAATTGGCGCGAGCGTTCATTTATTGTTCAGAACTGAAGTGAACATTCACTTGTTCTCGGGAATTTAGTGAACACTTTCTTATTCTCCAAAAATGAAGCTAACACTCACTCGGTTTCCAGAATTGGAGTGAACATTCCCTTGTACTCTTGTTACGCACGGGTGTGGGAGGTGGGAATGGGTAGGATGAAGAAATACACTCTGCATTCGTTCAATTAAATCTTTATTATCTTTAAAATCTTTATAACTTCGGCACCCTTTCTTGCGATTCGTAGCCTCGTCGAAGTATCGAATATAATAAAATTATAAAAACCCGATATCTCGAAGATAATACGGCAAAACTTTTACGTCGACGATTTATTGACAGGCGCGGATTTTATTCCCAAATTATTACAAATTAAAACGAAATTAATTAAATTCCTAAAAGCATCGGGTTTGGAACTACACAAGTGGGCGTCAAACGCAGTAGACGTCATAAATCCAAAATCAAATGAAATAACCGAAGTTTCGTTGACAAAATCGGATGAGAAGCAACGAGCCCTGGGCATAACATGGAAAAAAATTCGAGACACCCTGCATTATAAAGCAAATAAGTGTTCAGCAGAAAAACTAACCAAAAGAATTATTTTAAGCAAAATAGCCCAGATTTATGATCCCGTAGGTCTCGTTGGTCCAATCATCGTATGCGCTAAATTAATTATGCAAACTCTATGGAAATCAACCACCGGATGGGACGAGTCAGTACCTATCGAAATATCTACTGCCTGGACTACATTTGCGCGACAACTTCCGGAAATAAATAATATTAACTTTAATCGGAAGGTAATAATTCAGGATGCAAACTCCATTGAAGTTCACGGGTTCTGCGACGCATCGGAAGGGGCGTACGGGGCATGCATATATCTGCGAAGTACAAATGAGCAAGGAGAAACCTTCTGTAATCTCCTTTGCTCAAAGAACCGTGTTGCTCCGTTGAAAACTATTTCATTACCTAAGTTAGAATTATGAGCAGCGGAACAGTTATCGACTACCAAAATAAATATGCCCATCAAATGTTCGGGCATATAGTTGTAGGCTATACGCGTTGTACAAGGTTGGCGTTAGCAAACCTTGATATTTATTAATTAATGTTGTTTTTCGGATAAGCACAAAAGAATAGAAGAAACTGTGTAGTGATTAGAATTTATTTAATTGTAGAATTTTGAGTACAATGTGAAGAGAGTAGACTTGGTTGTTATCACACTAGCTAATTATGAGCTTAGTAGTAGTCTTTTTGAAGGACGGGACTGTACTGGCTGTCTGTTTATGCATTCTTGATAAATAGCTATTTAGGCCGCATGCGGATCGCGGGGTAGGCGGCGCCTAATTGCGCAGACCGAAATAATAGACTCTATGGCATACGATTAGTTACTTTCCGCGCAGGTTGTAACTTAGTCAAGACGACAAGGAGGTCAATTTGACGATTTTGTTTACAAGCGGTTTGCACCGTAACAGAAGTGAACATCCACTTGTTGTTCACAATTGCCATGAACAGCCTTATGTCCTCTAGAATTGGAGTAAACATCCTTATATCCTGTAAAATTAGAGTGAACATCCAGTTGTTGTTCAGAATTGGAGTGAATAACCTTATGTCCTCTAGAGTTAGAGTGAACGTCCAGTTGTTGTTCAGTATTGGAGTGCAAATCCTAATGTTTCATAGAATTGGAATGAACATCCTTATGTCCTCCAGAATTGGAGTGAACATCCTTATGTCCTCTAGAATTGTAGTGAACATCCAGTTTTTGTTCAGAATTGGAGTGAACACTCATATGTCCTCTAGAATTGGATTGAACGTCCTTATGTCCTCTAGAATTGGAGTGAATAATCTTATGTTCACTAGAATTGGAGTGACTATCCGGTTGTTGTTAAGTATTGGAGTGAACATCCAGTTGTTGTTCACAATTGGCATGAACATCCTAATGTCCTCTAGAATTGGAGTGAATATCCTTATTTCCTCTAGAATTGGAGTGACCATCCAGTTGTAGTCCAGAATTGGATTGAACACCCATATGTCCTCTAGAATTGGAGTGAACACCCATATGTCCACTAGAATTTAAGTGACGATCCAGATGTTGTTCAGTATTGGAGTGACCATCCACATGTTGGTCAGTATTGGAACGAACATCCAGTTGTTGTTCAGTATTGGAGTGAGCATCCCAATGTCCTCTAGAATTGGAGTGAATATCCTTATTTCCTATAGAATTGGAGTGAACATCTAGTTGTTGTTCAGAATTGGAGTGAACACCCATATGTCCTCTAGAATTGACGTGACCATCAAGTTGTTGTTCAGTATTTGAGTGAACATCCAGTTGTGGTTGAGTATTGGAGTGACCATCTAGTTGTTGTTCAGTATTGGGGTGAATATCCTTATGTCCTCTAGTATTGGAATGAACATTCAGTTGTTGTTCAGAATTGGAGTGAATAACCTTATGTACTCTAGAGTTGGAGTGAACATCTTTAAGTCCACTAGATTTAGAGTGAACATCCAGTTGTTGTTCCGAATTGGAATGAATAACTTTATGTCCTCTAGAGTTGGAGTGAACATCCTTAAGCCCTCTAGAATTATAGTGAAGGTCCAGTTATTGTTCAGTATTGGAGTGTACATCCAATTGTTTTTCAGTATTGGAGAGACCATCCATATGTTGTTCAGTATTGGAATGAACATCCAGTTGTTCTTCAGTATTGGAGTGAGAATCCCAATGTCTTATGGGAATGGCAGTAAACATCCTTATATCCCCTAGATTTGGAGTGAACATTCAGTTGTTGTTCAGAATTGGAGTGAACATCCTTATGTCCTCTAAAATTGTAGTCACCATCCAGTTGTTCTTCAGTATTAGAGTGAACATCCTAATGTCGCATAGAATTGAATGAACATTCTAATGTCGCATAGAATTGGACTGAACATCCTTATGTCCTCTAGAATTGAAGTGAAGATACTTATGTCCTCTAGAATTGGAGTAAACATCCTTATGTCCTCTAGAAATGGAGTGAACAACCTTCTGTCCTCTAGAATTGGAGTGAACATCCAGTTGTTATTCAGAATTGGATTGAACACCCTTATGTCCTCTAGAATTGGAGTACCATCCAGTGCTTGTTCAGTATTAGAGTGAACATCCAGTTTTGTTCAGTATTGGAGTTCCCATCCAGTTGTTATTCAGTATTGGAGTAAACATCCAGTTGTTGTTCAGTATTGGAGTGAGCATCCTAATGTTCTCTAGAATTGGATTGAATATTCTTATGTCCTCTCGAATTGGAGTAAACATCCTTATGTCCTGTGAAATTAGAGTGAACATCCAGTTGTTGTTCAGAATTGGAATGAATAACCTTATGTCCTCTAGAGTTAGAGTGAACGTCCTTAAGTCCTCTAGAATAATAGTTAACATCTTTATGTTCTATAGAATTGAAGTGAACATTCTTATGTCCTCTAGAATTGTAGTGAACGTCCAGTTCTTGTTCAGGATTGGAGTGAACATCCAGTTGTTGTTCAATATTAGAGTGACCATCCAGTTGTTGTTAAGTATTGGAGTGAACATCCAGTTGTTGTTCAGTATTGGAGTGAACATCTAGTTTTTGTTAAATATTGGAGTGACTATCCAGTTGTTGTTCAGTATTGGAGTGAATATCTAGTAGTTGCTTAGTATTGCAGTGAACATCCTTATGTCCACTAGAATTGGATTGAACATCCTTATGTCATCTACAATTGGCGTGACCATCCTGTTATTATTAAGTAATGGAGTGAACATCCAGTTGTTGTTCAGCATTGGAGTAAACATCCAGTTGTTGTTGAGTATTGGAGTGAGCATACTAATGTCTTATAGAATTGCAGTAAACATCCTTATGTTCACTAGAATTGGAGTGAACATACTTAAGTCATCTAGATTTGGAGTGACCATCTAGTTATTGTTCAGTATTGGAGTGAGCATCCAGTTGTTGTCCAGTATTGGAGTGTACAACCTTATGTTCTCTAGAATTGGAGTGACCATCCAGTTTTTGTTCAGTATTGGAGTGAACATACTAATGTCTTATAGAATTGTAGTGAACATCATTATGTCTTCGAGAATTGGAGTGAATATCCTCATGTCCTCTAGAATTGGAGTGACCATCTAGTTATTGTTCAGTATTGGAGTGAACATCCAGTTTTTGTTCAATATTAAAGTGATCATCTAGTTGTTGTTCAGTATTGGAGTGAACAACCTTATGTCCTCTGGAATTGAAGTGACGATCCAGTTTTTATTCAGTATTGGAGTGAACATCCAGTTTTTGTTCAGTGTTGGAGTGAACATCCAGTTGTTGTTCAGTATTAGAGTAAGCATCCTAATGTCTTGTAGAATTACAGTAAACATCCTTATGTCTACTAGAATTGGATTGAACATCCTCATGTCATCTAGAATTGGAGTGACCCTCCTCTTGTTGTTAAGTATTGGAGTGAAAATCCAGTTGTCGTTCAGAATTGGAGTGAATACACTTATGTCCTCTAGTATTGGAGTGACCATCCTGTTGTTGTTAAGTATTGGAGTAAAAATCCAGTTGTTGTTCAGTATTGGAGTGAACAACCTTATGTCCTTTAGAATTGAAGTGACCATCCAGTTTTATTCAGTATTGGAGTGAACATCCAGTTGTTGTTCAGTATTGGAGGAGGCATACTAATGTCTTGTAGAATTGCAGTAAACAGCCTTATGTCCACTAGAATTGGAGTGAACATCCTTATGTCATCTAGAATTGGAGTGACCATCCTGTTGTTGTTAAGTATAGGAGAGAACATCCAGTTGCTGTTCAGTATTGGAGTGAACAACCTTATGTCCTCTAGAATTGGAGTGACCATCCACTTGTTGTTCAGTATTGGAGTGAGCATCCTAATGTCTTGTAGAATTGCAGTAAACAGCCTTATGTCAACTAGAATTAGAGTGAACATCCTTATGTTTTCTAGAATTGTAGTGAACGTCCAGTTGTTGTTCAGAATTGGAGTGAACACCCTTATGTACTATAGAATTGGAGTAGAATCCAGTTGTTGTTCAGTATTGTAGGGAACATCCGTATGTCTACTAAACCTGCAGTGAACAACCCCATGTCCTCTAGAGATGGAGTGAACGTCCCTACGCCCCTCTAGAATTGGAGAGAACATCCCAACGTCCTCTAGAGTTGAAGTGAACACCCACTTGTTGTTCAGAATTGTAGGTAACATTACTATGTCCACTAAAAATGCAGTGAACAAAGCTATGGCCTCTAGAATTGGAGTGAACATCCCTATGTCCTCTAGAGTTGGAGTGAACTTGCATCCGTACTGTAGCGTTGGAGTGAACAAACATATGGACTCTAGAATTGGTGTGAACAACCCTATGTCCTCTAGAATTGGAGTGAACATCCCAACGTCCTCTAGAGTTGGAGTGAACACCCACTTGTTGTTCAGATTTGTAGGTATCATTACTATGTCCACTGAAAATGCAGTGAACAACGCTATCGCCTCTAGAATTGGAGTGAACATCCCTATGTCCTCTAGAGATGGATTGAACATCTCTACGTCCTCTAGAGTTGGAGTCAACCCGGTTGTTGTTCAGAATTGTAGGTAACACTCCTATGTCTACTGAAAATGCAGTGAACAAACATATGGCCTATAGAATTGGAATGAACATCCCTATGTCCTCTAGAGTTGGAGTGAACATCCCTACGTCCTCTAGATTTGGAGTGAACACCCAGTAGTTGTTCAGAATTGTAGGTAACATCCCTATGTCCACTAAAAATGAAGTGAACAAAGCTATGTCCTCTAGAGTTGGAGTGAACACCCAGTTGTTGTTCAGAATTGTAGGTAACATCCCTATGTCCACTAAAAATGCAGTGAACTAAGCTATGGCCTCTAGAATTGGAGTGAATATCTATATGTCCGCTAGAGTTGAAGTGAACATCCCAACGTCCTCTAGATTTGGAGTGAACACCCAGTTGTTGTTTAGAATTGTAGGTAACATCCCTATGTCCACTAAAAATGCAGTGAACAGAACTATGGCCTCTAGAATTGGAGTGAACATCCCTATGTCCTCTAGAGTTGGAGTGAACATGTCTACATCCTCTAGAGTTGGAGTGAACACCTACTTGTTGTTCAGAATTGTAGGTAACATTACTATGTCCACTAAAAATGCAGTGAACAAAGCTATCGCCTCTAGAATTGGAGTGAACAAACCTATGGCCTCTAGAATTGGAGTGAACATCCCTATGTCCTCTAGAGTTGGAGTGAACATCCCAACGTGCTCTAGAGTTGGAGTGAACAAACCTATGGCCTCTGGAATTGAAGTTAACATCCCTATGTCCTCTAGAGTTGGAGTGAACATCCCAACGTCCTCTAGAGTTGGAGTGAACCTAGTTGTTTTTCAGAATTATAGGTAACAGCCTTCTGTCCACTTAAAATGCAGTGTACAAACCTATGGTCTCTAGAGTGAAAGTGAACACCCCTATGTCCTCTAGAGTTGGTGTGAATATCCCTACCTCCTCTAGATTTGGGGTGAACACCCAGTTGTTGTTCAGAATTTTTGGTAACATCCCTATGTCCTCTAAAAATGCAGTGTACAAACCTATGGCCTCTAGAATTGGAGTGAACATCCCTATGTCCTCTAGAGTTGGAGTGAACATCCCAACGTCCTCTAGATTTGGAGTGAACACCCACTTGTTGTTCAGAATTGTAGGTAACATTACTATGTCCACTAAAAATGCAGTGAACACACATACGGCCTCTAGAATTCGAGTGAACGTCCCTATGTCTTCTAGAGTTGGATTGAACATCCATACGTCCTCTACAGTTAGAGTGAACAAACCTATGGCCTCTAGAATTAGAGTCAACATTCCTATGTCCACTAGAGTAGGAGTGAACACCCAATTGTCGTACGGAATTGTAGGTAACATCCCTATGTCCACTGAAAATGCAGTGAACAAACCTATGGCCTTTAGAATTGGAATGAACATCCCTATGTCCTCTAGAGTTGGATTGAACATCCCTACGTGCTCTAGAGTAGGAATGAACATCCCTACGTCCTCTAGAGTTGCAGTGAAAATCCCTGCGTCCTCTAGAGTTGGAGTGAACACCAAATTGTTGTTCAGAATTGTAGGTAACATCCATATGTCCACTAAAAATGCAGTGTACAAACGTATGGCCTCTAGAATTGGAGTGAACATCCATACGTCCACTACAGTTGGAGTGAACATCCCTATGTCCTCTAGAGTTGGAGTGAACATCCCAACGTCCTCTAGAGTTGGAGTGAACATCCCAACGTTCTCTAGAGTTGGAGTGAACACCCAGTTGTTGTTCAGAATTGTAGGTAACATACCAATGTCCAATAAAAATACAGTGAAGAAACATATGGCCTCTAGAATTAGAGTGAACATCCCTACGTCATCTAGAGTAGGAGTGAACATCCCCATATCCTCTACAGTTGGAGTGAACACCCAGTTGTTGTTCAGAATTGTAGGTAACACACCTATGTCCACTGGAAATGCAGTGAACAAACCTATGGCCTATAGAATTGGAATGAACATCCCTACGTCTTCTAGAGTTGGATTGAACATCCCAACGTCCTCTAGAGTTGGAGTGAACAAACCTATGGCCTCTAGAATTCAAGTGAACATCCCTACGTCTTCGAGAGTTGGAGAGAACATCCTAACGACCTCTAGAGTTAAAGTGAATACCGAGTTGTTGTTCAGTATTGTAGGTAACACCCCTATGTCTACTGAAAATGCAGTGAACAAACCTATGGCCTATAGAATTGTAATGAACATCGCCATGTCCTCTAGAGTTGGATCGAACATCCCTACGTCCTCTAGATTTGGAGTGAACACCCAGTTGTTGTTCAGAATTGTAGATAACATCCCTATGTCCACTAAAAATGCAGTGAACACAGCTATGGCCTCTAGAATTGGAGTGAACATCCCTATTTCCTCTAGAGTTGGAGTGAACATCCCTACATCCTCTACAGTTAAGTGAACACCCAGTTGTTGTTCAGAATTGTAGGTAACATTACTATGTCCACTGAAAATGCAGTGAACAAACCTATGGCCTATAGAAGTGGAATGAACATCCCTATGTCCTCTAGAGTTGGATTGAACATCCCTACGTCCTCTAGAGTAGGACTGAACATTCCTACGTCCTCTAGAATTGAAGTGAATTTCCCTATGTCCTTTAGAGTTAGAGTGAACACCCAGTTGTTGTTCAGGATTGTAGGTAACATTACTATGTCCACTGAAAATGCAGTGAACAAACCTATGGTCAATAGAAGTGGAAAGAACATCCCTATGTCCTCTAGAGTTGGATTAAACATCCCTACGTCCTCTAGAGTAGGACTGAACATCCCTACGTCCTCTAGAATTGGAGTGAATATCCCTATGTCCTCTAGAGTTAGAGTGAACATCCTAACGTCCTCTAGAGTTGGAGTGAACCAAGTTCTTGTTCAGAATTGTAGGTAACATCCCTATGTCCACTAAAAATGCAGTGAACAAAGATATGGCCTCTAGAATTGCAGTGAACATCCCTACGTCATCTAGAGTAGGAGTGAACATCCCCATGTCCTCTAGAGTTGGAGTGAACCTCCAGTTGTTGTTCAGAATTGTAGGTAACACCCCTATGTCCACATAAAATGCAGTGTACAAACCTATGGCCTCTAGAATTGCAGTGAACATGCCTGTGTCCTCTTGAGTTGGATTGAACATCCCAACGTCGTCTAGAGTCGGAGTGAACATCCCTATGTCCTCTAGACTTGGAGTGAACATCCCTATGTCCTCTAGAATTGGAGTGAACTTGCCTACGTCATCTAGAGTAGGAGTGAACATCCACATGTCCTCTAGAGTTGGAGTGAACCTCCAGTTGTTGTTCAGAATTGTAGTTAACAACCCTATGTCCACTGAAAATGCAGTGTAAAAACATATGGCCTCTAGAATTGGAGTGAACATCCCTATGTCCTCTAGAGTTGGAGTGAACATCCCAACGTGCTCTAGAGTTGGAGTGAACAAACCTATGGTCTCTAGAGTGAAAGTGAACACCCCTATGTCCTCTAGAGTTAGTGTGAATATCCCTACCTCCTCTAGATTTGGGGTGAACACCCAGTTGTTGTTCAGAATTTTTGGTAACATCCCTATGTTCTCTAAAAATGCAGTGTACAAACCTATGGCCTCTAGAATTGGAGTGAACATCCCTATGTCCTCTAGAGTTGGAGTGAACATCCCAACGTCCTCTAGATTTGGAGTGAACACCCACTTGTTGTTCAGAATTGTAGGTAACATTACTATGTCCACTAAAAATGCAGTGAACACACATACGGCCTCTACAGTTAGAGTGAACAAACCTATGGCCTCTAGAATTAGAGTGAACATTCCTATGTCCACTAGAGTAGGAGTGAACACCCAATTGTCGTTCGGAATTGTAGGTAACATCCATATGTCCACTAAAAATGCAGTGTACAAACGTATGGCCTCTAGAGTTGGATTAAACATCCCTACGTCCTCTAGAGTAGGACTGAACATCCCTACGTCCTCTAGAATTGGAGTGAATATCCCTATGTCCTCTAGAGTTAGAGTGAACATCCCAACGTCCTCTAGAGTTGGAGTGAACCAAGTTGTTGTTCAGAATTGTAGGTAACATCCCTATGTCCACTAAAAATGCAGTGAACAAAGATATGGCCTCTAGAATTGCAGTGAACATCCCTACGTCATCTAGAGTACGAGTGAACATCCCCATGTCCTCTAGAGTTGGAGTGAACCTCCAGTTGTTGTTCAGAATTGTAGGTAACACCCCTATGTCCACATAAAATGCAGTGTACAAACCTATGGCCTCTAGAATTGCAGTGAGCAAACCTATGGCCTCTAGAATTGGAGTGAACATCTATAAGTCCTCTAGAGTTGGAGTGAATATCCCAACGTCCTCTAGAGTTGGAGTGAACCCAGTTGTTGTTCAGAATTGTAGGTAACAACCATATGTCAACTGAAAATGCAGTGAACAAACCTGTGGCCTATAGAATTGGAATGAACATCCCTATGTCCTCTAGAATTGGATTGAACATGCCTACGTCCTCTAGGGTTTGAGTGAACACCCACTTGTTATTTAGAATTGTAGGTAACATTACTATGTCCACTAAAAATGCAGTGAACCAAGCTATGGCCTCTAGAGTTGGAGTGAACATCCCTATGTCCTCTAGAGTTGGAGGGAACATCCGTACGTCCTCTACAGTTGGAGTGAACACCCAGTTGTTGTTCAGGATTGTAGGTAACATTACTATGTCCACTAAAAATACAGTAAACAAAGCTATGGCCTCTAGAGTTGGAGTGAACATCCCAACGTCCTCTAGAGTTGTAGTGAACACCCAGTTGTTGTTTAGAATTGTAGGTAACATTACTATGTCCACTAAAAATGCAGTGAACCAAGCTATGGCCTCTAGAATTGGAGTGAACATCCCTATGTCCTCTAGAATTGGAGGGAACATCCCTTCGTCCTCTACAGTTGGAGTGAACACCCAGTTGTTGTTTATGATTGTAGGTAACATTACTATGTCCAATAAAAATGCAGTGAACAAAGCTATGGCCTCTAGAATTGGAGTGAACATCCCTACGTCCTCTAGAGTTGGAGTGAACATCCAGATGTTGTTCAGAATTGTAGGTAACATCACTATGTACACTAAAAATGTAGTGACAAAAACCATGACCTTTAGAATTGGAGTAAACATCCCTATGTCCACTAAAAATGCAATGAACAAAGCTATGGCCTCTAGAATTGGAGTGAACATCTCAACGTCCTCTAGAGTTGGAGTGAACACCCATTTGTTGTTCAGAATTGTAGGTAACATTACTATGTCCACTAAAAATGCATGAACAAACCTATGGCCTCTAGAATTGGAGTGAACATCCCAACGTCCTCAAGAGTTGGAGTAAACACCCAGATGTTGTTCAGAATTGTAGGAAACACTCCTATTTCTACTGAAAATGCAGTGAACAAACCTATGGCATATAGAATTGGAATGAACATCCCTATGTCCTCTAGAGTTGGAGTGAACATCTCAACGTCCTCTAGAGTTGGAGTGAACACCCACTTGTTGTTCAGAATTGTAGGTAACATTACTATGTCCAATAAAAATGCAGTGAACAAAGCTATGGCCTCTAGAAATGAAGTGAACATCCCTATGTTCTCTAGAGTTGGAGTGAACTTGCATCCGTACTCTAGTGTTGGAGTGAACAAACCTACGTCCTCTAGAGTAGGAATGAACATCCCTACGTCCTCTAGAGTTGGAGTCAACCTAGTTGTTGTTCAGAATTGTAGGTAACACTCTTATGTCTACTGAAAATAAAGTGAATAAACCTATGGCCTATAGAATTGGAATGAACATCTCTATGTCCTCTAGAGTTGGATTGAACATCCCTAAGTCCTCTAGAGTTGGAGTGAACACACAGTTGTTGTTTAGAATTGTAGGTAACAACCCTATGTCCCCTAAAAATGCAGTGACCAAAGCTATGGCCTCTATAATTGGAGTGACCATCTATAAGTCCTCTAGAGTTGGAGTGAACATCCCAACGTCCTCTAGAGTTGGAGTGAACCCAGTTGTTGTTCAGAATTGTAGGTAACAACCCTATGTCCACTGAAAATGCAGTGAACAAACCTATGGCCTATAGAATTGGAATGAACATCCCTATGTCCTCTAGAGTTGGATTGAACATGCCTACGTCCTCTAGGGTTTGAGTGAACACCCACTTGTTATTTAGAATTGTAGGTAACATTACTATGTCTACTAAAAATGCAGTGAACCAAGCTATGGCCTCTAGAGTTGGAGTGAACATCCCTATGTCCTCTAGAGTTGGAGGGAACATCCCTACGTCCTCTACAGTTGGAGTGAACACCCAGTTGTTGTTCAGGATTGTAGGTAACATTACTATGTCCACTAAAAATACAGTAAACAAAGCTATGGCCTCTAGAGTTGGAGTGAACATCCCAACGTCCTCTAGAGTTGTAGTGAACACCCAGTTGTTGTTTAGAATTGTAGGTAACAACCCTATGTCCACTGAAAATGCAGTGAACAAACCTATGGCCTATAGAATTGGAATGAACATCCCTATGTCCTCTAGAGTTGGATTGAACATGCCTACGTCCTCTAGGGTTTGAGTGAACACCCACTTGTTATTTAGAATTGTAGGTAACATTACTATGTCTACTAAAAATGCAGTGAACCAAGCTATGGCCTCTAGAATTGAAGTGAACATCCTTATGTCCTCTAGAGATGAAGGGAACATCACAACGTCTTTTAGAGTTGGTGTCAACACCCAGATGTTGTTCAGAATTGTAGGTAACATCACTATGTAAACTAAAAATGTAGTGACAAAGCCCATGACCACTAGAATTAGAGTGAACATCCCTATGTCCACTAAAAATACAGTGTACAAACCTATGGCCTCTAGAATTGGAATGAACATCCCTATGTCCTCTAGAGTTGGAGTGAACATCCCATCGTCCTCTACAGTTGGAGTGAACACCCAGTTGTTGTTCAGAATTGTAGGTAACACCCCTATGTCCACTGAAAATACAGTGAACAAACCTATGGTTTATAGAATTGGAATGAACATCCCTATGTCATCTAGAGATGGATTGAACATGCCTACGTCCTCTACAGTTGGAGTGAAAACCCAGTTTTTGTGCAGAATTGTAGGTAACACCCCTATGACCACTAAAAATACAGTAAACAAAGCTATGGCCTCTAGAGTAGGAGTGAACACCCATTTGTTGTTCAGAATTGTAGGTAACATTACTATGTCCACTAAAAATGCAGTGAACAAAGCTATGGCCTCTAGAATTGGAGTGAACATCCCTATGTCCTCTAGAGTTGGGTGGAACATCCCTACGTCCTCTAGAGTAGGAATGAACATCCCTACGTCCTCTAGAGTTGGAGTCAAGTTAGTTGTTGTTCAGAATTGTAGGTAACACTACTATGTCTTCTGAAAATGCAGTGAACAAACCTATGGCCTCTAGAATTGGAGTGAACATCCCTATGTCCTCTAGAGTTGGAGTGAACATCCCATCGTCCTCTAGAGCTGGAGTGAACACCCAGTTTTTGTTCAGAATTGTAGGTAAAATTACTATGTCCACTAAAAATGCAGTGAACAAAGCTATGGCCTCAAGAATTGGTGTGAACATCCCTATGTCCTCTAGAGTTGGAGTGAACCTCCAGTTGGTGTTCAGAATTGTAGGTAACACCCCTATGTCCACTGAAAATGCAGTGTACAAACCTATGGCCTCTAGAATTGCAGTGAACATGCCTGTATCCTCTAGAGTTGGATTGAACATCCCAACGTCCTCTAGAGTCGGAGTAAACATCCCTATGTCCTCTAGAATTGGAGTGCACTTGCTTACGTCATCTAGAGTAGAAGTGAACATCCCCATGTCCTCTAGAGTTGGAGTAAACCTCCAGTTGTTGTTCAGAATTGTAGGTAACACCCCTATGTCCACTGAAAATGCAGTGTACAAACCTATGGCCTCTAGAATTGCAGTGAGCATGCCTGTGTCCTCTAGAGTTGGATTGAACATCCCAACATCCTCTAGAGTTGGAGTGAACAAACCTATGGCCTCTAGAATTGGAGTGAACATCCCTATGTCCTCTAGAGTTGAAGTTAACACCCAGTTGTAGTTCAGGATTGTAGGTAACATTACTATGTCCACTGAAAATGCAGTGAACAAACCTATGGCCTATAGAAGTGGAATGAACATCCCTATGTCCTCTAGAGTTGGATTGAACACCCACTTGTTGTTCAGAATTGTAGGTAACATTACTATGTCCACTAAAAATGCAGTGAACAAAGGTATAGCCTCTAGAATTGGAGTGAAAATCCTTAAGTCCTCTAGAGTTGGAATTAAATTGCATCCGTACTCTAGAGTTGGAGTGAATAAAGCTATGTCCTCTAGAATTGGAGTGAACTTGCTTACGTCATCTAGAGTAGAAGTGAACATCCCCATGTCCTCTAGAGTTGGAGTAAACCTCCAGTTGTTGTTCAGAATTGTAGGTAACACCCCTATGTCCACTGAAAGTGCAGTGTACAAACCTATGGCCTCTAGAATTGCAGTGAACATGCTTACGTCATCTAGAGTAGAAGTGAACATCCCCATGTCCTCTAGAGTTGGAGTAAACCTCCAGTTGTTGTTCAGAATTGTAGGTAACATCCCTATGTCCACTAAAAATGCAATGAACAAACCTATGGCTTCTAGAATTGGAGTGAACATCCCTATGTCCTTTAGAGTTGGAGTGAACATCCCAACGTCCTCTAGAGTTGGAGTGAACCCAGTTGTTTTTGAGAAATGTAGGTAACAGCCCTCTGTCCACTAAAAATGCAGTGTACAAACTTATGGTCTCTAGAGTGGAAGTGAACAACCCTATGTCCTCTAGTGTTGGAGTGAATATCGCTACATCCTCTAGATTTAGAGTGAACACCCAGTTGTTGTACAGAATTGTAGTTAACATCCCTATGTCCACTAAAAATGCAATGAACAAACCTATGGCCTCTAGAATTGAAGTGTACATCCCTATGTTCTCTAGAGTTGGAGTGAACATCCCAACGTCCTCTAGAGTTGGAGTGAACCCAGTTGTTGTTGTTTAGAATTGCAGGTAACAGCCCTCTGTCCACTAAAAATGCAGTGTACAAACCTATGGCCTCTAGAATTTGAGTGAACATCCCTATGTCCTCTAGAGTTGGATTGAACATTCCAAGGTGCTCTAGAGTTTGAGTGAACAAACCTATGGACTCTAGAATTGAAGTGAACATCCCTATGTCCTCTTGAGTTGGAGTGAACACCCACTTATTATTCAGAATTGTAGGTAATATTACTATGTCCACTAAAAATGCAGTGAACAAAGCTATGGCCTCTAGAATTGGAGTGAACATCACTATGTCCTCTAGAGTTGGAGTGAACATCCCTACGTCCTCTAGAGTAGGACTGAACATTCCTACGTCCTCTAGAATTGAAGTGAATTTCCCTATGTCCTTTAGAGTTAGAGTGAACACCCAGTTGTTGTTCAGGATTGTAGGTAACATTACTATGTCCACTAAAAATGCAATGAACAAAGCTATGGCCTCTAGAATTGGAGTGAAGATCCCCATGTCCTCTAGAGTTGGAGTGAACCTCCAGTTGTTGTTCAGAATTGTAGGTAACACCCCTATGTCCACTGAAAATGCAGTGTACAAACCTATGGCCTCTAGAATTGCAGTGAACATGCCCGTGTCCTCTAGAATTGGATTGAACATCCCAACGTCCTCTAGAGTAGGAGTGAACAAACCTATGGCCTCTAGAATTGAAGTGAACATCCCTACGTCTTCTAGAGTTGGAGAGAACATCACAACGTCCTATAGAGTTAAAGTGAATACCCAGTTGTTGTTCAGAATCGTAGGTAACATTAGTATGTCCACTGAAAATGCAGTGTACAAACCTATGGCCTCTAGAATTGCAGTGAACATGCCTGTTTTCCTCTAGAGTTGGATTGAACATCCCAACGTCCTCTAGAGTTGGAGTGAACATCCCTACGTCCTCTAGAGTTGAAGTTAACACCCAGTTGTAGTTCAGGATTGTAGGTAACATTACTATGTCCACTGAAAATGCAGTGAACAAACCTATGGCCTATGGAAGTGGAATGAACATCCCTATGTCTTCTAGAGTTGGATTGAACACCCACTTGTTGTTCAGAATTGTAGGTAACATTACTATGTCCACTAAAAATGCAGTGAACAAAGGTATAGCCTCTAGAATTGGAGTGAACATCCCTATGTCCTCTAGAGTTAGAGTGAACACCCACTTGTTGTTCAGAATTGTAGGTAACATTACTATGTCCACTAAAAATGCAGTGAACAAAGGTATAGCCTCTAGAATTGGAGTGAAAATCCTTATGTCCTCTAGAGTTGGAATTAAATTGCATCCGTACTCTAGAGTTGGAGTGAATAAAGCTATGTCCTCTAGAATTAGAGTGAACTTGCTTACGTCATCTAGAGTAGAAGTGAACATCCCCATGTCCTCTAGAGTTGGAGTAAACCTCTAGTTGTTGTTCAGAATTGTAGGAAACACCCCTATGTCCACTGAAAGTGCAGTGTACAAACCTATGGCCTCTAGAATTGCAGTGAACATGCTTACGTCATCTAGAGTAGAAGTGAACATCCCCATGTCCTCTAGAGTTGGAGTAAACCTCCAGTTGTTGTTCAGAATTGTAGGTAACACCCCTATGTCCACTGAAAATGCAGTGTACAAACCTATGGCCTCTAGAATTGCAGTGAACATGCCTGTGTCCTCTAGAGTTGGATTGAACAACCCAAAGTCCTCTAGAGTAGGAGTGAACAAACCTATGGCCTCTAGAATTGAAGTGAACATCCCTACGTCTTCTAGAGTTGGAGAGAACATCCCAACGTCCTATAGAGTTAAAGTGAATTCCCAGTTGTTGTTCAAAATCGTAGGTAACACCCATATGTCCACTGAAAATGCAGTGTACAAACCTATGGCCTCTAGAATTGCAGTGAACATGCCTGTTTTCCTCTAGAGTTGGATTGAACATCCCAACGTCCTCTAGAGTTGGAGTAAACCCAGTTGTTGTTCAGAATTGTAGGTAACATCCCTATGTCCACTAAAAATGCAGAGAACAAACCTATGGCTTTTAGAGTTGGAGTGAACATCCCAACGTCCTCTAGAGTTGGAGTAAACCCAGTTGTTGTTCAGAATTGTAGGTAACATCCCTATGTCCACTAAAAATGCAGTGTACAAACCTATGGCCTCTAGAATTGCAGTGAACATGCCTGTTTTCCTCTAGAGTTGGATTGAACATCCCAACGTCCTCTAGAGTTGGAGTGAACATCCCTACGTCCTCTAGAGTTGAAGTTAACACCCAGTTGTAGTTCAGGATTGTAGGTAACATTACTATGTCCACTGAAAATGCAGTGAACAAACCTATGGCCTATGGAAGTGGAATGAACATCCCTATGTCTTCTAGAGTTGGATTGAACACCCACTTGTTGTTCAGAATTGTAGGTAACATTACTATGTCCACTAAAAATGCAGTGAACAAAGGTATAGCCTCTAGAATTGGAGTGAAAATCCTTATGTCCTCTAGAGTTGGAATTAAATTGCATCCGTACTCTAGAGTTGGAGTGAATAAAGCTATGTCCTCTAGAATTAGAGTGAACTTGCTTACGTCATCTAGAGTAGAAGTGAACATCCCCATGTCCTCTAGAGTTGGAGTAAACCTCTAGTTGTTGTTCAGAATTGTAGGAAACACCCCTATGTCCACTGAAAGTGCAGTGTACAAACCTATGGCCTCTAGAATTGCAGTGAACATGCTTACGTCATCTAGAGTAGAAGTGAACATCCCCATGTCCTCTAGAGTTGGAGTAAACCTCCAGTTGTTGTTCAGAATTGTAGGTAACACCCCTATGTCCACTGAAAATGCAGTGTACAAACCTATGGCCTCTAGAATTGCAGTGAACATGCCTGTGTCCTCTAGAGTTGGATTGAACAACCCAAAGTCCTCTAGAGTAGGAGTGAACAAACCTATGGCCTCTAGAATTGAAGTGAACATCCCTACGTCTTCTAGAGTTGGAGAGAACATCCCAACGTCCTATAGAGTTAAAGTGAATTCCCAGTTGTTGTTCAGAATCGTAGGTAACACCCATATGTCCACTGAAAATGCAGTGTACAAACCTATGGCCTCTAGAATTGCAGTGAACATGCCTGTTTTCCTCTAGAGTTGGATTGAACATCCCAACGTCCTCTAGAGTTGGAGTAAACCCAGTTGTTGTTCAGAATTGTAGGTAACATCCCTATGTCCACTAAAAATGCAGAGAACAAACCTATGGCTTTTAGAGTTGGAGTGAACATCCCAACGTCCTCTAGAGTTGGAGTAAACCCAGTTGTTGTTCAGAATTGTAGGTAACATCCCTATGTCCACTAAAAATGCAGTGTACAAACCTATGGCCTCTAGAATTGCATTGAACATCCCTGTGTCCTCTAGAGTTGGAGTGAACAAATCTATGGCCTCTAGAATTGAAGTGAACATCCCTATGTTCTCTAGAGTTGGAGTGAACATCTTAACATCCTCTAGAGTTGGAGTGAACACCCACTTGTTGTTCAGAATTGTAGGTAACATTACTATGTCCGCTAAAAATGCAGTGAATAAAGCTATAGCCTCTATAATTAGTGTGAACATCCCTATGTCCTCTAGAGTTGGCGTGAACTTGCATCCGTAATCTAGAGTTGGAGTAAACAAACCTATGGCCTCTAGAATTGGAGTGAACATCCCAACATCCTCTAGATTTGGAGTGAACAACCAGATGTTGATCAGAATTGTAGGTAACACTCCAATGTCTACTGAAAATGCAGTGAACAAACCTATGGCCTATAGAATGGGAATGAACATCCCTATGTCCTCTAGAGTTGGAGTGATCTTGCATCCGTAATCTAGAGTTGGAGTGAACAAACCTATGGCCTCTAGTATTAGAGTGAACATCCCAACGTCCTCTAGAGTTGGAGTGATTACCCAGATGTTGATCAGAATTGTAGGTAACACCCCAATGTCTACTGAAAATGCAGTGAACAAACCTATGGCCTATAGAATTGGAATGAACATCCCTATGTCCTCTAGAGTTGGATTGAACATCCCTACGTCCTCTAGAGTTGGATTGCACATCCCTACGTTCTCTAGAGTAGGAATGAACATCCCTG